>OZ020507.1:39750150-39889502 GCA_963971375.1 Platycheirus rosarum
AAGGGACTCTCTTCCTTTACAACAATAGCAACTAAAAAATAGGAACAGCATGATAACAGACTTCCTGTTTTTTCCCCTTCCTCATCATACGACTTTGAATATTAGCCAGGATACGTCCTTAAAGCCATACAATAGTACACACGTATAAAATGCTACTTTACCATTCACTACTGCGAGTTCCAGACTTGCCACGACCCCAGGTCCCAGTCCCTCCAGAGTGCAAAAATGTAAAGATGTTTTTACTCTATTTTTTCTTATTTTGTAAGTTTGGGCAAATTTTCAGAAAGTTTTTGGTTGGCAAAACAAGGGTTGGGGTGGTGTTTGTCGAAGGGGATGCAAACACTTAACTAAGAATTGAACCACTTGAAAGAACGATGTGGAAATGCGAAAATCTTGGGAAATTCCTTGGCACTCATGTTCCTACTGAACACTCGGAGAAGAGTGCTTTATAATTGAAATCTGTTGCTGCACTTGTATGGAACAACTAAATCTACTAACTATATGCACCAGAAGTTGGTGATGGTGGGTAGTCTTGGTTCATCAATTTGTTCTAATAGGATCAATACGTGTTGCTTGGTTCCGTGTGTAGCACCTGGCTTCCAACAGGTGATATGAAAAGGCGGAAGCTCTCGGCTTAAATTATTGTTAACCTTACGTCACAATTACAGGCACAAGGAGCAGCAGAAGGATCCAACTTTGTTTTACATAATGGTAACATGGTGGAAGAAGAGGATTTAAATGGGAATTATTATATCCTATCTATCGTTCTTCCTATGTTCGTATGTGTATAAGTTCAGTTTTAAGTTGGAATAAGATAAGAATGTGACGCTTTAAAAAGTCCTTAATAGAAGGACAAGTTAAATTAAGACGATGCATCTTTCGTTAGAGCATTTTTGGCAAGTTTTCTGGAAATCGTTGTTGGAGGATAATCAATACATATAGAATAAATTTTCTTTGGTTCAAATTTGATTAATTTTATGTAAAAAGCCTCCAAGCAAATGGATGGTTTATCTTTTGGTAGAACCAATATTTGTTAACATTATTAAAAACAAACATCTTTTTTTCACCAGGATTTCGTTTTTTTTAAGGTCTATCTTTAACAGAAATGACCAAACATGGCCTACTGTCAAAACCACATGTGTTTGTGTCCAAAACACCGAAACACACAATCATATAGCATGCAATGTTCGATAAGTCGTCTGATCTGGCTACAGTTTATATTCGGCCAAAACTCGAGTATAAATTTTTTAAATTTCTTTTTTCTGGAAAAATCGATATTTTGTTTAATAAAAAAACGTTTATTATAAAAAAAAAGTTCCTACGATTTAAAAAAAACACACTTTTTTCACATTTTCTAAATAAATAAAAAGGCGTTTAAATTTTCCTGCTGAAAACTATTTTACGTACTTTTTTCAAACAATCAAGTCAGAAAAATCGAATAAAAACTTTGAATTTCCTTTAATATTTTCCAAATTTTATTCGAAGCTGTGACCGCACATAAGACCAAATACGTGCGATGCAGTCGTGCAATTTATTTGAAGTAGTTTTCTTAAGAAGTTTATTTTTATATTCATATTTTCAAATATAATAAAGCGAACAATATTTTTTTCGAATTGTAAAGGGTTTTTGTAAGACGTGTGGTTTTTAATCTGGCAATTCTTTTTTCGGAGTTGGTCTTTTTGACAGCTGTCACCTGATTTATGCTTAGTTTGGTTTGCCAATTCAAAATGAATAGACTTACTCCTGAACAACGTTTACAAATCGTGCAAATTTATTACCGGTTCGGTGGAGAGCTGTGCTGTGTGAGCCAGCCGCGGCGGCCACTTGCCCGAAATCATTTTTAAAACATAATAGCAAACCCTTATCTTTATAACAAAGCTAAATTCTTGGTCATTACATTAAATTATACGCGTTTTATTTCTTCTTGAAAACCACACATCTAAAAAATAACACCCTTTATAATCTTTTAATAAAAACCAATAATTAATTAATAAGGTCTACTAGTGTACGTACACTGTTGTTGGTAAGTGTACTGCAATCTCAACTCTGAAGTTAAATAAACATCTAACTGTTTCCCAATTTTACCACGATGAATTTTCTACAGCGCATATCGCGCTGCATGAATACCCCTATTGTGACTTGCACTTAGATATGTTATTATGAACTATAAAGTTATGAAAAAAAAAGTGAAAGGAAACTAAATGATATTGATGTTACAAACAGTCCTCCTAAAGGTGATAGCGCCATCAATCGTCTGCCAGCCCGCATAGGCAGCATTACCGAGTAATGGTGAGTTAAAAGTGCCTATTTTCTGAAAATAGACTCAGACTCAGTGAAGGAAACCATTTCAAATGCATCGCATCACAAGGCCTTCGATACCCTGAGTGCGATAATGTTTGTGACAGACCCCTGACAGACGTCGTCGAAAACGCGTTTTTTTGATGTTTTTGGACTTTTGGGAAACCACTTAAAATAACTGGCTGAACACAATGAGCTGGAACGGAAGACGGAGCTGGAGCTGGAACAGATGTCAAAAATGATGAATATACACAAATTCAATGTTGCGAACACAATGGGACGCAGCTGCAGACGGAGCTGCAATACGGAGACGGAAAGGTTGGTTAACTTTTAATAAAGACGTGCAGTTTTTTGACATTTCACAGAGAAACAAATGGAACACAACAGTGGTGCAAGGTACGTTTACATCATTCCTATTTTCGGTAGTTTTTTCATTCTTATTTTTAAAAAATTGTAAAAGGTGTATATCAGTAGGGGAAAGAAGTAACGAATGGAAGAATGAAAGTCTTAATATTTTAAGGGTTGAGCTTTGATGTTTCTCGTTTGAAAAAGAAAATGTTTGACATGTAACTTTAAAAATTGATTGTAGAACATATGGAAACAGCGAGAAAATTCAAAGGTATCCTGAAATTTTTGGGCTACTTTTCTTCCTGATGAGACATAAGTATAAAGAATGGCTTGCTGTTTTTTTTCAAATTTTGAAAGGAAACCTATGTATCTAGTTGGGATTTTAGCAAAAAAAAACGAAAAAGGAGAACCTTCATTCTTCTTTTGGACAGACACGTACGTTGATGTTTACACTAATCTTGATTATCACGATTTCCAATACTTTCATATATCTATATAAACTGCGTTGTTCCAAAAATTATCCATTACCACATAAGAAAAATATGATTGGGCTTCTTCCTGGGGTAGGAGTAGTTTTTAGGGGAGAGAAGCGGAGTGTGCGGGCGATGACGGCAGAAAATCTTCTACCTAATTTGGACTGGAAGAACGAAGACGTAAACTAATACACACACAACTTTTCATTTTGAGGACTGCACAGAAATACAAACACATTGAAATATGGTTCGTGTATACAAAATTGTCTTCCAGCATAATTCATCCCGTGTGCGAACAGTGGAGTGAAACTGGTTTTCATTCCGGCAGAACTAGTCTCGTGTGCGGAGGCCCATTGGGAGTATAAAAACTCTTGTTTTTAGTCCGTGCTAGCATTTATTTTCGCGAACGAGAGATGCCAAAGCTTAACCCTAACATTTTTTTAAATTTTCATTCAATTCGTTTTTGTGCCAAAAAAAGAAGAAACAAAGAAGCGATGTAAACAAGGTATTATAATAAATGGGCTGATATCTGACTTATGTCAAAAAACTGCACAGCGCCATTGTGGGCAGTTGCAAGCTAGGACGTACGTCTTCGTTTGACAGCTAATACGCATGCAGCTCCGTATTATAGCTCCGTTTTTGCTTTGTGTTCGACCAGTTAATCGCATTTGAAAGCTCTTGCTTCCCTGAGTTCGAAAATTTATGTGATAGACGTCTTACAATTGGCAAACCCCTGACCGACTCCGCCAAAAACGCGGTTTTTTGACGTTTTTAGACTGGGAAACTACTTTAAATTAGTCGCATTCGAAAGCTCTTGCTTCCCTGAGTGCGAAAATACAGGCCGCGAAACCTCATTTTTATCTTGCACTTTTTTTTCAAAATGAAAAAACATTTTATGAAAACGTGGAAATAAAAAAAATCAAACAATTATGAAAGGCAAAGCAGTTTGTCCAGAGAATAAGATGCAATATTCATCACCTCAAAAACACTACTAAGCTACTAAGCTGACAGGAAATGAAAGCGAAGAAAGAGATAGATATAATAATTTTTTGAAATAGAGAAGCTTCAAAAGAAAATTTCCCTTTTTTCTCAATGTTAGGTACATGAAACCAGACAAGAAGTCAACAAGTTATGTCTAACAAATTGCCGGATACAGTATATTTTTATTGTAGACTCTTGGTTAACACAGATTCCAAATAAGAGGTTTTGAAAACTTCTTAATTTGTGCTGTAAAACGTTTGGTAAAACATGAAAATTTTTGTAATTTTTTATTTCAATAAAATGTTATCAATTCCAGTTCCATATTTTTTTATTATTTTATGTGAATTATGTTATAATTTAATTATCAATTAATTTTAGCACTATTTTTTATTGTAGACTCTTGGTTAACACAGATTCCAAATAAGAGGTTTTGAAAACTTCTTAATTTGTGCTGTAAAACGTTTGGTAAAACATGAACATTTTTGTAAAGGGTGTTGCTTTTTAATTTTTTATTTCAATAAAATGTTATCAATTCCAGTTCCATATTTTTTTATTATTTTATGTGCATTATGTTATAATTTAATTATCAATTAATTTTAGCACTATTAAGAATAGGTGATAATTTTAATTTTTGTAATTATTTTCAGAATATCCAGCACTAATATTTAATATTTTTTTTAAATAAAAAAATTACTTTTATTTTGTTCAATTGTTAAATGGAAAATGTTATTTGGATATATTCAATTCATTCATTCGCATCGCAACCGCACTCTAATGCAATCACTCATTTAATCTGTCTAAGAGTTACATCAAATTTATGCGAAGTAAAGCCGGTAAAGTTCTTCATTGTATCTTCTTCTCCACTCTCCGTTTAAACATATGGGACCAAAAATCACCCGGAGAATCTTTCTCTCGAAACAGCCTAAAATGTCGTCATCCGCTTTTGACAGCGTCCATGCGTCTGCACCATAGAGCAGGACTGGGATGATGAGGGTCTTACAAAGGGACAGTTTAGTTGCCCGAGAGAGGGCTTTGCTACTCAATTGCCTTCTAAGCCCGAAGAAGCAGCGATTGGCAAGAGTTATTCTTCCAAGTTAAAGCTGTCTATGGTGATGTTTTGTCCAAGACGTCGATGTTGGGTGTCTCTTCATGATGACAGCATATACTTGGTTTTGCCCTCATTGACTCCTAAACCCATCTTTGCCGCTTCCGTCTCAATACTCACAAAAGCGCTATTGACATCGCGCTGCGTTCTTCCGATTATGTCAATATCGTCGGCGTATGCGAGTAATTGGACGGACTTTTGAAAGATCGTGCCTCTGGTGTTGGTGTGAGAGTTTTGCACTTTTCTTTCAAGTATGATGTTGATAAAGTCGTATGACAGTGCATCGCCTTGTCTAAATCCTTTTTTGACTTCAAAGGTGTCGGTGAGGTCTTTATCGAACTTGACGGAACAGCGTGCGTTTTCCACTGCACATTGCTTTATATAACTCGTCTCTATAAATACTGTCTTACGCGGCTTTGAAATCGACGAAAAGGTAGTGGGTATCGATTTGAAGTTCTTGAGTTTTTTCCAAGATCTGCCGTAGTGTGAATATTTGATCGATAGTGGACTTTCCTGGCCTAAAACCGCACTGATATGGACCTATCAGGTTGTTGACGAATGGTGTCATTGTTCAAGAAGAAAACGAACACAGCGAATATGTCATTGATCAAAAAGAAAACGAACATAACGAAATTGTTTCGACATCAAAAGAAGATGGCGTTCGCGATGATATTGTTATCGAAAATGAAGATATCGAAGTAGTTCCAGGACTGAAAGAGGGTTGCGTTTCCATCTCAAACAGCAGACAGCAGGTGACAAAATAAAGAAGAAACATTAGCCATAGCCAGACGAGAACGAAAAGGAAAACTTCTGCACTTCTGCTCCACTAAAAAGTAATTTTGTCATATTTAATGTAAAGTAATCGTAATAAATAATTATTAACTGTCAACATAAATCCTGAACTGTTTCGTTATTTACTAAGAAGAAATATTCTACTTAGTGGGAACATTTCTGTCGTTAACTTTTTGTAGTTCACGACAAATGGCTTTAGGCGTTCACACAATACAGCAGAAAAGATCTTGTAGGCGATGTTGAGGAGACTGATACCCCTATAGTTGGTGCAGCTCAGAGGGCCTCTTTTCTTACGGATCGGGCAAATTATGCTGAGATTCCATTCATCGGGCATGCTTTCTTCTATCTTCTATCTTGCTTATGAGTTGGTGCATACTAATAGCCAAGTCATCGCCTGCAGCTTTGAAGAGCTCGACAGCAAAGCATCGGCTCCGGCGGCTTTGTTGCTCTTAAGTTTAGATAAAGCTAGCTTTATTTCATCCAGATGTGGTGGTCAGAATTGTTGGTCTACTCCGCCCAGATAAAGTGGACCATTCTGCCTGACAGCAGAATTCATTTCGTCATCGCCGTTATACAGTCTGCAGAAATGGTTTTTCCATATTCTC
This sequence comes from Platycheirus rosarum, assembly GCA_963971375.1. Taxonomy (NCBI): domain Eukaryota; kingdom Metazoa; phylum Arthropoda; class Insecta; order Diptera; family Syrphidae; genus Platycheirus; species Platycheirus rosarum. The sequence goes on from OZ020507.1 coordinate 39,756,753, forward strand.
AGCATCGACTGCAATTCCACTACGATGTTCCCTTGATCGTCTTTGCAAGCTTCAGTTCGAGCTCACTTTTGACAGTTTCTTTGTACCTTTTGGTAAAACTTTCGAACTTCATTCCTGCAATAACAGCACTCCATTTCCTCGATTGCGCGTTTCTCATGTTCCCTTTTTTTCTTTCTGAGAAGGCGGTGTTCCTCTTTCCTCTTCTGCTCGTAGAGTGCACGGGTAGTTCTGGTTCTTCTTTGCAGCGCCGCCTTGTATGCTTCTTGTTTAGCTGCATGTGCTTGCCGACACTCATCATCAAACCAGGTGGCCGTGTAAAACCCAGCACTTCAGTAGGCTTCCCTGATCGCATTTTGGCAATGTTGCCACTGGTTCTCAATACTTGATGCTGGCGGTCAAGGACTCCTTTAGAGATTATTTGAGATTGGATCGGAAAAGGATCTGGAGATTTCTTGCGATTGCAGCCGTCCGACGTTAACCTTCCTCACAGTATTACCTCTTCTTGGCGTGGGTCGTGATATCCTAAGTCGTAACTTGGCTACAAAGAGGTAGTGGTCCGAGTCAATATTTGCCCTTGAGAAAGTTTGGACATCCATCATACTGGAGTAGTGCCTTGCATCGATCGCAATGTGGTCAATTTGGTTGACAGTGGATTTATAAGGGGATCTCCATGTCAACTCCATGCTCATATAATTTGTCCAGGAGCTCAAAAAACATTTCTTTGGTGTCATCACCTTTTTACTCTGTGGGGGCATGCGCGCATATAAGGCTAATATTGGCAAATTTAGCCTTGATGCGGATCGTCATGAGGCGCTCGTTCACAAATTTGTAACTCAAGACCTCTTGACATAGCCTGCCTCCAATGACGAATCCACATCCAAATAAGCGCTGTTTTGTTGTGTATAGTGGTTGCCATAGTAGATATCGCAGTTTTTCTTCTTTTTTTTTGCCCGGCCCGTCCCATCGCATTTCTTGGATGGCGGTAATGTCTGCCTTACAGCAGTCAGTTAGTTGTTCGCCTGCATGTGGTCTGTTAAGGGACCTAACATTCCACGTACATATCCGACATTCTTTGTCCTTATTTCGTTTGCAGGGTTCGTTATCAATGAATCCGTTCATATCCGACGCTTGTTGTTGCTTCGCAACTAGTTGTTTTTGGTATGGTAGGAAGTTAGCCCGACGGCACAACCCCCAACCTGGAGGACCAGGTCCTTATTTTGACTACAAGGACGAAGAGCCGGATAAACCGCTCCTTATAGGCCTGAGCTCCGAAAACGTCGTAGTAGCCCATATAAGGTGTTCACTAAGTAGTTCAACCTGACTGGAACTGTAGACGACACCGTTGATTCCATCTAGAGAATTCTTACGCTGCCACCTGGATGCAAGGAGTAGTGCCTTAGTGGTACACTCCTCCCCCCTCCCCTCTTTCGTTTGCTGCTACCAACAACCTTCCAAAGGGGTTGGAACCCAATCTCCAGTTGAGGTACTAGGCACCCGATGTTCACCACGTGGAGGTGAGAGTAGTTGATAGAAAGGGGTGATTTGCGGGTGCTTGTACCCACACACATATCTACCCTTTGAACATCCTAGTTTCATTGCATCCAAAAGAAAAAAAAGAAAAAAAAGGAATAAAATATATCTGGCAATACCGTCAATACTTACCGCTGTGACACTTTTGCTACCACTTTTCTTTCTGTGCTACTTTTTTCTTAAATTCCCTGAAAGAAAAAAATTCAATATAGTTTTTTTATGGTTAGTTTATGTTTTTCGTCCACTTACATGAATATGAAACAAAAAAAAATCTAGTTTTTGTTTCGTTCAAGATAACATACACATTCACAATATAAAAATTGTTTACAGTTTTTGTCGTACACAAGTCGGATAATATTAACCATCCTAAGCAGGAGCTTAATAAAAATAAAGGAAATACACCGGTAAATAATTGTAACTTATCTACTGAAAACTGAAATCATTGCTAAAAATATTTAAATATGTTAGCTTAGGTGTTAATTCTTAAGCTAAGTCTCCAAATTCAATATTCATACAAATTTGATTTATTTTTAAGGGACTTTTTTTCTGAATGTCACTTTTTCTGCAACTTTTCGAAAATGTCCAGTGGTAACGCTGCATTTGAACATTGATACAGCAAAACTTAAAGCCAAAAAGTATTCACATCTGTTTTAGGGACAGCGCTGCGTGCATAGATGCATGCAACCTATCCGCACATCTGTTTTTGGCTTAAAAATAGACAAAATGTCCGTCTATTTTTTATCAGTTGACATTTTTTGTTTGTATTTCCTATTTGTTTTCAGAAAAAATTACTCCAGACGATAACTATTTTCTATCGACTGAAAACGTTTGTTTTAAACGAGAGTTTGAAGCTTGTATGCTGCCAACTCGGACAATATAAACGAGGGCAATCGATTGAACCAAATTGTGTGCAGCCAGTGCCCGATTGTATCGAATAAACTCGAATGTATCAAATTACGTCCTGGCACCTCTGCATTCGTGTTGCACACACGATCCACACTTCGACGAACAAATTATTCATACGCGAATTACTCAAAACCGCTGCTCTATGTTTTCCTTTGTGGTTGATAGCAACAATGAACGAATAAGAAAATGTCATGTTCTTTCACATCAAAACGGACGAATGTTCGTTTATTTGTTGGTGGCTCTTATATGAAAACAAGATTTTTTTTTTAAACTGTTACACCCTGTTTGAAGAAAAGAAACGCGCCCTCTCGGGAATAATAGCAACAACATGTTTTGACAGTTCGATTTTTCAATTTGCTTATTATTTTTTTCTTATTTCCTCTCGGTAGGTGCATTTTTGTTTGAACTTAGGAATACGCTTCAATTTTTCGTAATTAAAACGAAAATATGGAATCAACTTAAATAATGGTAAATGTAATGAAAGGTGTTCTTGTTCAGTGGTAAGTGCATACACTTTATTGTAAATAATCCAAATCTTCTGGTATTCCAAACCCCTTATCCAGCTCTTTGTCCTCCTTTCCAAACTTTCTTTTGCACCAAGATTTTATGTAAAATATATTGTCCGTCCAACGATTCGCCGCTTCAAATAGTTTCTACAAAAAAAAAAGTTTTACTAACCGATTCCGATTCTTCTAACTCATTTCTCACCTTTATTTCTTCCTCTTTTGCGGCCAGTGCTTCGGGATTATTCTCACCCAGCCCAATAAGTTCTTTCTCCAAGTCGGCCTTTTCAATCTTTAGTAATGTCATCTCATTCTGCCTTTCAATCACAGCTTCAAAGTTTTCTAAAGCATTTGAAGCCTTCTGCAATGACTCTTCAAGCTGCTTAATTTTTTGGTCAGCTTCTTCGTTGGTTTTTTCCGATTCTCGCAGTTTTCTCCTCAGATCATTGATAGACTTCCTGAAAAAAACAAAGGATAGTCAAATGAAACATTCAAATCTATATGAATTTACTTTGGAAAAGCCCAGTAATAAGCACTGGTTCCTATTTTTTCACAGTCGATTAGTCCATCATCCACCAGTTCTGTCACCACGCCCTTCACCGATTGCTGGACAATGCCCTTCTCTTTCGGAGCTATTTTCTCTAAATCTTTTAATTGAAACACATCCTGTGACTCGTGAAACAGTTCAAGCATCTTTGTGCGTTTCTCTTCCGCCGAAAGGGCTTTTTTCTTTGACATATTTCAGTCTAATGTGTGTTCTCTTTATTTCCAGCGATCCTGCAATGAAACAATTCCTCCTTCACTTAGACGAAAAACTAGCTCTCGGAAGAAAATTCATAATTCAAGACTTGGACGAAGGTCATTTATTCATATCAACAGATATCGTTGAAACGCTACAAGCTCGTGTTGATGATTTAATGGACAAAATCAGTTTCCCGCTGCACGAGAAGGATCCATAAAACAAAACAAAAAAAATGACAGGACGTGAATCGAATAGAATTAAGGATGCAGATAAGAAGCGTGTTCTTGATGAGGCTGCTAGAGAACGTCGTGCCAGAAAGGCTCTTGAGGCTCTGGAACAGGACAATTTCCATGAAGATCCACATGCCGACTTGGTGATGTCAAAAAAGTTACCAAAATTCCAAGATAGCCTAAAGAGCCCCAAGGAGAAGAAACCTAAGCGCAAAGCACTCGAATCAAAAGCCAAGTATAAAAAATCACTGCAACAGCTGTTGGAAGAGGAGAGACAACTTCGACCAGATGGACCGAATTGGTTTACTGCTCAAGCCAAGCCATCCATATATCCACCGCGACACTTTTGTGCCGTTTGTGGAGTTTTTTCCAAATACAGTTGTACGGCTTGCGGCACGAGGTACTGTTCCATACGTTGTCTGCATACTCATCAGGAAACGCGTTGTCTTAAATGGACTGCGTAAACTTGGAATGTAGTTTGTATAGTTTTAGTTTTGTTTAGTAAATTTCTGCATTAAAAACATAAAAAAAACTTGTAAAAAGTTGGTTTTTCGAGTTAAGAAACCCAGTGATAAATTATATGAGACAAGGTGGTAGGTAGGAAGAGAGACTTCTAGGGCATGGTCAGTGTCACCTTACATCAGAGATGAATAGGTACGCTTTGGAATCAGCTGCTGATCTTGAAAAATGGTTCGAATAAAAGATGAAGGATCCTAAGGTCATCATTAATTCTTTGCTGACTATTAAGTGAGGATTCCACATCCCTGCAACGACCAGTGATCCAGCTTTACGTGTGGATGGATAATCTAGAGCGAAAAGGGGAAAGAGATGAGTGCTACCGGGTTCACTTTGTGTGAGGCAACTTGACACCAATCATCGGGCAGGCGAAGGTAAAACTGGCTAGTTATACAATGTATAAAACGTGTAAAAGTAAGCTATCGAAGGTAGAAAGATGATTGGCATATAGGCAGGAGTAAAAAGTTTTTTTACTAAAAAAATGTTCGCAGACCATCATCATCGTCGGCGCAAGAACAGGGATTTAGTCCGGCCCGCGTTCAACAATTTCTTCTATACATCCTGATTGCTGGCCAGTGCAATTCAGTTTCACAACCCAAGGCTTCGCTTATAAAAGCTAGGTGGCAAGCCCACCGCAGTCTATTGAGCTTTATTTTCATCGATTCGAAGTAGATTTTATACAATTCATGATTGTATTTTCTCCGGAATTGTCCTCCCTTGCACACGGTGCCAACAATTCTCCAATTTGATGACGATATTTCTTCTTGTTGATGTGGCTGGATTCCCAATTGCTTTTTCCAACCAGGTTCAAGAAGATGAAAGCCAGACCATCCCCTTCTCGGAGTTTATCTAAGATGTTGATTGGTCCGGATAGCAAACCGGCAATTTTTATTTGCAGATCGGTTCATATCAAAAACACCATCATAGAGAAAACGAATCTCGATCTTTCCTTTTCTCTATGATGGCTCAGCTCAGCGATAGTGTTGGAACGTGACATGCTATAGCCTTTTTAACTGAATTTTCAGGGCATCTTCTTTCTACACGACAGTGCCAGTTAAAAGTATAAAATGTATAAAACCGCTGGTCAGACAGACTTTTTCTAAATGTAAAATGGTCACTTCCGGTTTGGTGTTGGCCTACCTCATGGGATCAACGAACAAATGGGGTATCAAATGAAAGGTTAGACCGCCTTTATTAAAAATCTGCTTGTCGGACAAACTAAACATGGGCCTAACATGCGCCCGACCACGGCCGGTCTGGTATCTCGCACTGCAAGGGTTGGCCACATTCCCTAATTGTGGATACAATACGGTTAAAGTTTCCCTCGGGAAGGTTTATAAAAATACAGAATACAAACTAGTAGACTCTGAGGAGCTGGCCACGTAGTTCTCTTGAATGTTGCTTGCGTTGCAACGATTGCGTAGACTAGGATGTTCGAAGCCTTAGGGTGCGCAACTGGATGGCGTCGGCCAGCAATCCGAATGGAAGAAAACTGCTTACTTAGAATTTGCGACAGTAAAAAAGAGATGTAGCGTTTATTTGCTTGGTGTAAAATTAAAGGGAACTAGAGTGGGCTCAGTACATAAGGGAAGCCATATATTTCTGAAATAAAGATTATTCAATTGGAACAAATGTTAGCTTCGAAATGTTGTTCTAGTTAACAACGAAAAAGTTTTAGTTTTAATAAAAAAAAAAAACATATTTGTCGTATACTTTTAAGTGTCATTCTTATTTAACCGACAATTTATGTGATCTTCTGGGACCGCAATTTTCTAACTTCATAGCTTCACATTAAGGAAAGGCATAGGGTTCTTCAGCATGCCTCCGAATTTATCATTGTTTCATTTCTGAAGTCAACTAAATGTTGATGTTGTTGCATTCTTTTAACCTGAAGTATATGCGCCTTCAGATAGGCTAGGAACGTGCCAGTGCTATTTCCTTTTTACCTGTATTCTTAAATAAATAAATAAATAAATTTATTGGCGCGACAGCTCCTGAAGGACCCAAGGCCTAGTGACTTATACTCTCAACCATTCCTGTGTGTGTTTGTTGATAATCTGCAAGAATGGAAGGGACCTACAGTTTACCGCCGAGTCCGAACGGCTACATGAGATGCACTTTTTCGAGACAAATTTTACTCTTGGAGGTTTTGTCAGTTCCTCGCAAGAGGCAGTACCCTGGAAAAAAAAGTTGCTATGAGCTGGATTCGAACCCAGGCTCATTCACTTAGCAGTCCAACACACTAACCACTAAGCCACGGGGCACCTGTATTCTTAGGGTATATTTTTCTACTTGGCAGTACCAGCTAAGTCGTACATTTTTGGTCTCGTTTTTCCAAACTATGTATTTGTTTTCCCGAGTAAAATCCAAGCGTGGATCTACAATCGTAAACTTAGCTGTTAAATCAAATCAAATCAAAACTTTCAACTCCAGGCGGAAAACTAGCGTCCAAAAATAGCCGAAATAATGCTCAGCAAAATATGTTTCATATGCAAACCTCTTTTTAAGATTCTCAGAATGCCAATCCCGGTTTTGTCATATTCGACACAAAACAAATTATTTAACAAATTCAGATGTCAAAAGAACTTATCTGCCAATAGCCGTTCTTTTCTTTGATCACGTTTTAATTAATCAGTCAAATTAGATAAAGATAAACGGCTGTTATATTTTAAGGCAATATGCTTCAGTATCAGTGCCTAGTGATCCTGTTGATTTAGCAGTTGTCCGTTGTCGTATATTTGGACCACAATCCGCAACATATCTGCATTATGGTGCACATTAGCACCATCCGTAATCTTTTTGGTCATTATTATAACCAAAAATAAGGAATATCTTTGTTCCGAATCACCCTGTAATTTGTATGTATGCCTGATGAATGGAACCTCAGCATCGTTTGCCCGATCCACAAGAAAGGAGACCCTCTAGACCGCGCCAACTATAGAGGAATACGTCTCCTGAATATCGCCTACAAGATCCTCTCTGCCGTACTATGTGAACGCCTGAAACCTTTCGTCACCAACCTGATTGGCCCCTAACATCAAGAACTTCATCAACTATTAAAGGAGCAGCATAATGAATTGGAGGTGGTGATTCCACTGCATTAAGAAGGTCCGAAAAATGTTTTTTGAGAATATTTATGTCCAGGACTGAAGAATTTGAAATGGTTTTTCCACTCACAAGTTTAACTGCTTTCCAGAAATCCATTGAGTTTTTGGCTTTATCTACCAATTCTTTGTTTTTAAGGTCCAAATTTCGTTTTTTTTTGTTTGCAAAGCTCCTTGTAGTTTTTGTTTGCTGATGCATAAAGAATTTTGAAGTTTATGTTGTCAGAAGCTCTAAATATTTTTAAGTACGCAAACGATAATTTTCTTGCTGCCAAACATTCACTGTCAAACCACTTTTGCCTGTTTTGAATTACCTTTCTTCCCAATATCTTTTGCGGTACTGCATTTTTAATTGAGGTTATTAGAGTGTCTAGATCCGGGTTGCTTGGGGCTTCCGAGGTTATCCGCATACCAATCTGTCAATTAAGATTCCGCTGGAAAATTTCTCTGCGATTGTGATCCCAATGAATTTTCGGGGGAAGACTACGCTTCGACTGCTCCTTCACGCTCTGTTTTTATTTTAAACGAGACCTCTAACGGCATGTGGTCCTAAAACGTTTTCACTGCCACTTGCAATTCGTCAAAACAGGTGATCTAATCTCCAGACAGAAAACAATAGTCTATCACTGAACACGCTGTTCCACGAATAAAAGTGAATTCGCCATAATAAATGTATGAATCCTAGGAATTGTATACAATTCCCATTGCTGCTTAGGAAATGTGGCTAGTTTTGATATTGTATACATTTTCTAGGAATTATATATAATTACAGACTACATACAGTTCCGGTGATCTATATATTAATACCTAAACATGAATTTTGTCGTACGCTTTTCCCTGTACGTACTTAACGGATTTTCGCGATTTATTCATCCAATGAAAGATAATCTCGCGTAGATTTGCAGAATGTATTTTTCTTTCATTTTGTTGAGTATTTCTGATTTAATTAGTAATTAATGATATTATGTATATGTACGTATTCATTCAAAATTAATTATTTTAATTTTAAATTATTTTGGATTTTTATCAAAAATATATGTAGATTGAAATAAATATTTTTTTCCAGATACTAATGGCTCAAAAACGATGGCAAATATTTCTCAACATTTGTTTCAAAAGCTTTTGCCAATAAGTGCTGTAACAGTGACAGCCTATAAAAATAAATATGAAGAGGAAGAAGAGAGAGACAATGAAAATACCTGGAAGTTTTGGTAAGCTAACAGTTTTGGAATTCCAAAAATCATTAAGTACATGTACATTTTCTTTATTATTACAGGCTGAAAGGATTTGATGTTTCGGATTTTGTTTTGGTGGCATGGGCCTTTTACAAGTTAGACAAACGAGAATGTTTACTCGTAGATTGTGGGATGCCCGTTCGCCTTCCCAATCCATTCCACTCCGTCAGTTTCATGCCAGGTGCAAATAACAAGATATTGCATCCTAGAATGCCAAATATAAAAGTTTTTTCGGGTACTTCTCATCCCGATCTGGCAAAACGCGTTGTCCAGAAACCAGGCATTGGCTTGGGAAAAGTGGTGACTAAAAAATTCAGCAACTTAGAAACAAGTGTTGAAATTTGTGAATCTGTTCGAGGTGAATATGTATACATCATTCAGACGGGCTCGGGCGAAATACACGATAATTTAATGGAATTGCTACTGATGATTAAGGCCTGCAAAACTGCATCAGCATATAGGGTTACAGCTGTAATTCCATCTTTTTCTTATGCCCGTCAAGACAAAATAGACAAGAGCTGAGCTGCAATTTCAGCAAAATTGGTTGCAAATATGTTATCCGTGGCTGGAGCTGACCAAGTCATTACAATGGACTTACATGCGACTCAAATTCAGGTATTTTTCGACATACCAGTTGACAATTTATACGCTGAGCCAGCTGTTGTCAAATGGATAGAAGAAAACATTCCAGATTGCAAAAAATCTGTAATCGTTTCTCCTGATGCTGGTGGTGCGAAGCGTGTGACAGCAATTGCTGACCGCTTAAATGTCGACTTCGTTTTAATTCACAAGGAACGAAAAGAGGCAAACGAAGTTGCATCGATGGTCCTAGTAGGAGACGTTAGAGGTAAAATCGCCATTTTGGTTGATGATATGGCAAACACCTGTGGAACTATTGTTCTCGCTGCACACAAACTTGTAGAAGCAGGAGCAACAAGGGTGTATGCTATATTAACTCATGGAATTCTTTCAGGTTCAGCTATTTCCCGGATAAACAATGCTTGCTTCGAATCTGTTGTTGTTACAAATACTTTACCCCAGGATGGTCACATGAGAGATTGCCCAAAAATTCAGTCCATTGATATGTCCATGATGTTTGCTGAATCTCTAAGGAGATCCCACAATGGAGAAAGCGAACCATAACAATTTTTAAATATTTTATGCTGTGTTTTTTATATACATATATTTTTTTAATGTTTACTTTTTTATATTTCATAATGCAATTAACATAAAACGGTTGTTTTCACTGAACATTTGAATCCAGATTTGGATGCAACCCCCATTTTGAAGATGAGTAAAGAATCTTGACAACATAATTCAAGGCTCAAAAGTAATTTTGTAAATCTTTTTAATTGTTATTTTCATTAGTTACTCAATCATTGTTTTCTCTCTAGGTAATCGGAAGTGAATTCAACCAAAAATAAACTCAACATGATCAGATGGCTATTTTTGTTTGTGTATATGAACAAATAGCTTTTACTTTATTGCAACTATTGTTATTATTATATTGTTATTATTACTGTTAATATTTTTACTATTATTATTTCGTTATCAATAAAACTTAAAAATAACTATAACAAATATTGTTTGAAGAATAAAAGTTGCAGAGGCTTAACGGCTATGATGTTTGAGATCTAAATTGAGATAACTGATTTTTTGTGTTGGAAAACACAGCCTGCACGACACCACCTTAACATTTACAAAGGGACATGGAGATTCTCTGATCAATAAACTGTCCACCAAATTGACCACTTTTTGATCGATGCAAGGCACTGCTCGAGTATAATGGATGTACGAACTTTCCAAGGGCAAGACAGCTGCAATCGCAAGATATCTCCTGGTCCTTTTCCGATTGAGTGTCTAATAACCTCCAAAGGAGTCCATTATGGCCAGCATCAGCTTTAGAGATGCTGGGTTTTACACGGCCACCACAACGAAACCCCTGGTTTGATGATGAGCGTCGGCAAGTACATGCAGCTAAACAAAAGCATATAAGGCGGCGCTGCAAAGAAGGACCAGAACTGCAGGTAGCCTCTAGAAGCAGAAGAGAAAAGAGGAACACCGACTTCTCAGAAAGAAAAAAGGGATCATGAGAAGCGTGTGATCAAGAAAATGGAGAGCTGTTACTACAGGAATGGGTAAACAAAAACTGTTAAAGCTAGAGAGCTCGAACTGAAGCTTGCAAAGACGATCAAGGGAACATCGTAGTGGAGTCGCAGTCAATACTAACCATTTCTACAGACGAACGAATACCGCTGTCAGCCAGAATTATCAATTTTATCTGGGCGAAGTAGATCAACAATTCCGCCCACACCACATCTGGATCAAGTTGCAAGCAAAGATAGCTCTTAACCTTGAGCAACAAGGCCGGAGCCGACAGCCTTGCTACCGAACTCTTCAAAGCTGCAGCCGATGACTTGGTTATACCTAAGTGTGCACCAACTCATAATCAAGATATGGTTAGAAGAAGAAAGCGAAAATCTCTCAGTCTCGGAATGTGCATTACAAACCACCTTCTCTTGAATGATCACAGATCCGATGTTGCCAAGAATACTGCGCGTTGGCTAGGTTACCTTCAAAGATGAAAGTCTTTTAAGAAAGTTCTATAATCAATGCTCCAGCGAAATAACCAGCTGCATTCCTCACCTGAAATGTTTCAGCAGTAATACTCGCCCTGCTAGGAATGTCTATCAGTTTATTCACCCTTGAGCCTAATTTTGGACTTACCTATAGTGAAATACAGGGATTCTTTCCTTAGCCGTACCACGCCAATGTGCAATGCGGATGCTTCGCCGGAATCTCATTTTTCTGTACTGTTTGAGTTTTAAAATGATTAACTTTAAAACTAATGAACATCTGCACCTCCTTTTTCATCCTTCTTTTCTTCTTTATTTTCCCGAAGCCTACGCTGTGTTTAATCATTCTTTAAAGGGTAGTCAAAAGCCCTTTAATGCAGGCTATTTATAAAAAAAAATACAAAATAATTGGAGGAATTTTTTTCGTTCTGAATTATTTAATTAACAGCCAGATTAAAAGAGTAATCCTCTTAATAATAATTAATAACAAAACTAAACTGCAATGTAGAGAAGCAATCAAATAAAATTAATAAATAAATAAATACCTTGACCTTCAAAATCCAGTTTCAACTTTCAATTTGAACAACAAACATTTCAAAAACTACAAAATGACATTATACGAATAAATACTTTCTTAATACCAGCACGCCTCAAGTGACTAGCTATCGAACTTTCGTACGGTTTATGTATTTACTAACATTTCACTTACTTACGTTCACATTATTCCCTTCGGATTGGATTGGGTACCCCAAATCAATTTTTTTTGTGAACGAACGAACCGAACCACATTGTCACCTTTCAAAATCCGAAGCAAAAGGGTACGTTCACATTTCTCCCTTCGGACATTGTATATACTACATTCTCTATTGTATTTTCATGGTGGTAATTTTTCGTCTGGCCATCTTCCTGGTTGATTCGGAACTAACTCTAAATAGTGGAGACGAGAACATTTCCCGATATTTTACAAGTATTTCACACGCTTTTGTTGTCTGTACTTATTTTATATTCACATCCATTGGCAATTTCAGCACGCCGCATTGCAATTTGATTCAGAACTAAAAAATGATGCTTCCTGATAGTACCTTTGTATATACACTGCATTTAGTACTATCATGGAGCATGGTTTTTTAGTTCTGAATCAAGTCGCAATGAGGCGTGCTAAAATTGCCAATTGGTGTGAATATAGAATAAGTACAGACAACAAAAGTTTATTAAATACTGGTAAAATATCGGTGAAGGTTCTGGTCTCCACTATTTAGAGTTAGTTCTGAATCAACCAGGAAGATGGCCAGACGAAAAATTACCACCATGAGAGTACTATAGAAAATGTATATACAATGATAGTACTATAGGCAGTGTATATAAATAGGATGGTTTAAGTTATTTTAAGTTAGTTTTAAGTAGTATTAAATAGGTTAAGAAAATAAATATAACATCGTTTAAACGTCCATTGCGGCAATGCATTCCATGACTAGCGCATAAATCAGGATGAATTTGGCTTAAAGGGCCGCTGTGGTTTGTGGCCTTTTCGCATAGACCTGCTATTTAAAAAAAAAAAACAAAAAAAACGTCTACTATGGTCAAATCACACGATCTCGTTGGCCAGTTCATATCTCCTCCACGTGAAATAACCATCCCCTTTAAATGGCTCGCGAAGAATGTCCAATGTGGCATGAGCTGTGTGGCACGTGTGGCCGTCGTGTTAAATCCAGATGTCCTTGGTGTCCATATCAAATTTAGACTGGTTGTTGACGTTTCATTATTGATAGCATCACGATTGCTATTGTTATATGATGTGCGATGTGCGGTTTACTACAGTCGGTGGGGCTGTAGAAGGATTAACCAAAGCTTCGGTACCTCTTGGGGAATTATTTCCGTTCGTTGTCATATTTCATATACCGTGTTTTCCCGGTTGCGGTTAATAACACGTATCTGTATAGCATAAAAAAAATACATTATACACACAAGCCTTCGATTCGACAGGCACATTACGCCTTTTTGGATGGTCGAACACATACATATATAGGCCGCCCACTATGGGAAACAGACGCCTTTTGCAGCCGCCCACTATGGATACCGACGCTACTTGCTGTTGTCGTTGGCCTTGCAGAATAGGCTCCTCCACCACCAGACTTTCATACCGTTGACCGCCATATGCAGTTCCTCCGCTTTTGGGGAGCTTTTTGTACTACCCAAGGATAAGATCGTCCCCTGGCCAGCAATGCTGGGTTGTTTGCCTATCCCGTCAGCCATTCGATCCCCTTGTGCGTTAGCGTTAGCACCTCCCCTCTACCGCGAGGAGGTGCACATAGGGATTTTCCTGTTAACGAGCCTAGGACCACCGAGGTGGCATTTCCTAGTGCTCTCCAGTACTTTTAGAGGGCCGCCCAATGCTCCAGTAGGAGTTAAAGTGTTGCTGTCAACAGCTTCCGGAAACAAAGAAGATGAAGAAGAATTTAGACAGGTATGTGAGGAGTTTTCATTTCTGCCCTGGAAATACACTGATTTTGGGTGGATTTTTTTGTAGATACCGCAACAGGATGAAATGTACCATTTTAACAATTTTTGCTGAAATTTGATTATTGGTTTGGTTTTTTTGTACAATTTTGAATGGTAAGCATGTTTGATTATTACATAATTTTTTTTTAATCTGCAGAAAATTATTTTGAGTTGAAGTACATACCTAGTTACTTATTTTACAAACAACACATTGTTTGCGGATATTTGTACCTATGTTATTGGTTTAGAGTATCTGCACTTATCACGTCAAAAAATCTAGTACTAAATCTACTACTAACTACTAAATACAGTACTAAATATACTAAGTACTAAATTCAGTACTAAATATACTGATAAGTACTAAATTCTAGTACTAAGTACGAAAAATCTAGTACCAAAATACTATTGTACCAGCAACGTAGTACCAACTGGCACAAGTTTTATATTTAACTAACGTTCGAAATTGAACAATTAAACATTAAAACTTTAAACAGTCAAATCCGAATATGGCAACATTGGTAATTGATTTCGGTATAAAAAATACAGAAAATACAGAAATGACAAAATTTCTTGAAAATGCAAAATCCAAAAAATAATCGAAGACGCACAATCTTGGTTTGTTTACGAAAATTCAAAGGGAAATCCATTCATTTTTGTTTCCCTTACTCTGCCATACCATATGGTCTAGTGTCACTTTTTGAACCTTTCACTAGTACTTATTATTCATTATTTCTGCCTATTCTTGTACTCGTTCTAACTAAAGACTTTTTTCAAACAAACCATACAACATACTCTGTCATCATTATATTTCTTTCTACTCTCCAAAACCCATACAAATGTATATCGTGTTGACAGAAAAAGCTAACTAATTTCCACAACTTGTGGAATGTAAGAGAATGAAGAGGCATGTTGTACCAAGAGAAAATATAAGTGAATATCACATTAAAAGGCTGAAGGCGTTTAATTTACTTAGGTTAGGGGTGGAAATATGGTATATGCTTTTATTGTTTGGTAGGTAATATATGAATGTATCCTTGGAACATGTTTTGCTGTCACGTTTTGAATTGATGGTAGACAAATAAGGTAGGGGTGGAAAATTAGTATTTGCTGATATTGCTTGAATATTTAGATGTATTGATACATTCTTGGAACAAGTATTGAGTAAGGTAAGGAAATTATCGAGACGATCGTATATGCTTATATTGCTTGGTAGGTAATACATGAATACATCATTGGTACATGTTTTACTGCCACGTTTAGAAGTGATGGTAGAAAAATAAGGTAGGGGAGGAAAAATGGTATTCGGTGATATTGCTTGAATACACATAGGTGTATATATACATTCTTTGAACATGTATTGAGTATGGTAAGGAAATTATCGAGACGACGAGTAAAATAATACGTTGAAACTTTTTGAAATGATGGTAGTATTGTACGATAAGGTGTATTTTCGGATATTGTATAATAAGAATACAATCTTGAAACATGTATCGTGTAAGGTAAGAAAATTATAAAGGGACCTTGAGTAAAACAAGACGTTGTCACTTTTTCAAATGATGGTAGTAAAATAATGTCGTTAAATGCTTTTAGTAATTTTTACTTATTACTATTATTGTGTTTAATTGTTAAGTATAAGGTAAAAATGTAAAAGTTTGTGAAGTGTTTGTAAATACATAGTGTTATTTGATTTAATTGTAAAGGAAAAGATAAAAAAACGATTACATATATTGTTTATGCAGTTTGAGAAAATTGTAAAGAAGAAAAATATTAAGATTTTATTAAATTAAAAAATAATTTTAAAGCAAAAGAATTGAGAAGTAAAAAAATATACCTATTATTTTGTTAGTAAAGTGTATGAAAATTGTAAAGAAGAAAATAAAAGAAATGTTTTCACTATTGGATTAGGGGTGTGTTTTTTTTGAGTTTGAAGTTATTTTTTTTTTCAAAAAACTGTTAATTAATTTAAAAACTCAAATTAAGTGCAATTTTTTATCTCTCAGAAAAAGTATAACTTTTAATTTTAAGTCTTATCGTTCTTTTACAATTTTATTAAAAATTACTTTTAATGAAAATAAATATATGAAAAAAAATATTTTGTTCTAATGCAAGTCCTTTTTTAGAAAATTGCACCTCCTGCATAAACGCAAGGAGATAGACCTCTTTTCCTTTAGTATAAAATGTTTGTATCTAGTCCCTCTACAAGATTCCGTTATTAATTTGAGGTGCCAAAGTTATCGATTTTCATAATTCTCCTAAATATTGCCCTCAATGATGGATTTTTGTTTGTATGTTTCCCACTACGAATATAACTCGTCTTTCCCCCTTTCTCTGTAACGACTCTTTGAATTTCTAATAAGTTTTACCAACATTTGGAATATTTTTTTCTTCTAACTTATATCTTGGTATACCTACACCTACCTAACTAATTATTGATTTTTTTTTTAATTTTAAGAATTTTTTGTAAAACTTATCAATTAATTTTATTTAACATCTTATCTGCATTATTATAAGACTGCATTCCAAAATCTGAAAAAAAAAATTCAAAAAGTCCAAAATTATTATAACTTTTTGAGCGCCTTCGGAAAAAAAATAAACCTTAATATTTAAACATACGTACCCTTACCTATACTTTTCAAATACCTTAGGTTGACTTTAAATTAAATTGCTAGATAGGTACACAAATTTGAACTCATTCACAAGTTACAAAATACCTGCCTTGAAATCATTCACAAGTTACCAAATTCCAACAAAAATACCAACAAATATTTTTTCTCACAGCAAACATAAAGCTATGTAGTTAATTATAAGAATGTGTGTGTTAAATCAACGACAACACAAAAAATTCAACATTTAAAATGTAGGCAAAGTGAAGGTAAAAAAGGTACACAAAACAAGGTCAACAACATCAATATCGCTAATAAGGATTTAATTAAGGATATGTATGTATCTATGTTTCTCCCTCTGAATTTTCTGTCTGCGATCCCTTTATTGAATCCAAAATAAAGGATTCATATTAACATAGCAACGTAAGAATACTTTCAGTTTCAGTAGTAAGCACACATTTGTTTACCTATATCGGTAGACTTGTATCTTACTGCATATTCCTAAGAAAAAAAAAAACAAAACCAAAACAACTATGTATGTAACTTACTGAACTTGATCAAATGTATCTACAAGCCACATCCTCCAAAAAAGTAAAGAGTTCACTCTCTTACCCAATATATATTTCTTGCTCTTACTTTTTTGCTTCTCTACTCATTTCCACTACAATCCACTTAGGCTACTGTAGCGCCCTCACATGAGCTGAGTTCAAATTAAAAAAATCGTCTTCATGATAGTACTATAGATTTTATATACAAAGACAAAGATAAAATCTATAGTACTATCATGGGGAGATTTTTTGTGTAGTCCCTCTATAGAGCTGAAGCAGAACTAATTTCCACAACTTGTGGAATGTAAGAGAATGAAGAAGCATGCTGTACCAAGAGAAAATTATAATTGAATATCACATTAAGAGGGTGAAGAAGGCGTTTAATTTATTAGGTTAGGGGTGGAAATATGGTATTATTTGCCGATATTGCTTGAATGCATAGGTGTGTTAATACATTCTTGGAACAAGTATTGAGTAAGGTAAGTAAATTATCGAGACGATCGTATATGCGTATATTGCTTGGTAGATAATATATGAATACATCCTTGGAACATGTTTTGCTGCCACGTTTTGAATGATGTTTGAAAAATAAGGTAGGGGTGGAAAAATGGCATTTGCTGATATTGCTTGAATACATAGGTATATTAATACATTGTTTAAACATGTATTGAGTAAGGTAAGTAAATCATCGAGACAACGAGTAAAATAACACGTTGCCACTTTTTACAATGATAGTAGTATTGTACGATAAGGTGTATCTTCGGATATTGTATAATAAGAATACAATCTTGGAGCATTTATCGTGCAAGGTAAGGAAATTATAAAGGGACCTTGAGTTAAACAAGACTTTGTCACTTTTTGAAATAATGGTAGTAAAATAATGTCGGTAAATGCTTTTAGAAATATTTACTTGTAAAAAGATTTTGTCACTTTTAAACCTAATTTCTTTGAAATTATATTTCATGGATTATTGCGTTTAATTGTGAAGTATAAGGTAAAAATGTAAAAGATTGTGAAGTTTTTGTAAATACATACCTAGTGTTATTTGATTTAATTGTAAAGGAAAAGGTAACAAAAAACGATTACATATATTGTTTATGAAGATTGAGAAAATTTTAAAGAAGAAAAAAATTAAGATAGATATAAATTTTATATACAAAGACATAATGGATGTGAATTGGTTGTTGTACGAAATGTATCCAAAAGATGTCGTTAATAAGTTAATATCGTTAAATTTAAAAAAAAATGTATCTAACGAAGAACTGCATTTTGTTACCACATCACAATATTAAAAAAGACCCCCAAAAAATGGTTACTAGAGTTGTTGGCTCTCCCAATGCTCATTAATAACGGCCTTGAAATATCTACCTTACACTGCTTCCTGCTGTTCATCATTCAAAGAGAGTGTGTATGACTTAAGTTCTTTTCGAATCGTGTCTTCTACTGGGTATCTGAGTCTTACCAGAGTTCCTGTCAGTTCCAGAAGCTTTAATTATATTAAAGATCAGTTACATTTTCAAACATCTTGTAAGCTTCCACTCACCACAATATGGCTTCCTGGTTAATCATTTTTTGTAAACGGTCGGTCTCATTATACTGTGATGTTTTGGCCTGGGGTTTGACAAATAAAACTCAATTAAAATTCCAAAATAATACAACAAATCTCTTTATTTTTTGAAACACAACGTCGTTCAGTTTAAATAACAGCAAATTTGACTTATTCCACTTATTCACAATTCAAATATGTTTTTATAATTCAACACTTTTTATTTATTCTCAATTCAATCACTTTTTACTAACGCTTGGAGTTGTTAACAATTCCACTTTTAAAAATAAACTAAACTCTCAAT
Organism: Platycheirus rosarum; assembly: GCA_963971375.1. Classification (NCBI taxonomy): domain Eukaryota; kingdom Metazoa; phylum Arthropoda; class Insecta; order Diptera; family Syrphidae; genus Platycheirus; species Platycheirus rosarum. The sequence goes on from OZ020507.1 coordinate 39,775,595, forward strand.
GCCGTAGATACCGTATTCTTACAAATTTACACACTTCTGGACCCCTGTTCTGTAACTTTGTCGATAACTTTTCGCATCGATAAAATATGAAACAAAAATTCCATACTTATCTCATCTGGAAATATTTGGTGTTCTGTAAATCCTTTCGATAACCTTAAATTTCATTCTTAACTTGACTGGAATTTCCAATGGAAATCGATAAGTCGAGCTGCCATTGACATTTCAAAAATTAAATATTAAGGTATGTCCACACCAAAGAAATATTTTTTAAAAAATATTTCTGAATTGTTTAAGAAACTTTTCACGAACATTTCTGATCATAGCGTTGTGTTTTATTATCACGAAAAAAAATAAAGAAAAACTTATCGACTAGACTAAATTGAATGATAAAGACATTTTCCGTCTGGAATGAAAGAAGAGAAATATATCATAAACATTTCAGAAAAGAAAAAAGAAAATGAACAATGTAATTTACTGTATAAATTTATTTTATTTTACTCAAAATCACAACTTTTTTACCTTTTTGTTTTTTATTTTACAGACGCTTTTTGGAACGCGAATTAATACACTGTAAAAAGTCCTATACGCTTGAACGCCCTTTAGAAACAAATTGCTTAGATGTGAAAACAGTCATTTCTTAATTAGTAATTGATTTTTATTAAAAGAATATAAAAGTCAAAGAAAACAATTATTTTATTATAACAGAAAATATGAATGTAAAAACAAACTTCTTAAGAAATAGACAAAAAAATAGTAAGCATCTATAGGCACAATAAAAAGAATTACAAAAGTCTACGTACACAAGAATGATGTACGTAGACTTTTGTTAACAATTATATCTATATCACTTTCAGCTGCCACAAAAGATAAAGACAACAAAAAGACATCCTTAGTTTTACGAGGTTTATTTTTTCACATTACACGGCAAAGTCATGAGATAAATTTACAAGGTTCTCATAAATAAACTCCCATACAAATTTTGACGGTTCATTTACGAGAATATAAATTCACGTTTTTACCGTTTATGAGGGTTTTCCGCTCCGCGATTGCATGAAATCAACAGGCGTATTGGTACTACTTTTCCTACCATCTATTTTCTATCTACATCTATTTATTTTGTTCCCTTGCTGGAAGTGAGTAGAGTGTGTGATTCTTGAGTAAAATAAAATATAAGTACAATAAAATACATTGTTCATTTTTTTATTAACTATTTATTTCATAAGTATAATCACACAAATTGCAGACCTAAAAACAACAATTATGATTTCAGAAATGTTTCAAAATATTTAAAAAATGTTTCCTTGGTGTGGACACACCTTCAAAGACAATTAGGAAGAGATACATATTGTGATATTTTTGGCCTGGGGTTCGACAAATAAAACTCAATCGAAATTCCAAAATAATAAAACAAATCTCTTTATTTTATGAAACACAACGTCTTTCAGTTTAAATAACACCAAATTTAACTTATTTCACTTATTCACAATTCAAATACGTTTTTATAATTCAACACTTTTATTTAATCTCAATTCAATCACTTTTTACTAACGTTTGCAGTTGTTAACAATTCCTGAAAATAAATAAATAAACTGAAACTTTCAATGCAATCTACTCTTGTATTTATACAAGTTTACAAGCTTCTGGAAGCTTCAGTCTGTTTCTGGCACAATCTAAGCTTTCGGTACTAATACGAGTCTCGAATTAGTACTTCAAGTTCGATTTAGTACTCAGTTAAAACATATTGCAATTATGTAGCATACTTTTAGGCGTTCACAATGAATGTTGGTTGTTGTACACAATGAATCCAACAAATGTCGTTAATTTACAAAATGTATCCTCCGAACATCTAAACTTGTTGCCACATCACATTGTCCCCCTCTTAGTTTTGTTCGTCCCGAACAAGCACATCATCATTGTTTCCGTGGTAACGATGCAGTCGATCCACATGGACAATTTTCAATTTTGCTCTTGGTCCTCGTTGGATTCGGAAAACGACGTCATTAATGCGTGTAACTACTTGGTAGGGACCTTCCCAGTCCTGCTGAAGCTTGGGCGATTTTCCCTTTCTGCGATGTGGGTTATAAAGCCATACCAGATCTCCCTCATTGAATTCAGGTGCTGTTGCTCTTGCATCGTATCTGGTCTTCATGCGGTCACTCGCAATTTTTATGTTGTTTCTTGTTCTCTGGTGAATGTCGTTGATCCTTTCTCTAAGATCTAACACGTAGACCTCTTCGCATTTTGGGTCTTCAATAGGAAATCCGAATTTTAGCTCACTTGGAAGCCGGGCAGTTCGTTCAAATAGAATTTCGGATGGAGTGTATCCAGTTGTACTTGAACCGCATTCCGGTAGGCCATAAGAAATAAAGGAATTCGCCGATCCCAATCCCGTTGGTTCTCGTTCACGACTTTGAACAGATGTTCCTTCAAGGTCTTGTTAAATCGTTCTACCATTCCATCAGACTGTGGATGAAGAGGTGATGCGCATACTTCCTGGAATACCTTCGACTCGAAGTTTCGCCCTTGATCGGAATGCAATTCCATAGGCACCCCAAACCTGCAGACCCAGTGGTCCACTATCTGCTCGACAGCAGTCTTAGCTTCTTGATTGGGTATCGCAAAAGCCTCCGGCCACTTGCTGAAGTAGTCCATGACAACAAGGATGTAACGGCTACCGTTTTCAGTTTCCGGGAACGGACCTGTGATGTCAACGGCGATTCTTTCAAACGGGGCGCTCACGTTGTACTGGTGCATTTTAACTCGTGTTTTGACTTTGGGTCCCTTGCTAGATGCGCATGTTGTGCACTTTCGACACCAGCTCTCTACATCGTTTCTTGCGCTTAGCCAATAAAAGCGTTCCCGTAACTTTTCCAGTGTTTTGTTGATTCCCAAGTGCCCACCGGATACTCCGTCATGCATTTCTCGTACGATTTCCTCTACTCTCGATCGTGGAACCACAAGCTGCATCTTAAAGGACCTTCCATCTGGAATTTCCCATTTTCTCCGCAAAACACCATCTTGCACATGGAGAGAGTCCCACTGCGCCCAGTATGCTTTTAAAGTACGACTTCTGTCGGAGATGTCTCTTGCGTTTGGTTTCTCCATAGATTCCTTCCATGCAAGGATTGGCTCGATGTCAGGGTCTTCTTTTTGTGCATTACGAAGTTCTTCGGCACTCCAACCCTCTACAGGTTCGGCTCTTATTCTCTGGACAGAAATATTTCGTCCTTTTTCTCTTTTCGCGCACAATGTTTGCAACTGGGTTCACATGGTCTGCGGGAAAGCGCGTCCGCATTGCAGTGCAGTCTTCACTTCCGATGCTGTACTTCGAAGTCGTAAGTCTGCAATCGTTCGATCCATCTTGCTAATTGCCCCTCAGGATTTTTGAACTGTAGCAACCATTTTAAAGCGGCGTGATCGGTACGCAGGATGAATCTCTGTCCATACAGATATTTATGGAAATGTTTTGTCGCCAGTATCAGAGCAAGGAGTTCCCGTCTGGTTACACAGTAGTTTCTCTCTGGTCGCGACAGAACTTTGCTAAAATAGGCTACCACTTTCTCCTCCACATCGTGTATCTGCGACAGAACTGCTCCAACACCCACGTAACTAGCATCCGCGTCCACAATAAATGTCTTGCCAGGGGTGGGGTAAGCTAGTATTGGTGCCTCACAAAGTCGCTGTTTTAGATGTTGAAAGCTTCTTTTGCACTCACCTGACCATTTAAATTGTCTACCCTTCTCAGTTAGCTGGTGCAGACACTTTGCAATTCCGGCAAAATCCTTTACGAACCTCCTGTAATATCTGGCGAGACCGAGAAAGCTCCTCAGTTGGTGTTTGTCTGCGGGATCTGGCCAATTTTTCACGGCTTCGATTTTCTCCGGGTCAGTTTTTATTCCATTTGATGATATCACATGTCCCAAATATTTCACCTCAGGTTTGAACAGACCACATTTTTTTGGATTTAGTTTCAAATGTGCTTTTCGAAGTCGTGTAAACACCTCCTTCAAGTTGTCGCGATGTTCAGCGAACGTCTTTCCCACAACGATGACGTCATCCAAGTATACCATGCAGGTTTTCCATGTCAGACCCTGTAACACACGTTCCATTAAAAGCTCAAAGGTGGCTGGAGCGTTACACAAGCCAAATGCCATAACGGTAAACTGCCATAGTCCATTTCCCGTTGTGAAAGCGGTCTTTTCTTTGTCTTCTGGATGGATCTGTACCTGCCAGTAGCCACTTTTCAGATCGAGGGTGGAAAACCATTTCGCTCCAGAAAGGGTATCCAAGGTGTCATCTATTCGAGGCAAGGGGTAGCTGTCCTTCTTGGTGACATCGTTGAGCCTTCGGTAATCCACGCAGAATCGATTGCTGCCGTCCTTCTTTTTCACTAGTACAACGGGTGATGCCCACGGACTTTTTGAGTTTTCGATTAGACCGTATTTTTCCATGGTTGATATCATCTCATCGACTTCCGACTGTTTTGCCAATGGAAGTCTTCTAGCAGGTTGTCGGATCGGTCTGCTATCGCCGGTGTCTATGCGGTGCTGTACTAGGTGTGTTCGACCATAGTCTCCATCCTGCGATGCAAATATATCAGCAAACTTGCCAATGAGATTTTTGGCCATGGTTTTCTGCTCCTGATTTAGCTCACAATTTCCAAGGATAGCATTACATACCTCATCCAATTTTGTTCCAGAAACAGGACTCGCAGATTCACTCCCAGATGTTGTCGATATGGCTGCAATGGGTACGCATCTTCCAATCACCTCTCCTTGTCTGAGCTTGACGGAGTGTTTGTTCGGATTCATCAGCCTTACCGGAACCATGTTTTTCTTTGGTTCTACTAAAATTTTTCCAACGATATAGCTTTGAAAGTCCTCTTTATTATCTGCTTCAATGAAATAGAATTGGTGGTTCCCAGGATCACCCTCCAAACGCATCCAAAGAACTGTCTCTGAAGATGGTGGTAGGACTTCATCTCTGCTTATAACCGCTCGAAGATTCACAGCGTTCTCGTTTCCGTATACCATAGGGATCTCAACGGTTCGATACCTTAACACTTGCATTCGAGGGTCTATGACGACCTCATGTGCCTTCATGAAATCCACTCCAATGATGCATTCGTCGCATATGTCGGCTACCAAGAATGCATGTGAGAAGGTCAACCCTGCAAGTTGTATCTTTAGAAATACCTCCCCGTATACTTTTGCTGCTTCTCTCCTAGCTGTCTTCAGAGTGTAGCAGCTGGTGTATGATTATGGAGGCTGTGGCACCCGCGTCGATAGTGGCCACACATTTTCTGTTTCTGATGACTGTCTCCACTGTCAAGCTCTTGCTGCAGCGTGCAGTTTGCGATGATGGATTGGATGATGGTCCTGGGGGCGTCGATTCTATCAACCAACTTTAGCCCCGCGAAGTTGGTTCTTAGGCGTTTCCCGCCTGCTGTTGATCAGAAGCTTGTCCAGCAGTGTGAGTATTATTCCTGCCAGATGCTTCGTCATTCTGCCTCCTCTATGCGCAATGTGGGCAGCTTACCTGTCTAGGTGGAGATCTGCATTGTCGCTGTAGGTGTCCTAGCTTGTTGCAATTCCAGCATCTCATTTGACCTCGGGCAGTGTTCGGGTTTTGTCTTTCAATGTCGACGCGTTGACATGAGCACTCTAGCGTAGCCATTTCCCTGTCGCGATGGCTACCTTGCGAAGTTTGGTCTGCTGCTTCCTTTGTCAGGGCAAATGCTAAAGCCTCAGCGAGCGTTTTCTTACCTGCCATACTTACAGCTATTTGTAGTTTTCCATCTGTAATGGCATTAGTGAACGCATCGTTTGCCGATTCGTTTAAGATTTCCCTGTTGGCATTGGGATAAGACAAATTCGCAAAGCACTCAATTTCAGCTTGCAATTGTTGTAGCGTTTCACCTCTTGTCTGGACCCTTCGACGCAACTGGACTCGGTAAACTTGCTGCATGTGGTCGTCGCCAAACCTCATCTAGATTGCCTTGACCATGGCATCATAATCATGATGTTTGTCTTCAGGAATGGTCTGCAGCAATTCGGCAGCTGTTCCTCTGAGCGCAAGCGTAAGAGCAATTGTTCGTTGTCCCAGTTGTTCGTCAAGGCAGCAGCTTCGAACTGTCTCTTATAAATTGGCCATAATGTTTGACCATCGAAGACAGGAGGCTGCATTTCCTTTCTTCGTGGACCGTCGCTCGAAATTTGCTTTCGAGAACGTTCTTTTGTTCGCTTAGTTGCTTCTGGAGAACTTCTAACGAATACTTTTGGTCATTCTTTTGTTCTTTGAGAACGTTCTTTTGTTCGCTTAGTTGCTTCTGGAGAACTTCCAACGAATTCTTTTGGTCATTCTTTTGTTCTTCGAATTTCGAAAGAAGCAACTTCATTAAAGCAGGCATTTCATCGGCTGTACTTACTGCGCCTTCTATCTCTGGTTCTTCAACATCGAACAACATGGTATCGGGGTCTCCACCATCCTGAGTGATAGCATTCTGAAGTCGGAGCAATAGTTCCTTTTTCAGTCCCGAAGTCTGAAGATTCTTTTTCGTAATTCTTCTTTCAACTAAGCTGTTGTCAATTGTTCTAATTTGCGACCCATTTTATGTAACTAAAACAGTATTTTCGCAACACAGTCAGTTTTATTTTAATGTCTCTTTTAGAAAGATCTTTTTCCAACACTATTTTTTAACAAAAATACTCGCTATTCACAGTGTTATAGCACAATCAGTTCAATAGTTTCTGGAAAATTCCACTTTCACAATTAAATGAGTCACCGAAACTGTTTTAGAAAATGTTACTATGGAATTTTCTAGCACTGTACTAAGTTTTATCCCCAATTTCTGACACCAATGTGATATTTTTGGCCTGGGGTTCGACAAATAAAAATCAATCGAAATTCCAAAATAATAAAACAAATCTCTTTATTTTATGAAACACAACGTCTTTCAGTTTAAATAACACCAAATTTAACTTATTTCACTTATTCACAATTCAAATACGTTTTTATAATTCAACACTTTTATCTAATCTCAATTCAATCACTTTTTACTAACGTTTCCAGTTGTTAACAATTCCTGAAAATAAATAAATAAACTGAAACTTTCAATGCAATCTACTCTTGTATTTATACAAGTTTACAAGCTTCTGGAAGCTTCTGTCTGTTTCTGGCACAATCTAAGCTGTCGGTACTAATTCGAGTCTCGAATTAGTACTTCAAGTTCGATTTAGTACTCAGTTAAAACATATTGCAATTATGTAGCATACTTTTAGGCGCTCACAATGAATGTTGGTTGTTGTACACAATGAATCCAACAGATGTCGTTAATTTACAAAATGTATCCTCCGAATATCTAAACTTGTTGCCACATCACAATATTGTTCTTACGAATCCCTTTGATTTGATTTTTGGGCCTTTGAAGACTTTTAAAAATTAAAATTAATATAAATTACATACAAAAAGATATTTGTCTGCCCTTATTTTCGTTACCTTTTTATTTAATTCCATTTTTTCAATCTTATCGCCTGTTCACAAACAAATGATAAAATTTGACGTTTCCAAGGAAAAACTTATCGCATTCTTCCAGTATTCCATTCCGATACATTCCAATCGATAAAATTATCGCCTGTCAATGTTACAGAACCAGAATGATGCGATAAAATGAATTTTGTTCTAATTTTCAACGTTTCTCGATCAATTTTATCGATGTGATAGTTACAGAACAGGGGTCCTGGAGTCTTTCGTCTGGTTCTGGCACAATCTAAGCACAATTCGAGTCTCGAATTAGTACTTAAAGTTCGATTTAGTACTCAGTCAAAGCATATTGCAAATTATGTAGCATACTTTTAGGAGCATGGTTGTTGTACACAATAAATGTTGTCGTTAATTTACAAAAATGTATCCTCCGAATATGTAATCATTTTGCTGCCACATCACATTGTCCCCCTCTTAGTTTTGTTCATCATGCATGCGATCCACATGGACAATTTAATTTTTGCTCTTGGTCCTCGTTGGATTCGAAAAACGACATCATTAATGCGCGTAACTACTTGGTAGGGACCTTCCCAGTCCTGCTTGGGCTTGGGCGATTTTCCCTTTCTGCGATGTGGGTTGTAAATCCAAACCAGATCTCCCTGGTCCTCAAAAATACCATTTGTACATGGAGAGAGTCCCACTGCGCCCAGTATGCCTTTAAGGTAGGACTTCTGTCGGAGATGTCTCTCGCGTTTGGTTTCTCCATAGATTCCTTCCATGCAAGAATCGGCTCGATGTCAGGATCTTTCTTTCGTGCATTACGAAGTTCTTCCGCACTCCAACCCTCTACAGGTTCAGCTTTCAGTCTCTGGACAGAAATATTTTCGTCTTTTCTATCATTCAAACGCCTCCAACGAGCTGTCTCTGAAGATGGCCGTAAGACTTCATGACTTCTTACAGCTGCCCGAAGATTTACAGCATGCTCGTTTCCGTACACAATTGGAATCTCGACGATTGAATACATTAAAACACCTGCATTGGAAAGTCTAGGACTACCTCATGTGCCATCATAAAATCCACACCTCGGATATGCAGTCGTCGCATACATATGTCAGCTACCAAGAATGAATATGAGAAGGTCAACCCTGCCAGTTCTATCTTCAGAAGTACCTCCCCTTATACTTTTGCTACTTCTCCCGTTGCTGCCTTCAGACTGTTCCAGCTGGTGTTGTGTAGCCAGGACGTCTGAACAAAGTCTCTTCTGATTATGGAGGCTGTGGCACCCATGTCGATAGTGGCTACACATTTTCGGTTTCTGATGACTGTCTCCACTGTCAAGCTCTAGCTGCGGCGTGTAGTTTGCGAAACTTGAATGATGGCCCAGGGGGGGGGGGTCGATTCCATCAACCATCAATGCCTGCTGTTGATCAGAAACTTGTCTAGCAGTGTGAGTTATATTCCTGCCAGAATCTTCGTCATTCGGCATCCTCCTTGCCTCTTATAAATGTGGGCAGCTTAGCTGTCTAGGTGGATATCTGCATTGTCGCTGTAAGTGTCCTAACTTGTGTCCTAACAATGTCGACGCGTTGACATGAGCACTCTAGCGTAGCCATTTCCCTGTCGCGATGGCTACCTTGCGAAGTTTGGTCTGCTGCTTCCTTTGTCAGGGCAAATGCTAAAGCCTCAGCGAGCGTTTTCTTACCTGCCATACTTACAGCTATTTGTAGTTTTCCATCTGTAATGGCATTAGTGAACGCATCGTTTGCCGATTCGTTTAAGATTTCCCTGTTGGCATTGGGATAAGACAAATTCGCAAAGCACTCAATTTCAGCTTGCAATTGTTGTAGCGTTTCACCTCTTGTCTGGAGCCTTTGGCGCAAATGGACTCGGTAAATTTGCTGCATGTGTTCTTCGCCAAACCTCATCTCGATTGCCTTGACCATGACATCATAATCATGATGTTTGTCTTCAGGAATGGTCTGTAGCAATTCGGCAGCTGTTCCTCTGAGCGCAAGCGTAAGAGCAATTGTTCGTTGTCCCAGTTGTTCGTCAAGGCGGCAGCTTCGAACTGCCTCTTATAAATTGGCCATGATGTTTGACCATCGAAGACTGGGGGCTACATTTCTTTTCTTCCTGGACCGTCGCTCGAATATTCCCGAACCTTCTGCTTCTTCAAAGAATCAAATTCCTTAGCCAGATGTTTGTATTGTTGCTCTACATTTTCTACTTGCTTTCCGAACTTTTCTTATATATTGGCTATTCCCAATTTTATAGCACAATCAGTTCAATAGTTTTTTGGAAAATTCCACTTTCACAATTATATGAGTCACCGAAACTGTTTTAGAAAATGTCACTATGGAATTTTCTAGCACTATACTGAGTTGTATCTCATTTCTAACACCACTGTGATGTTTTGGCCTCGGGTTCAACAAATAAAACTCAATCAAAATTCCAAAATAATATAACAAATCTCTTTATTTTATGAAATCGTTATTACGGGCGATTTCAATGTACACAATTCCAATTGGCTCCGCTATTCTGGTCAGACAACACCCGAAGGAAGGTATGTCGAGCTCTTTGGCGGGTTACATCACCTTACCCAACTGATCGATGTGCCAACGCGTATACCGGATGTTGCTGGGCAAACCGCCCATACTCTTGACTTGTTTCTTACTTCTCACCCTGATAAATATACCATTAGTGTAACTTCTCCATTTGGCACTTCAGACCATTGTGTCATTTCAGCTAAATTCTCATCTTCCAACTATCCAGTTAAAGAAAAACTTCCCACCAGGACCGTTTGGCAATACGAGAAAGGCAACTGGGACGGCCTGAATATTTTTTTTCCGAAACTTTAACTGGTCACTATGCTTCCTCGATAGTGACATTGATGCCAGTGCTGAAATGATCACAAATGTGATACTTCTAGGGATGCGTGCTTTTATTCCTAACAGAGTAAAAAGCATTAAACCTAAAGAAAAGTCTTGGTTTAATTCTGAGTGTAAAGAAGCTATCAGGCTCAAAGAAGTAAGTTCCCGTTCTTACAAAGCCAACCCTACAGAGGAAAATCGGAAAAAGCACAAACAAGCAAGAAACTCATGCAACTCCGTTATTGAAAGAACCAAATTTTTGCATGACCAAAAATTACGGCAAAAAATTCTGCAGTGTCCCAAAGGCAGTAAAAATGTTTGGTCATTTGTAAAAAATATTAAAAACTCCTCAAAATCTTCGGTTCCAACGCTCATCGACAATAACAAACCAATTGTTTACTCTTCAGAGAAGGCAAACTTGCTCGCCGCTCATTTCGCTGCCAGCTCCACGCTGCCGCATAGCAACGTTGCCCCTCCTGTATTTGAGAATGTAAATTTTTCCATGGGACAGATTTTTTTCCGCACTCGTACAGTAGCTAGAGTTCTCAAAGATCTCGATATACACAAATCCGCTGGCCCGGATGGTATACCCCCGATTCTTCTGAAGAGGTGTTCTTCCACACTGGCAAAGCCACTGCGTAAGCTTTTCCATCGCTCCTACTCTTCTGGAATCTTTCCTAGAAGATGGAAAACAGCATTTGTCCAGCCTGTCCCTAAGAAACGTGACCCATTCTCCCCCTCCTCCTACCGACCCATAGCACTGACATCCCTTCTTTCTAAGGTCATGGAAACACTGATTAACCGTCAGCTTAAGGAATATCTCGAAGATCGTAAGCTTCTCCATGACCGCCAGTATGGCTTCCGCAGCAACCGTTCCAATGGTGATCTGATGGCATATCTCACCGAACAGTGGAACAAATCTTTACATCGCTTTGGTGAAAGTAAGATTATTGCTCTTGATATCTCCAAGGCATTTGATAGAGTTTGGCATGAAGCTCTCTTATCGAAAATGCGTACTTTTGGGATCGATAATACTCTTGTTCGTTGGATTAGAAGCTATCTTCAGGACCGTTCAATACAAGTTGTATTGGACGGATTCAAGTCTGATTCCCATAAAATAAATGCTGGTGTGCCCCAGGGCTCTGTTCTGTCTCCGAATCTTTTCCTCATTTTTATAAATGATCTTCTGTCTGTTACTTCTAATCCACTTAACTGTTTTGCTGACGACTCTACCCTCAGGTTTTCATATTCGTTCGATAATTCATGTCCTTCGCCTTCGGACGTACAATTGCAACTGTGCCGTATGTCAAGCTCATTAAACTCCGATTTATACAGCATTGTCAATTGGGGTAATAGGAATCGTGTGGAGTTTAATGCTTCGAAAACTCAATGCTGTCTTCTGTCAGCATACCCCTAACGCCATTGTCCATGAATGGCACTTACATCGAAGAAACCGAAAAGCTCTCAGTACTCGGTATGTGTGTCAACGACGACCTCCGTTGGAACGACCATATATTTGAAATCGCTAAGAATGCTGCTAAGTGCTTAGGTTTTCTGTATCGGTGTAAGAAGTATTTTTCCCCATCTGATCTGGCTACAATTTATAAAGCATTTATACGCCCTAAACTCGAGTATAACTCCCACCTGTGGGCAGGTGCTTCACAGAGATCGCTTCACCTGCTTGATAGAATACAAAATCGAGCATTAAGATTGATAGGAAATAGAACTGCCGCTGAAACAATTGCCCCTCTCGAACACCGACGCAATGTGTCATGTCTTTCCTTATTTTATCGTTTTTTTATAAAAAATGTTCACTCGAGGTAGCCAGCTGCATTCCTCCCCTTAAAAGTTTCGCCCGTAATACTCGTCTTGCTAGGAATGCCCATCAGTTCACCCTTGAGCCCAATTTCGGACGTACCGTGAAATATAGGGATTCTTTTTTTAGCTACAACACGACTTTGGAATGGTTTACCCGTCGAGATTTTCCCTTGCCATTTCAATTTGCAAACATTTAAAACCAATGTTAATCGACACCTCCTATCTCTCCCCTCCCTATCTTCCTAATGCCCGCGCAGTGTGTTACATTAAAAGGGAAACAAATAGTCCCTTGTGCGCGTGTTAATTATAAAAAAAAAAAACACACAACTTCCTTCAGTTTAAATAACAGCATTTAACTTATTCCACTTATTCAAAATTCAAATACGTTTTTTATAATTTATCACTTTTTATTTAATCTCAATTCAATCACTCTTTACTAACGCTTCCAGGTGTTAAAAATTCCACTTTTGAAAATAAAAATCGGGGGAAAATCGGGATGTTGCTCTCTGTTTACATATTGTTCTTCAATCAGATGTGAATCAGCTATTTTTAACCATACTAATTACAACAAAAGCAACAAATCCAATCCGGGGGATACGTATGTGAACCCATTGGTCAACGTAAATTAAAATGATGAACAGCTGACTGTGTTTCCGTTTTGCTTCGAATTTTGAGAGGTAACCTATCTGGTTGGATTTGTTCGTTCACAAAAAAAAAACCAAACACAAGCAAGGTAACCAACCCAAAAGTTATGTTCGTGAACGTACGCAATCCCACAAAATTTCATAACGCATAGCGCATCTACATTGCATTCCCCACTAGATGTCACATTAATCGCATCGAATTCCACTCAATTGAATTGAATTGAATAATCAAAATGGCCCAACGAGCGCACCTTTTCCACTCGACTTTAGTCAGAATCAGAAAATAAAAATCTTCCAGCTGAGAAGGCTGAAGGTTTCGTCCGGTGTCTGAAAAATTTGAATATTATTTTTGTTAAAATTTCCGATTAAATCCGAATTTCACAGAGCTCACCCTTAGCTATCGAGTGTTGTGATTTTTACCAGTGTTTATATTAAATTTGCCTAAGGAATCTATTGTTTTCCAATTATGGCTGCATCTTTGAGATTATTGCAAGGCCAGGTAAGTGCATATATGTAGCTGGTGTTACCTCATATATTTTTTTTTTCGCCTACTTGGGCAGTTTAGCCCTATTTTCTGCAATACAATTTCTCCAGCATAAGGTTTCTTGATTAAGGATCATTTTCGAATTAGAACTTTTTACATTAGGAGATCATTTAGGAAAATTCGTATTTCTTCTCGCCCACCTAACCTCACTTTGCATACGAAAATGGTTATCTAACCATCGAGAACGGACGTCCTAGCAAATAATTTCGTTGTCTTTGGGGTTGTTTTTGATTTTGCGATTCTTCTTTAATCAGACGGTTTAGTTGCCAAACGTGGGTTGGTGAACTTTCGGTTGATATTTTGAGGGTCACACTTTCGCTTTTGGCCAATTGTCAGGGTATGCTGAAAATCAAGAGCAGCAGAGGCAGTAGTACGTCTCGTCAGCAAATTCATATTCTACAACGACATCACATGGCTGTGAGATTGGTTATCAAGTTGGACGACATGTTTAACAATAACAATTTGAAGTGTAAGTACATAGGTGGAAATGGGCCATGAAAACTATAGGGTATGGTACTATGTAGGTATTCCTATAAATTGGTGTTCTTGACCGGTTGACTTTTTAGAACAATCAACTGAATCCAAGTGAGAAGGTGGAATCTGATATAGGAAAAAGTGATAAGCATGTTCCCACTATCATATTTATTTCAGAAGCTTCTTATAAAACTGCGAGCAAGGTCTAAAGACCGAAAGCAGATAGACCGTTTTATGTAATTCTAGATAGTGTTTGTTAAGTACTTGAGAATTACGATCTATTGTTTTGTTTTCTCTTATTGCATTCGGAAGTATGGTTTTGCATCGTGTGCCGAGAGATAATTGATGAGTTCCAATTCATAATGCGATGATTATGCAATTGACACTTTGTTTAGTTCTAATTTTATATGCAAAATAGAATGTAATTACCTAGGTGATGCTGCTGTTGAAGATTAACTAAAAGATATACATAAAGATGGACAAACTTACTCACTTATTTCCTCAGAGTAGTCCTTGAGGCACCCCTAGCGGGCACAGGGCTTCAACTAAGTGGTATTTCCGCTCCCACCAACTCGTGCCTGGTTGTGCTGATTCCTCCTCGACTGTTCCATGTCGTGTGGTTCTCGGTCGCGAATCCCTTCTTCCTACTTTTGTTAGCGGATTCCACTTCATTGCTTGATTTGCAATACAGTAGTTGCCTTTTCGAAGCGTATGTCCTGCTGCGATTTTCGCCGTCGTATAAGTAAATGAACTCCTGTCCTGTTCGCCTATGGAGATCTTCGTTAGATATTCGATTGGCCCAGAAAATCCTGTAGTATTACGGGGCTTCAGTCTGGTTGTCGCCGTTCAGTGCCTAACCTATTTATACAGCACCCAATCTATGTATATAGAACTCGAAAAACATTAGTCCTCGTAACCAATAACCTTTTCATCATTTATTTGAAATGTCAAATCAGAGCAAAAATTTAAATTAGACCACATTTAGACAAATTAGTTCCTAGGACCGATCTGTAAATTTAGGACCGGCACCAACGAAGTGAAGAAATGCTCAAGTACTAACTTTTCGTTAGGACTTGGTACTAGGCCAGGTACTATGCTGGCTTAGTACTCACATGAAGAAATCGGGCGTAAGCAGACTCAAACTGAAGGCTACAAGTAGGCAGAGTTAAAAGTAAAGCAGTAGGCAGTAAAGGGTGAACAAGATAATTCGCTAAATTATGAGCCATCTCAAGTGGAAATCTTGTGTTCTGATTATTTGAATCATTTGCTGGTGAAAGAGACAAATAACTGAAATATTCTCAACCATAAATGTTTTTCTGTACAAAATATGTGTTTCGTCATCAACCTCATATAACCAGCAATTACACTTAATCCCTCCGATAAGATTTCATATTTAATGGAAACTCCAAAACGATAAAAAATCGTAGTGTACATAATTCTTGAATCTTACCATAAGTTTGCAATAATTGGTGTTTTGGTGTTCATTATCAATTTGGCAAAATAAAAAAAAAGGATTAAAATCCATTTCTTTTTTATTTAGTCGTCAGATTTCACATATAGTTGAGCTACCGTGACAAATTTTAATCAATGCATTCATGTGTATAACATTTTTTTATGCAAACTTCACTTCATATAAAAAGTAAGCTAACTAGTTTTTTTTTATTTTAGGCTCGCAAAGTTGGCCAATATGGATTCGATGTTCAGTCACGCAACTTCCACGCCTCGTGTGCCGTTGCCTCAAAAGTGGCTATGTCCAAATTCGACACGGATGTCTATCTTCCATATGAGAAATTGTCAAAGACATTGGCAGTGGTACGCAGCCGTTTGAATCGTCCTCTGACCTTATCAGAGAAAGTCCTCTACTCTCATTTGGATAATCCAAAAGAACAAGATATTGTTCGTGGTAACTCTTATCTTCGTCTGCGTCCTGATCGTGTTGCTATGCAAGATGCTACCGCTCAGATGGCCCTGTTGCAATTCATTTCGTCTGGTTTAAAGCGTGTCGCTGTGCCTTCGACCGTCCATTGTGATCACTTGATCGAAGCTCAAGTTGGTGGCGACAAAGATTTGGCCCGTGCCAAGGATTTGAACAAGGAAGTCTATGATTTCCTTGCTTCAGCTTGTGCTAAATACGGTTTGGGTTTCTGGAAACCAGGCAGCGGTATTATCCATCAAATTATCTTGGAAAACTATGCCTTCCCTGGTCTCTTGATGATCGGTACTGACTCCCACACACCCAATGGAGGTGGTCTAGGTGGTCTGTGCATTGGTGTCGGTGGTGCTGATGCTGTTGATGTCATGGCCAACATTCCCTGGGAGTTGAAGTGTCCCAAGGTTATTGGTGTTCACTTGACTGGCAAAATCAGTGGATGGACATCACCCAAGGATGTTATTTTGAAGGTTGCTGATATTCTCACCGTTAAGGGTGGTACTGGTGCCATTGTTGAGTACCATGGCAAGGGCGTAGATTCGATTTCTTGCACTGGTATGGCGACCATTTGCAATATGGGTGCAGAAATCGGTGCTACCACTTCATTCTTCCCCTTCAACAAGCGTATGGCTGATTATTTGAAGTCAACTGGTCGCGAAAACATTTCTAACGAAGCACAAAAACACCAGAAGGATCTGTTGACGGCTGACAGCAATTGCGAATACGATGAACTAATCGAAATCAACTTGGACACTTTGGAACCACATGTGAACGGTCCATTCACTCCAGATTTGGCTCATCCAATCAGCAAACTGGGTGCCAATTCCAAGAAAAATGGCTACCCAATGGACATTAAAGTTGGCTTGATTGGTTCATGCACCAACTCTTCGTACGAAGATATGGGTCGCTGCGCCAGCATTGCCAAGAATGCAATGAAACATGGACTCAAGTCAAAGATTCCCTTCAATGTGACACCCGGATCGGAACAGGTTCGAGCTACCATTGAACGTGATGGTATTGCCGCCACTTTGTCTGAATTTGGAGGCACTGTGTTGGCTAACGCTTGTGGTCCATGCATTGGTCAATGGGATCGTAAGGATGTGAAGAAAGGTGAAAAGAACACCATTGTTACATCGTACAATCGAAACTTCACCGGACGTAATGATGCCAATCCTGCCACTCACTGCTTTGTCACAAGGTGAGTATTGAAAGGCAAATAGGGTTCTGTTAAGCATGTTCTCTTTAATTTTAGCCCTGAATTGGTAACGGCTCTTTCAATTGCTGGTCGTCTTGACTTCAATCCACTTACCGACAGCTTGAAGGGTTCTGATGGTAAGGAATTCAAATTGGATGCTCCATTTGGTGATGAATTGCCATCAAAAGGATTCGATCCCGGTATGGACACATACGACGCTCCACCATCCGTAAGTTTTAATATTTTTTTGTTGCCTCTATGATAAATCAAGAAACAAAAATATATATATTTTTAGAGCGGTGATAACCTTAAAGTCAACGTTGACCCCAAGAGCCAGCGTCTCCAGCTCCTTGATCCCTTCGATGTATGGAATGGCCAAGACCTAACTGACATGACTATTCTTATCAAAGTCAAAGGAAAGTGCACAACTGATCATATCTCTGCAGCCGGTCCATGGTTGAAATATCGTGGTCACTTGGACAACATCTCCAATAACATGTTTATTGGCGCCACCAACTCCGAAAACAACGAAATGAACAACATCAAGAACCAGAGGACAGGCAAATGGGGTGGAGTGCCCGATGTTGCTCGAGACTACAAGGCCAACGGTATCAAATGGGTCGCTGTTGGTGATGAGAACTACGGCGAGGGTTCATCTCGCGAGCATGCCGCTTTGGAACCACGTCATTTGGGTGGCCGTGCAATTATTGTCAAATCGTTTGCCCGTATCCACGAAACCAACTTGAAAAAACAAGGTCTCCTCCCTCTAACATTCGCCAACCCCTCTGACTATGATAAGGTAAATTGCCATTCAAATGGACTTGCTTATGATAAAATAATCAATTTTTATTTCCAGATCCAACCAACAGACAAAATATCTCTGATTGGCTTGAAAGGCTTGGGAGCTGGTAAACCAGTTGATTGTGAAATCAAACACGCCGACGGAAAGGTGGACAAGATCAAGCTCAACCACACATTGAACGAACAGCAAATTGAATGGTTCCAAGCTGGCAGTGCTCTCAATCGCATGAAGCAAGTATCTGGCAATTAAATTGCCTTTCCCCCAAATCCCTCCTCAGGTTCCCCTAAAATGAGAAAGAAAAAACTACAACAAATCACAAAAAAACCTCGTCTAGTTGTCGAACTTCATTTCTCTAAAAAAAAACCTACTTAATATGTATATGGCTAGTAGGACAGTGTTCCGTTAGATCTTTCTATGATTTAAGTTTGAATGTAATTTTTTGTCACATTATATAACAGCGATACAACTACCGATAAATACTGTTTAAAAATTTTCATTATAAAACAAAAATATTTCAATAAAAAAATGTTATTCATTTGCGAAGAATATAGTTAAATTGTTTTATATTATGTAATATTAATTATATTATGTACACAAGCCTACCAATGATATAGAGAATAACGGCTGATACAATTTTTGTTTTAAAAAAAATTAAGAGTAGAATGGATAACTTAAATGATATTTAATGCGAACGAACTTTTTTGTGGTAGCGAACAGTAACATCTTATATTTAATTTTTTTTGTTAAATAGTATTAATAATAAAAAAAACCAAAAAAAAATATCGAAAATGATGTTTTATTTAAATGAACAGGGTTGATATATAAAGTGCATACAAGATAAGTAAATTTGTTTAGAAACACAGTACCATAGAGTAAATATATTATATATATATATTATAGTATAGTTACTCTATGCACAGTACTATTCACACGAGAGCGACCAACGAATAAACGAACATTCGTCCTTTTTAACTTTTGTTTCACATGGCATTTTTTCGTTCGTCGCTATCAACCACCAAGGAAACAAAAGCAACGGTGTTTTTGAGGTTATTCGCGCGCGAACAATTTGTTCGTCGAAGTGTGGATCGTATGTGGAACGCGAATAGAGCTTGGCAGTTCTTAGCAATCAGATTGGAATTCGCGACGAACAATGAATCTTATTTTAGAAATTAAAATGAAAATTTAAGTTTCCAAACATTAGCATAAATTATATTTCCATCATTTGGCATTGATTTTGTGAAAAAATCAGGTTTATACGTTGCTTTAAATCACATTTATTCGTCGTTCGTTGGTCGCTCCCATATAACTACTAATCCAAGTTCGTGTTGTTCGGTTCAAAAAACGAATCTATATTTTACGATATGTCCGAAAATGGGGTTCAATGGTGAACTCATAAGGGCC
Organism: Platycheirus rosarum; assembly: GCA_963971375.1. NCBI lineage: Eukaryota > Metazoa > Arthropoda > Insecta > Diptera > Syrphidae > Platycheirus > Platycheirus rosarum. The sequence continues at coordinate 39,794,755 of OZ020507.1, forward strand.
CATTATGTAACGATCTTAAATGTAACGATACTGAATTTTACGAAAGTCGAGGCAGAGAGCGATTTAATTTTTTTGGTAATCCGGAATCATTAACAGAACCACCCCTATCCGGAATGCCAAACGAAAAAATTGCCAAAGCAGTTTTAATTCTGAAGTTTGGGTTTCATTGTATTTTTTTCCAATAGGGACTTCACAACTTTGTATATAATTTGTGAACGCACCCTTTCACTAATCATTTGTCATTGTCAATTTGTTCAGTAAACTCATAACTCAACATTTTCATCATGGTAAAGTTCACGGCAAGCAACGTCTGCAAATTATAAAAATTTTCTACCGAAATTCGGAGTCGGTGACCGCAACTTTAAGAGCGTTGAAGCTCATTTTTGGCTCAATGGGTTTGTAAATAAGCAAAATTTGCGTTATTGATCGGGTGAAAATCCACATTTGCTTCATGAATCACCATTTCATCAACAAAAAATAACTGTTTGGTGCGGTTTACATGCCGGCGGCGTTATTGGGCCATATTTTTTTCGTCGACGATAACGAATTGGCCCGAATTGGAAGATATGGACTGGAAGATATGTGGTATCAACAGGATGGTGCAACAACACCTTAATAAATAAATAAATAAATAAATTTATTGGCGCGACAGCTCCAAGGAGCCAAGGACTAGTGACTCTCAACAGTTCTTGTGTTTGTGTTGTTAATCTGCAAGAATGGAAGGGGCCTACAGTTTACCGCCGAGTCCGAACGGCTACATGAGATGCACTTTTTCGAGAAAAATTTTACTCTTGGAGATTTTGTCAGTTCCTCGCAAGAGGCAGTACTCCGGAAAAGAAGGTGGCTATGAGCTTAGGCTCATTCGCTTAGCAGTCCGACACACTAACCACTAAGCCACGGGGCACTACACAGCACACCTTAAAATCGATTTATTGAAGAGCAAGTTTGATGAGCGTCTTTTCTCAAGAATAGACTATTGTCTTTGGGGCTACGTTAAGTCATTGGCTTATGTAAATGAAGCCAAGTATGAAGCGCTGTCAAAATTGAATATACGCGAACCCTATTAGGCCAACACAATGAGAAGCTGAAGCGTTCAACTTTTTTTTTCACAGGAACAAAATAGGCTAGTTCAATGTTTCTGAACTATCCGCGATCTCTTTTTTCTCAGATCCATTGAAAATGATTGAGAAAATTCCTTCATCAGTACGAAATCTCAAGAAACTTTAACTAGCTTTATCAAACGAAAACAAAATGTGTGGGGGAAACAGGTAATTATTTATAGAGCTGGTTAAAAAAGAGAATATTTTATGGGATTTAACCCCAACTATAAAAATATTGTGGAGTAATATTTCGATAGCATTTAAGATATATGTATATATATTTGATATTCTTGGCAGCAAAATTGACTTTACGCACTTCACCATTGTGTTCGAGTCAGCTTCAATTTTGATGTACTTCATTTTTGCGCTTCATACTTCAGCTTCAACTTCATCATTGTGTTCAGCCAGTCAAGCCGATAATACAGTTTTTGAAATACATATATCTAATGGTCTGCGTTTTATTAAAAATAAAGTTATCGTTATATGTAATCGCATTTTAACAATAACGACCGAATTTTAACGATTATCGGCCTTATGGCTTTGTGGGTGGAATTTTTTTAGGGGAAAATTGCAACTGCCTACCTCATTTAATTTAAAGGCTATGTTTTGTATTCTACCGAGCAGGTGTAGCGGTGCTTGAGAAGCACCTGCCCAGAGGTGGAAGCTATAATCAAGTTTTGGGCGAATAAACGCTTTATAAATTGTAGCCATATCAGAAGGAGGAAAAAAATTCTTGCGTGGATATAGAAAACCTAAGCACTTAGCGGAATATTTGGCGATCTCAAGTATAACGTTGTTCTATTGAGGTCGTTGACATGCATGCGGCATATCAAGTACTGACAATTTGTCGGTTTCTTCGATGTAAGTGCATTGACATTAGCATTTAGCTTTAACGGTTTAACGACAGAAGACAGCATTAAGTTTTTGAAGCATTAAACTCAACATGATTCTGATTATCCAATTTGAATATGCTAAACGTATTTAAGAACGAATATGAAAAGCTGGGGGTAGAGTCGTCAACAAAACAGTTATGGGAATGAGAAGTAACAGACAAGAGATCATCTAAAAAAAATAAGGAAGAGTCGCAGACAGCGCACACAAGAAATTATTTTGTGGAAATCAGACTGGAAACCGTCTAATACATCTTGTATTAGTAGTCTTTTGGCGATAGTGCTCGCGAAGCCTTTTTGCATTTTTTTTTTCAGTTACACGTAGTTTTCAGGTGCTGTGGCATGCCAAGGGACTCCAGTTTATCGCCTTGTCACATTCCTGACCTTAATGCTCCGTGAAACTATTGATTTCTCAGGAATTGGGCTAAACTGGGCAGAATTGAAGCTTCACTGGTAAACTCATGTTTCTCAGTATTCAAGCGTCTCAGATCGTCATTATGATCTGGAAGAAAAACTTTGAAACCATGCCCATCCAGGCGATTCCTGCCATTTTGCAACATATAGCCCATAAAAAAGTAATAAGTAAGTTAACGACATCCTGTGTAAGTACTTTAAAAAGAAAATCTATTGTACTTAATATGCAATTAAGAGCCGAATCAGCTTAAGATTTGGCGTTGAATGATATGTAATTGTAGCTTTAATCCTAACTTAATTAGTTAAATTCGAACAATTTGAGAAAAGAATGCTACGCAGCTTTGAAATTTAAAACCCCAATTACCTCACCTTAAGCCACGTTTATGGATGGACCTAAAAAAAAACAAACTTCTATAGACAGCTGGGTTTCTAGCTGCATTATCTGTAGGTATTTCCTTCATTTTACGCAAATGCAACAATATATATATATACAAATAATAGTAAACATTTTTTAATTGAATAAACTGGAATCTTATTTTATTTATTTCTGGATTTTATGTTAAAAAAACAATACAATTGCATTCTATTGGCTTATCCAATAAAGTTTGCCACAACCAAATGTAACACAATATGGGCAAAGATGAAATCCACAAATCCTCTTTCCGGTGAGATTTTACAGAAGATGGTTTTATTTTCTGGATTAGCTTGAAGTCGCAGACACACGCCTAAAATGAAGCAACTCACACTCGATATGAATCCAGATAGGAACGAATTAAAGGGAAATGTTCCAACCAAACAGCAATAGGCAAATTGAATTACGCCGGTAGTAAAGATGTAGAGGAGATAGGCATCGATCATTTTGAGTTTTTTGGACGAATGGTTGACATAGTCACTATAGAATTTACCCATTACGTTTTTGATTTCGAGCATTTTCGCAAATTATTTAATATAAAATTATTTTAGAAAAAAAAAATACGTGAGTATATTCCACGAACTGCCTTACAAGAAAAGAAAAGCCCAAAGACTGACAAGTGACAACCACGTCAACACCAGAGAGAAAATTTGAAAAAGAGTGCAATCTTTTATACTACGTTTTCCATTGGTCGTCCGAGAACATTCACAATAGTTATGAAACCTTTTCATTGAATAAAGGAGGCTTTAAGGTCCAACTATAATAATCGAAAGAAATAGAAAGCTAGTGTCAAAACCGAACGAAAAGTTTCTTTCCGTTTTGTGCAATACATAAAGGGCTAACTATATTGGTCGAAAGCAAACGGAAGCTAGCGTCAAAACCGACTGAATCGTTCCAATCCGTTTGTCAAATGAGCACGTCTAAAAAAAGTTGCATTTACCGGTAAAACATAACTGACAGTTTTGAATTCCATCCATAGAAATGTGCGACATCTTTGGTATTTTGCCTCTTGTTTTTTTTAGATCGTGGACAATTTCCTTTTTGATTGGGTTGTGCCTAAGACAAGCTAAATGCACTAGAAGGAAATAAGGGATTTTTTTATTAATTAATTGAGGGGATATTCTAAAAAACACGGGGAGAAAAAAGGAAAGGATAAAATGCCAAAATTGAGGTTTAAATCTAGTGTATTCAGGAGTAGTGCCCCTTGGCGTAGTGGTTAGTGTGTCGGACTGCTAAGCGAATGAGCCTGGGTTCGAATCCAGCTCATAGCCATCTTCTTTTCCGGGGTACTGCCTCTTGCGAGGAACTGACAAAACCTCCAAGAGTAAAATTTGTCTCGAAAAAGTGCATCTCATGTAGCCGTTCGGACTCGGCGGTAAACTGTAGGTCCCTTCCATTCTTGCAGATTATCAACACACACACAGGAATGGTTGAGACTATAAGTCACTAGGCCTTGGCTCCTTCAGGAGCTAGTGTCGCCAAAAGGCAAAAATAACTGAAACTAAAATGGTACCACCTTGAGGTAGGCAAATAGCAGTCCATATATAATACGTCCATGGTCTAGCCATTATGAACTAAACTTTATCAAAGTCATACAAAAAAGTCATACAAATCACATATATTCGCACTGTTTCATACGGCAACGTATTTTCCAATTCTTTAACTATGGTTGGGTCTTTACATTTATCGTCATCTTCATCTGCATCGACATCTGCAAAAAAGAGGATACAAAATACAGGGTGGGTTAAAAGAAGTCATCCATCCGATGTTGTTTGGCTCTCTTTTTTTCTTAATGAAAAACTTCGATTCTGTTTCAGACAGGCGACAGATTCTCGCACTCGTGTCGAATGTTATCCTTGAGGGCTTCCAGAGTCACGAGTTTGTTCACGTGAGCACGGACTTCAAAAAACCCCACAAAAAAAGTCTGAAACGGTTAAATCGGGCGATCTTGCGGGCCAGTGCAAATCGCCGAAACGAGAGATGAGGCGACCCGGGAACGCCGCCTTCAGAATATCGGTTCATGTCGGTCCATGTATCGCTCAACTTGTATTCTGCATCTGTCTAGTCCACATATGTCAAAACAGATTTGATATTGGCGGCCATTTGCAAAAATGAGAGCATCTTCCAATAGGGTGATTTCTTTTTGCCTACCTTGTAAAAACAAATTATACTTGGGTGATAAGGAGGGGAGACCAAATACAGATCATCTTCATGGATGAAAATTATAGGAAATAGGAGTCTGTGGGTTGCAGATTATAGTGAAGATGAACATGTTCATCTTTACACTGTATATGTGTACCAACATTCCTTTATTTCTTCTCATTGGCCTAAATGTTTTAAAAAAAATTAACAAAAAGTTGTTTACATCAACGCCAAAACGAGATAAGAAGCAGTTGAATTAATTATATTTTGCTCTTTGTCATTTCTGATTTCCTCTAAAAAATCTGCATTAATTTTTATTTGGTGATTGTGAGCATTTATACACATAGGCATATGCCGCACCGTGACTTAGTATCTAGGCAGAGGAGTTGAGTAGTGTAGTGGGGATCACAATCACGCACGGACCAAGAATTTGTTGCGATTTTCTCATTCTCGTTTGTTATATTCATTCCTTGCTTTATTATTATCTTCCTCAGTTTTTTTTTTTTTTTTTTTTATAATTAACGCGCGCACAAGGGATTATGTATTTCCCTTTTAATGTAGAACACACTGCGCGGGCATTACGAAGATAGGGAGGGGAGAGATAGGAGGTGCCGATTAACATTGGTTTTGAATGTTTGCAGATCAAAATGGCAAGGGAAAATCTCGCCGGGTAAACTATTCCAGATTCGTGTCGTTCGGCTAAAAAAAGAATCCCTATATTTCACGGTACGTCCGAAATTAGGCTCAAGGGTGAACTGATGAGCATTCCTTGCGAGACGAGTATTACGGGAGAAACTTTTAAGGGGAGGAATGCAACTGGCTACTTCGAGTGAACATTTTTTGTAAAAGAAACGATAAAATAAGGAAAGACATGAAACATTGCGTCGGTGTTCGAGTGGGGCAATTGTTTCAGCGGCAGTTCTATTACCTATCAATCTTAACGCTCGATTTTGTATTCTATCAAGCAGGTGAAGCGATGTTTGCGAAGCACCTGCCCAGACGTGGGAGTTATACTCGAGTTTAGGGCGTATAAACGCTTTATAAATTGTAGCCAGATCAGATGGGGAAAAGTACTTCTTACACCGATACAGAAAACCTAAGCACTTTGCAGCATTCTTAGCGATCTCAAATATATGGTCGTTCCAACGGAGGTCGTCGTTGACACACATACCGAGTACTGAGAGCTTTTCGGTTTCTTCGATGTAAGTGCCATTCATGGACAATGGCATTGGGGGAATGTTTAGCGACAGAAGACAGCATTGAGTTTTCGAAGCATTAAACTCCACACGATTTCTATTACCCCATTTAACAATGCTGTATAAATCGGAGTTTAATGAGCTTGACATACGGCACCGTTGCAATTGTACGTCCGAAGGCGAAGGACGTGAATTATCGAACGAATATGAAAAGCTGAGGGTAGAGTCGTCAGCAAAACAGTTAAGTGGATTAGAAGTAACAGACAGAAGATCATTTATAAAAATGAGGAAAAGAGTCGGAGACAGAACAGAGCCCTGGGGCACACCAGCATTTATTTTATGGGAATCAGACTTGAATCCGTCCAATACAACTTGTATTGAACGGTCCAGAAGATAGCTTCTAATCCAACGAACAAGAGTATTATCGATCCCAAAAGCACGCATTTTCGATAAGAGAGCTTCATGCCAAACTCTATCAAATGCCTTGGAGATATCAAGAGCAATAATCTTACTTTCACCAAAGCGATGTAAAGATTTGTTCCACTGTTCGGTGAGATATGCCATCAGATCACCAGTGGAACGGTTGCTGCGGAAGCCATACTGACGGTCATGGAGAAGCTTACGATCTTCGAGATATTCCTTAAGCTGACGGTTAATCAGTGTTTCCATGACCTTAGAAAGAAGGGATGTCAGTGCTATGGGTCGGTAGGAGGAGGGGGAGGATGGGTCACCTTTCTTAGGGACAGGCTGGACAAATGCTGTTTTCCATCTTCTAGGAAAGATTCCAGAAGAGTAGGAGCGATGGAAAAGCTTACGCAGTGGCTTTGCCAGTGTGGAAGAACACCTCTTCAGAAGAATCGGGGGTATACCATCCGGGCCAGCGGATTTGTGTATATCGAGATCTTTGAGAACTCTTGCTACTGTACGAGTGCGGAAAAAAATGTGTCCCATGGAAAAATTTACATTCTCAAGTACAGGAGGGGCAACGTTGCTTTGAGGCAGCGTGGAGCTGGCAGCGAAATGGGCGGCGAGCAAGTTTGCCTTCTCTGAAGAGTAAACAATTGGTTTGTTATTGTCGATGAGCGTTGGAACCGAAGATGTCGAGGAGTTTTTTATATTTTTTACAAATGACCAAAAATTTTTACTGCCTTTGGGACACTGCAGAATTTTTTGCCGTAATTTTTGGTCATGCAAAAATTTGGTTCTTTCTATAACGGAGTTGCATGAGTTCCTTGCTTGTTTGTGCTTTTTCCGATTTTCCTCTGTAGGGTTGGCTTTGTAAGATCGGAAACTTACTTCTTTGAGCCTGATAGCTTCTTTACACTCAGAATTAAACCAAGACTTTTCTTTAGGTTTGATGCTTTTTACTCTGTTAGGAATAAAAGCACGCATCCCTAGAAGAATCACATTTGTGATCATTTCAGCACTGGCATCAATGTCACTATCGAGGAAGCATAGTGACCAGTTAAAGTTTCGGAAAAAGAAATTCAGGCCGTCCCAGTTGGCTTTCTCGTATTGCCAAACGGTCCTGGTGGGAAGTTTTTCTTTAACTGGATGGGTGGGGGATGATAAATTAGCTGAAATGATACAATGGTCTGAAGTGCCAAATGGAGAAGTTACACTAATGGTATATTTATCAGGGTGAGAAGTAAGAAACAAGTCAAGAGTATGGGCTGCTTGCCCAGCAACATCCGGTATACGCGTTGGCACATCGATCAGTTGGGTAAGGTGATGTAACCCGGCAAAGAGCTCGACATACCTTCCTTCGGGTGTTGTCTGACCAGAATAGCGGAGCCAGTTGGAATTGTGTACATTGAAATCGCCCGCAATAACGATTTCAGTGCGAGGACAAAGGGAAACAATTTTCGAGATGGAATCAGACAGTGCATCAAACTCGTTACAAGTCGAATTACTGTGAAGATTTGGACTCCTGTAAATAAAACAATAATGAATGACATGCTTGCGGACAGTGAATTTGAGCCATAAGAAGTTAAAGTCCGTGTTGGAACATTGCCCATATTGGGGAAGGCTCTGGCAAGCAATATCATTCCTAGCATAGACCACGAGACCATGATGAGAAAAGAGTAATGGCACCAAGCTATACCCATGTAGAGCAAATTCTGATAAATCAGTATTTGCTCCAACCTGAGTTTCACTTAATGCCAAAACAGCTGGCCTGTGTTGAACAGTGTAGACGTACACGTGAAAGAAATTCTTTCTTAAACCACGAACATTTGAATACACGACACAAAAATCACTTACCATTTAAAAATACTTACATACAAAACACAACTCTGATTAAGTCGAACTGCGCAGTGAAAATCAAAATTAACTTCTGTAATAATCAAACTGTCTTAGGTGTTATGCCCATAAGACAGCCTGTTTACAAAAAATCAATCCAAACATTCAGCACAATAAGACAAATTCAGATGCCCTTATCTATTTACCGCAAGCATTGCATGGTCATACGATGCCTACAGTAGATAAAAAAGAGGCAGTTAAGCACAAAGGTCTTGGGACAGAATAGAGGATAATTTGTTATGCGAATGCGTTTTATTTATTTTTTTTTCTTCTTCAGCGCGAGTGGGCATCTTTTTCATTCATCCTACGACGCGAGTGAACACTATTATTTTTTTTTTTTACAGCACACGCGAGGGGTTTTTTTCTAATTTCTCAACGAGCGTGTATTATTTTTTTTCCTTAAAGCACTCGCGATAACAACGCGCAACAATTATTTGTTTGGACTTCGTTTAACTAATTGTGCGCGCACCTCGACATCCGTCTTCAACGAGCTTAGGATCGACACTGTGGTTTGTGTGGTCAGATGTATGTTTTACTGTATTGATTTGAGTGCTTTTACTCATTAAAAAAAATATATGCGTATAGATAGACATTAAAAAAAATATCTAGAAATTTAAGCTTATCAAACAAAACACATATAAAACACTTTTGCGAATCAATAGATTCTTAGCACAGACACAACCTTTCTTAGTAGAGAAAAGCTGTGTTTTACTTTCCAGACGTTCCTCTCGTGTCAGTTTATCTCGGTGTGCAGCCCCGAGTTTTCAGTGATGCAATTGCGCGCTTCCGTCAATGTGTCCAGGCACATAGTAAGCACATAGAACGTTTACTTTCCACCAGATCAGACAATTGCAAATAACAGGAAACTTATATATTGCATAATTGGTGATGATGCATTCCCCTTGCAAATAATTTTACTAAAACCATATGCATATGCATCAACGTACAAGCCTGTTGTACTCTCATAGAAAGCATTGTATATAAACAATGATAGAAAGTTCAAACACGTACAGTGATGCACCACAAATTGGACCACGTTCTTACAGACCTTCAGAGAACGACATTTCAAGTCCGCAAAGAAGACCACAGCTGAATGCAGCTCGCGTAAGAGATGAATTTGCTGCATATTTTTCTGAAGAAGGAGAAGTCCCATGGCAAAATCTTTACATATAAAATTATAAAACTAAATCATGTAAAATTCTGAGATAAAAAGTCAGACATCTGTATATAAATATTTTATTTTATTTTAAAAAATGGTCAACATTTACATAAAATCTTCATCTGTAAATACATCTTCAATTTCTGTTTTTAATACATTTTTGGATGACGAAGTTGACGTATTGTCTTCATCAGTCCTTTCTGAAAGAAACCTTGTCCTTGGGTATTTTAAGGGCAAATGTTCAACGCTTAAAATATTTATTTGTTTCGCAGGCGTTAGCGTTGAAGTACAAAGTGGTACTTTGTTCGCTTCGTCAAGAGCTGTTTTTGTTTTTTGCGATTCTCTTATGATATCTAGCAGTTTCCATTTCATTTCCCTCACCAGGCCTTCGTCTTTAACAAATAGTATTTCCATTTGCAAATTGCCAAGGTAATGGTGTAAACTAGACCTTGTGCTTGTCTGCACTATTGCTTCAGCGATTTTATCGGCAGTCCTTAGAGCTTCTTGAGCTTTGAGTTCCAATGCAGTTGGACGGCATTTCTTCTTCTTCAATAAAAAAAAAGAAAATTAAACTAAGGTATTGGTTTCAGTAATAATAAAAAAAGTAACGGATTATTTTCTTTGCCTTAAATAATATTTACCTTGCTTCAATTCAAAACTATTTTATCAAAAACTTGTTTTATTTCAAAATTGTTTTTACTTTTCTTCACAACGCTTAATCAGCAAACTTCATAAACTTATAAAGGGCGAAATTGATGCTCCTTATTTATTAGCCTGTATTGGGTTACATTACCGTGGAAGATCTTATCACCTGCGTGGATCGGAACTTCTGCATGTTGACTTTCATAGAAAAACTATGGAAAATATGAAGCTCTAAACCGTATGAGCAGACTTTTTAATGTTAACTTCACAAATGGATTTTAACTTAAGTAAAGTGGGATTAACATCCTTATTTCGAACCAGTGCTCCATTGTCGTGATTGTTTTGTTTTATGTTTTAATTATGTATATAATTCGCATGATTTATTTTATACTTTGTGCATGTGTTAGGCTAGCTGTGTTTTATTTTATTTTATTTTATTTTAGTTTTGTTTTGTTTAAGTTTTTACTAACGTCTAACACATGCACTTATGAGGAGCCTCTGATTGTAGAAATAAGCTTGCTTTAAGCTTACTACATCAAAGAATCTGAAGTGTAAAAAAAACTTTTGAACATTAAAACTACATAACTAGCCCAAGTGGTTTGGCAGAGGCAGTGAACCGTAGTGGGAGTTTTTTTTTCAGTTTTCATATCGGATCATTGTCTATAGTACTCTCATGGTGGTCATTTTTCGTCTGACCATCCTCCTGGTTGATTCCAAACTAGCTCTAAATAGTGAAGACGAGAACCTTAACCGATATTTTACCAGTATTTAATACACTTTTGTTGTCTGTACTTATTCTATATTCACACCAATTGGCAATTTCAGCACGCCTCATTGCGACTTGATTCAGAACTAAATAAATTGCACAACTGGATCGCATGTACTTGCTCATATGTGCGTTCACATTGTAAAATAAGATTTAAGAAAATTAAAGTGAACATCAAAGCATTTATTCGATTTTTGTGACTTTTGATTGTTCGAATAAAGTATGTTAAATTGTATTGGGTGAAATAATTTAAACACCATTTTATTTCTTTAGGAAATGTAAAAAAGTGTGATTTTTTTTTTAAATTGTAGGAGTCGGTTTTTTTGACAACTTTTTTTTTTAAACTAAAAAAAATAATTCAAGAATACAAACTTAAGCACAAAAACAACGTACATTTAAAAACAAAATTAAAAAAAAAATTCACCAACCCGTTTTCAAAATATTGATTTTTCAAAAAAAAAAATTTAAAATTATTTAAAAAATAAAGAAAATAAAAAAAATTAATGCAACATTACTTAGGCTACCTACATCTTCTTGAATATCAATTTTGATTGTAATCGGATCACCAGTTTTCGAGAAAGTCGAAGAAAATAAAAGGCACGACTGGGTCGCACGTACTTGCTCCCGTGTTTTAATCCTTTTTAGGTACAGGCGTCTTTTTGACAAAGATTTAATTTTAATGTTTTTTTGACGTGCAACTTCTTTAGAATCGTTGTGGTTTGAAGCTCGAACGAACATGCGTCACGATAAAGGGATAAACACATAAATATATAGGATTGTTAGCTTTTGCAGTTTTTTAGTGTATTATCTTTCCACTTGTTGTTTTGCTAATAGAAAGATATAAAGGACTTTTTTCAGTTTAATTTTCGTTTTGGTATGGAAAAAATTGAACAACTGGCATAAAGATTCGTGGGAATCAGCAGTAGGGCAATAATGCTAGGTATAGGGACCTTTATAGGTCCCAATAACAATAATTTACTTTTTGAAATCAAATTAATTAAAATAGCTGAATTATGTTTGATGGATCGATAAACGTATGATGTGGGTAGGTATTAATGGAATTTATTAAGGATATTATTTACCTATAATAAGGTTGGAAGGAAGGTAGGTACTAAATATAAGATACACGTACTGTTAAGCGAGTTTGTAAAGAGACAATATTAAAAGTTAACACAGTGGTTTTGTTTATTTATAGGAAGGTGTAAACTTTTGTTTTCTCGATTGAAATTTTTGCATTCAGTAGTAATCGAAAAATTCTTTTTATTTGTTAGTTGTTTTTGTGTGTTTATCATAGGCTCATTATTTATTCTGTGTGCTTTTATGATGATGAAATGCTTTAAAATACGTAGGTATGTATGTAGGTTGTCACCTTCTTTTATTTGACTAATGGCTAGGGCTTAGCCGAGCAATATGAAATAAAATTTGGGGGAAATTTTTTTATGAAATCAAAAAAACACTATTCATAACGTTTTTTGGAAAAAATGTTGTAAGCCATCTTATGTCTTTTGCTATTTTATATTTTATGAATTTTTTATTTCAAAATCGTTCGACCAGTTTGTCAAAAAATTGTTTTTTTTGAAAAACTTTTCGAAAACATATTTTAATTTTTTTTGAGTATGTCAATTCAAAGAAATTTAAAGCTTATACTAGGAGAAAAATTAAAAAAAAAATCTATTAAACCGTTTTCAAAATATTCAAAAAACAAAATATTTTTTTAAAAAAATTATTAAAAATAAAAAAAAATGTTTTTGAAAATTTTAAAAAGCAATATTATTTAAATCATAAAGCTCTACATATTTTGAAAATTTCATCAAAATCGGTTAATTAATTAACGAGAAAGTCTGATTTTAATAAAACCGGTCATATGGGAGGTACCGTTATAAAACTTTTTCTGAAAAATCCATTAAAATTAAAAAATAGATTTTGCACAGAAAACATCATTCTGAAAGTTTTATCAAAATCGTAGGAGCCGTTTTCGAGAAAAATAAGTTTTTCATTAAAAGTTATATGGCAGGTACCGTTAGTTTTGGAGCTAGAATGCCAATTCCAAAAACTGTCGGGTAGAGCACTCTAAAAATACTATATACCAAGTTTGAATCAAATCGGCCCAACCGTTTGGGCTGTAGATATCGATACGGACAGACAGACAGACAGACAGACAGACGGACGGAATTTCCGGACCCACTTTTTTTGACTTCTCTATCATCGTAATGGCATGTTTGATTGTTAGAATTTTTTTTTTTTACGAATGCATAACTTGCCTTATAGTCCCTATAAATCGCATGTAAAAACTGGTCCTGTGGGAGGTACCGTTTTTAGCCCACCATATTAAATTTATTTTTCACCAAAATATAATGCATACACTTATTATTTTTTATAAAAAATTTTGGAGCCGTTTTCGAGAAAAATAAGCTTTAACATAACGTTTATATGACAGGTACCGTTAATTTTTGAGCTAAAAAAAAATTGAAAAAACTCCTCTGTAGAATGTCAAAATAACCGTTCAAAATTTGAAGACGATTGGCTCAACCGCTTAGGCTGCAGTCCAAAATACATTCTTACAGACAGACAGACGGACAGAATTTTGCCAGTAACTCAATTATGTTTCTCTATCATCGTAATGTCATGTTTTATTGTTATCTCACAATTTTTAATCTGCACGAATGCATAACTTTCATTGTAGTACCTATAATCGCAAGTACAAATGATAATTCATGATAGTACTATTGGCAGTTTAGAGTTGGGTAGTTCCGGACCGTAATAGTTCCAGGAACTATGTCCTCTCTCGGACACATTTCCTTTCGTTCCACAAACTGATTTTAAACATGTCCATGTCCGAACTCAGATTCGACTTCATACTTCGTCTTCGTTTTTTTAGATATAAAATAAGAACAAAAAATATAGACCAAAGCGGAGAACGAACATGTTCATTGTTCGTCATCAGTGACTTACAATACAAAACATAAGTATAATGTTGCAAGCCTCCCGAGCCAACACACGTGAAAGAGACCGAGAATAGTGTTGCTTATGCACTTCACGAAAATCCACAACCAAGCACAAGCCACAACCACCATGAGAATAAGATATGAGAGAAAGACAGTGTAATAGCTAGATACATAAATGAACATAAATGAAGTATACGTTAATCGGTACGACGTCCGACCGCTTATCATGTCAATAGTTCCTGTAGTTCCATGTCTTTCTTTATCTACCTGGACCTGGAACTAGATACATTCGGTTCGACCGCCTATCATGTTAATAGTTCCTGTAGTTCCATGTCTTTCTTTACCTACCTGGACCTGGAACTAGATACATTCGGTTCGACCGCCTATCATGTTAATAGTTCCTGTAGTTCCATGTCTTTCTTTACCTACATTGTATATAGACTGCTATAGTACTATTATGAGACGAGAAAAAATCTTTTTCCCTAGAACCGCTTGGAGTGCTAGTGTAGGCATATTTTATTTGAGAAAAGAGAGAAATAAGAGCATTTTTATAAGCGTTATGCTCTGTGCTTACATTACTGCTGAATCAACTTGCCTGATGAACATGCTTTTTGTTGGAAAAATGTGTGGTTTACCTACATTCTTTATGAATTTTAAGAGGACATCTCTTTGAATTATACAATTTCGTTGACTTATAAGCAATTTAAAAAAAAGATGCTTAAGAAGGTGAGATGAATAAACTTGATGTTGATGATGTTGCTTACATTTTTTTGGTATATGCAATACATTTGTATATACATTGTTTTGTATATGATTAATGTCATTGATCAGACTTTTGAAGTGATTTGTATATAGACTTTTGTTAGGATTCATACACGATCCAACATCGTTGCTTACATTTTTTTTATATGCAATACATGTACAATATGTACATATGTCATTGACCAGCCTTTTGAAGTGGTTTTTTTTTAAGATATTCAATTTGGGTTTATTTGCTACCTATAAATTGAACGTTGTCGTTTTCAAAAAATGTACTCATACATTCTTAGAAATTTAACACAAACTTAATTCTTGCTGGATTTATTGAATGGATTTTGGTATGAATTTTGCTTTCAATGCAGATAGGTACACAAATTTAGTGAAAACTATGCATAAAGATACATTCAAATTTTTTTTTTTGGAAATTAATTGTAGATTTGTATCCATTGTATATAGACTGCAGGTAGTAATGATTTTTGTTTTTTTTGAGGCTTTGTATGAAGTAACTGACCTACCCTTTGCTTGCGGGTAGGAAATTCATAGTTAAAGCAAATCTTATTTTTATATCGCGGTGGGTTTTTTGGCTGTAGAAAATTAAAAAGTGGGCCGATTTTCGTGATTCTTTTTTTAAAATGTTCGTCTGCGGCGGGTTTTCGATAAAAAAATGTTTAAACTAACCCAGATTTCGGATTTCAATTATGACAGATTTCAGATGGTTTTTTACTTGCGATTATAGGTACCTACTACCTATAAAAAAAAATTGAGATAATAGTCAAACATGATATTAAGATGAAAAAAATTGGTTTTCGAAATAATTTGAAAACGGGTTGATTCAAATTTTTTCGAATAAGTTTCCCAGATGAAAACTGCAGATTTCCTTATAATGACATTCTTAAAAAAAAAAAAATTTTTTTGAATTTTTTCAATTTTTTTTATTTACAAAAAAATTATTTTTTCCGCATCACCCAAGAGGTAAAATACAAGATGCGTTTTTTTAGGTGTACCCAGCAGGCCTATTCCTCATTAAAAAATATTTTTTAATACTTAATTTAAATTTAATTTTTATAAATAGCACTTACTTATATATAATTAATATAAATATAAAAATAAATATAAAAATAATAATAAAAATAAATAATAAAAATAAATAATAAATATTTTTCTATACAAAATAAATAAATAACAATCTTACCTTACACTTAACACAAAACAAACACACTAGGTTAAAAATACAATTTAGTGTTTTTTTTACAAACAAATACTACCAATAAACTTTCAATAAACTTTTATGGCTTCCTTTTGCCACAACACAACGCAATTTAGTTATTTATAATATTCAAATTTAATGAAAAACTGATTATTAAAAATAATTTCCAAACAACCGCCAAAACTCACAAAACACAATTTTTACAACTTTCGTGTCCGAAATCAGATACAAAGTGCTTTACCTATACCAAATTATTGGATTATTCATACATACACCTACACATACTTACTTTATCGTCTGCTACTATATTTTCTTATTAGCATTGTATATAAACTGCACAACTGAACAACTGTCCACAAGTCACCATGATAGTACTATAGCAATTCATATACAATGGTTATTAGCAGTGTATTTCTTATAAGGAAGACAGTTTATATACAATGCATAATGATATTTTCCAGCTGATCATCATTGTATCCACTGTTACAATGATGATCAGCTGGAAAATATCGTTTGAACATGCATACATAGAACTAACCAAACCTACTTCCGTGTAGTAATGTATATGCAAAGTATACAATGCACAGCACAGCAACCGCAACCTTCGCAAAAAACAAAAAAACAAAAACAAACATCGTTCATCTGCCCATAGAATATAGGACAGAACATTGTATATAATAATGTACGAAAACAACTCCAACATCAGATATATGTATTCATGTCAACATTGTATATTAACTGCATATCAACAAATTTTTTCTTAACCTACCCCTCATAAATTACTTATGAATAAAGTACAATTCAGCGAGTTTCTCTGAGAATTCTCTTTGTAAATGAACCGCCATTGTATATGAACTCTTTGTTCGCCTCTTAAATTCACCGAGTAATCTTTTTCCCTAGAGCCGCTTGGAACGCCACCGTCCACCGGTCGTCATGATAGTACTATAGCCGTCTATATACAATGGTAGTTGTATAAGAGTTTCTTCTTTTTTTTTAGCTCAGAAATTAACGGTACCTGTCATATAACCGTTATGTAAAAGCTTATTTTTCTTGAAAACGGTTCCAAGAATTTTTATAAAAAAAAATCAGTGTATTATATTTTGGTGAAAACAAAATTTAATATGGTGGGCTAAAAACGGTACATCCCATATGACCGGTTTTTTTTCTTCGACTTTTTTCGAAAATCTTAATTGATATTCAAAAAGATGTAGGCAGCCTGAGTAAATTTGCATACATTTTTTTTCGGAAACTTTTTTTTTATATTTTTAATAATTTAAAATTTTATATATTGAAAACGGGCAAGTGAATTTTTTTTTTAATTTTTTTAAAAAAAGTAAAAAAAACGTTTTATTTAAAAACGGCTCTAACGATTTTGAAAAAAATGCACACTTTTTCACATTTTTTAAAGAAATAAAATGGCGTTTAAATTTTTCCACTGAAAACTATTTTACGTACTTTTTTCAAACAATCAGAAGTCAGCAAAATCGAATATAATCTTTGAAGTTCCCTTGGGGTCACTAATGGCATCTTTGAAACAAATAGAAATGTCAAAATAAGCCATTCGTGCAGTTTGTAGCACCTTTCCTAGTGAGAATCCATAGCTTTGAAAATTGAAAAAAAAAATAGAAAATAAAGTTTCCTCGCCAAATTTTTGTTCCAAACATCTTAAAATAAGTCATATTAAATAATTAAAATAAAAAAAAAAAAATTTGCTTAATGCGCATAATGGAAATCTGAACAATTTTTTTTTTAATTCCGCATTTTGTTTCTCAAACGAGAAACATCTGATGGCAACCTTAAATTTAATCTTAATTTTCATTCCCCGCGTTCAATTTGTTTACTTTAAGTCAATCAACCTAAATAAAAAATCATGCAAGCTAGGCTTAGCCTAAATGTCAGTTCACTTTATGTCTATGTTCCGTCGCTATCCAAACTGTAAAACGTGGACTTGAAATTTCAATGTTCGTTATCGTGGTTTTTGTTTTTTTCATTTTGTATTTTTTTGTTTGTTAAAAAACTATATTAAAAAAGAAAGAATGAACCTTGAACGATCCGGCTTACGTGCATTAAAACTCCTTGGCGAGGGTACATTTGGCAAAGTCTTTCTAGCTGAGAGCTCAAACCATCGCGACCCGATTTGTGTGAAACAAATTGTCATGCAAAACCCTTCTATTGAGCTCAAGCTGATACGTGAAGAAGTCTACATAATATCCCAGCTAAAACACCCACGAATCATAAAGTTCTTACACTCTTTTGTCCAAGGCGACACTGTCAACATCGTAATGGAATACGCACCAGGTGGAACTATGCGAACAATAATCGATGAGCACCATCGAAAGCCTCTCACGCAAAATGAACTGCTCACCTATTTCTGTGACATGCTGAGTGGTTTGGAATACCTCCACATTCGTCATGTTATCCACCGGGATTTGAAACCCGAAAACATTCTTTTGGACAAAAATAATCGTATAAAAATAGCCGACTTTGGAATCGCTTTGATCCACTCAAGCCATGTTAAGAAAATGGACGCTTTTGGCACACCATACTATCTTGCACCAGAGATTTTAAAAGGCGATAACTGTGACTTTAAAGCAGATATATGGTCACTGGGTTGTATTTTGTATGAAATGGGCTATGGAGCGAGTCCATTTAAATTTGCAGAGACCATGAGTGAGCTGAGGGCAATGGTGCTGCATAGCACTTCCTTATTTTACAACTGCAACAAGCTTACACTGAAATATGGGAAGATGTGGTCGGGATTGTGCGAAAGAATGCTAACCTATGATCGGATGCAGAGGATATCGTTACCGGACATTGTTAAGTTTCATTCTTCGATAACTTTGTATTTTTATAATTTATATTTTGACTACAATTATTGACTTTTGTTGTATGTATTTGTTTGTATGTATTTATTTGTTTTGTATTTTTAAGATTTAACTTTGTTGAAAAAATATTTATTTTTATTGTTTCTTAGAATATATGACAAGATGCAATTATGTTTTTTAATTCCTATTTAAGGAAAGTTACAGTAACTGGCAGTTATAACGGTAAATTATTGGAATTGTACTAGATTTAGCATTCAACAAACTGTTATACGTAACCGCCAATGGTATTTCTTAGATACAAACCTTCTTTGGATTGCAAACTCAACGAATGTATCTGAATTATAAAGTCAATAGATGGCGGATGAAACAGCTTAATTTAAAGCTTTCACTCAAAAGTTAAATTACTCAGTAGGGGAAAGAACATTGAGTAATTTTGCATTAAATTATTTTATAGTAACGGTTTTCTGTACTTAAAAGACAAAACCGTGGGTTTTGCCACTCTGATTGGTCAATTATCCCTAAAAGTTAGTTCAATTTTAGTTGACATTTAGTCAAAAAGTTAGTGAAGATTTCTTGACTAATACTTTCAACTGACAGTTTCCCCTTTACAATGTATTGGTGTCAGTTGTTAGTTCGTCGTTCAATAGATTCACTTTAATTAAAAAGTTAATTTAAGTTGACTTTTGACTTAAAGTCAGTGTACGCATTGAACGTGCCCAAGTGCATATATACATGGTCATGTATATACATAGATTTTTGAGTCTTGATTCGTGAGCTTATGACGTATTGAACTATGTATCTACAAAAGTGCAAACAATAGAAAACTCTCAAAAAGCTACAACAGAAAATAAGCTACCTAGTGAGCCTAGTGAAAGATACACAGAAATACCAGGTACGCTGAATTGATAATTAGTATTTTCTGACGTCATAATCATCTTTTTAATTTTTTTATTATTTTTGTTATTTTTGAATTGAAGGTTTAAACGATTTTTTGTATGATTACAAGAACTATTACCATCAAAAAACGGCAAATTAAATTTCATATGATATTGACGTCACAGACAAAGTCAAAGTACATTTCTTGGTATCATGCCCTAGGGTAGATAAATAGAGAAACAGATTGGCACAGCAATATCAACAGCCACTTTAAGCAACAGCCACTTTAAGACAACTTTGACATAAAAAAAACTTGAAAAATGGTAATTTTACACTTTCGCGGTAACCTGGTTTTTTGGCTGTAAAAAAATTAAAAACTGGACCGATTTTCATAATTCTTTTTACTTGCGTTTTTTTTTTTTTTAATTAACGCGCGCAATAAGGGATTATGTGTTTCCCTTTTAATGTAGAACACACTGCGTGGTCATTACGAAGAAGGGGAGG
Organism: Platycheirus rosarum; assembly: GCA_963971375.1. NCBI lineage: Eukaryota > Metazoa > Arthropoda > Insecta > Diptera > Syrphidae > Platycheirus > Platycheirus rosarum. Next base: position 39,814,893 of record OZ020507.1, read on the forward strand.
GGAGAGATAGGAGGTGCCGATTAACATTGGTTTTGAATGTTTGCAGATCAAAATGGCAAGGGAAAATCCCGCCGGGTAAACTATTCCAAATTCGTGTCGTTCGGCTAAAAAAAGAATCCCTATATTTCACGGTACGTCCGAAATTGGGCTCAAGGGTGAACTGATGAGCATTCCTTGCGAGACGAGTATTACGGGAGAAACTTTTAAGGGGAGGAATGCAACTGGCTACTTCGAGTGAACATTTTTTGTAAAAGAAACGATAAAATAAGGAAAGACATGAAACATTGCGTCGGTGTACGAGTGGGGCAATTGTTTCAGCGGCAGTTCTATTTCCTATCAATCTTAACGCTCGATTTTGTATTCTATCAAGCAGGTGAAGCGATGTTTGCGAAGCACCTGCCCAGAGGTGGGAGTTATACTCGAGTTTAGGGCGTATAAACGCTTTATAAATTGTAGCCAGATCAGATGGGGAAAAATACTTCTTACACCGATACAGAAAACCTAAGCACTTTGCAGCATTCTTAGCGATCTCAAATATATGGTCGTTCCAACGGAGATCGTCGTTGACACACATACCGAGTACTGAGAGCTTTTCGGTTTCTTCGATGTAAGTGCCATTCATGGACAATGGCATTGGGGTATATTTAGCTTTAACGACAGAAGACAGCATTGAGTTTTCGAAGCATTAAACTTCACACGATTCCTATTACCCCATTTGACAATGCTGTATAAATCGGAGTTTAATGAGCTTGACATACGGCACCGTTGCAATTGTACGTCCGAAGGCGAAGGACGTGAATTATCGAACGAATATGAAAAGCTGAGGGTAGAGTCGTCAGCAAAACAGTTAAGTGGATTAGAAGTAACAGACAGAAGATCATTTATAAAAATGAGGAAAAGAGTCGGAGACAGAACAGAGCCCTGGGGCACACCAACATTTATTTTATGGGAATCAAAATTGAATCCGTCTAATACAACTTGTATTGAACGGTCCAGGAGATAGCTTCTAATCCAACGAACAAGAGTATTATCGATCCCAAAAGCACGCATTTTCGATAAGAGAGCTTCATGCCAAACTCTATCAAATGCCTTGGAGATATCAAGAGCAATAATCTTACTTTCAACAAAGCGATGTAAAGATTTGTTCCACTGTTCGGTGAGATATGCCATCAGATCACCAGTGGAACGGTTGCTGCGGAAGCCATACTGACGGTCATGGAGAAGCTTACGATCTTCGAGATATTCCTTAAGCTGACGGTTAATCAGTGTTTCCATGACCTTAGAAAGAAGGGATGTCAGTGCTATGGGTCGGTAGGAGGAGGGGGAGGATGGGTCACCTTTCTTAGGGACAGGCTGGACAAATGCTGTTTTCCATCTTCTAGGAAAGATTCCAGAAGAATAGGAGCGATGGAAAAGCTTACGCAGTGGCTTTGCCAGTGTGGAAGAACACCTCTTCAGAAGAATCGGGGGTATACCATCCGGGCCAGCGGATTTGTGTATATCGAGATCTTTGAGAACTCTTGCTACTGTACGAGTGCGGAAAAAAATGTGTCCCATGGAAAAATTTACATTCACAAGTACAGGAGGGGCAACGTTGCTTTGAGGCAGCGTGGAGCTGGCAGCGAAATGGGCGGCGAGCAAGTTTGCCTTCTCTGAAGAGTAAACAATTGGTTTGTTATTGTCGATGAGCGTTGGAACCGAAGATGTCGAGGAGTTTTTTATATTTTTTACAAATGACCAAAAATTTTTACTGCCTTTGGGACACTGCAGAATTTTTTGCCGTAATTTTTGGTCATGCAAAAATTTGGTTCTTTCTATCACGGAGTTGCATGAGTTCCTTGCTTGTTTGTGCTTTTTCCGATTTTCCTCTGTAGGGTTGGCTTTGTAAGATCGGAAACTTACTTCTTTGAGCCTGGTAGCTTCTTTACACTCAGAATTAAACCAAGACTTTTCTTTAGGTTTGATGCTTTTTATTCTATTAGGAATAAAAGCACGCATCCCTAGAAGAATCACATTTGTGATCATTTGAGCACTGGCATCAATGTCACTATCGAGGAAGCATAGTGACCAGTTAAAGTTTCGGAAAAAGAAATTCATGCCGTCCCAGTTGGCTTTCTCGTATTGCCAAACGGTCCTGGTGGGAAGTTTTTCTTTAACTGGATGGGTGGGGGATGAGAAATTAGCTGAAATGATACAATGGTCTGAAGTGCCAAATGGAGAAGTTACACTAATGGTATATTTATCAGGGTGAGAAGTAAGAAACAAGTCAAGAGTATGGGCTGCTTGCCCAGCAACATCCGGTATACGCGTTGGCACATCGATCAATTGGGTAAGGTGATGTAACCCGGCAAAGAGCTCGACATACCTTCCTTCGGGTGTTGTCTGACCAGAATAGCGGAGCCAGTTGGAATTGTGTACATTGAAATCGCCCGCAATAACGATTTCAGTGCGAGGGCAAAGGGAAACAATTTTCGAGATGGAATCAGACAGTGCATCAAACTCGTTACAAGTCGAGTTACTGTCAAGATTTGGACTCCTGTAAATAAAACAATAATGAATGACATGCTTGCGGACAGTGAATTTGAGCCATAAGAAGTTAAAGTCCGTGTTGGAACATTGCCCATATTGGGGAAGGCTCTGGCAAGCAATATCATTCCTAACATAGACCACGAGACCATGATGAGAAAAGAGTAATGGCACTAAGCTATACCCATGTAGAGCAAATTCTGATAAATCAGTATTTACTCCAACCTGAGTTTCACTTAATGCCAAAACAGCTGGCCTGTGTTGAACAGTGTAGACGTACACGTGAAAGAAATTCTTTCTTAAACCACGAACATTTGAATACACGACACAAAAATCACTTACCATTTAAAAATACTTACATACAAAACACAACTCTGATTAAGTCAAACTGCGCAGTGAAAATCCAAATTAACTTCTGTAATAATCAAACTGTCTTAGGTGTTATGCCCATAAGACAGCCTGTTTACAAAAAATCAATTTAAACATTCAGCACAATAAGACAAATTCAGATGCCCTTATCTATTTACCGCAAGCATTGTATGGTCATACGATGCCTACAGTAGATAAGAAAGAGGCAGTTAAGCACAAAGGTCTTGGGACAGATTAGAGGATAATTTGTTATGCGAATGCGTTTTATTTATTTTTTTTTCTTTCTCAGCGCGAGTGGGCATCTTTATCATTCATCCTACGACGCGAGTGAATATTATTATTTTTTTTTTTACAGCACACGCGAGGGTTTTTTTTTTTTTTTCAATTTCTCTAACGAGTGTGTATTAATTTTTTTTTAGGGACTATAAGGTAAGTTTAGGATTGGTGAATATAAAAAAAAAAATGAGATAATAATGTAACATGACATTACGATCATAGAGAAGTCTAAGATAGTGATCGACTGTCTTTCAGTAGGTATAACGAGCTGCAGCCTAACGGCTTAAGCGATTATCTTCAAATTTGGTGTGTGTGATTCTTTTGGCATTCCCTAGAGGGAAAATTGAAATTTTATTTCTAGGCCTAAAATTAACTGCACCTACCATATGACCGTTTAAGAAAAGCTTATTTTTCTCCAAAACGGCTCCAACGATTTTGATGACAATTTTTGAGAATTTTTTTTGTTGGTATTAGCTATCATCTGATTAGAACCAAATTTACGAGAAAAGCCTATTAACGGCACCTTTCATACAACGTTTTTTTAATGTTGGGCTTTCTCGGTGACAGCTCCTTGGATTTCTGTGAAATTTTATATTTGAGAAGATCTAAGTAGCCAAATTAATTCTACATACAAACATTTTGAATAATTATTTCTCTCTATTTTTAACTAATTTTTGATTTTTTTTGTTTTGAAAATTCAATATTTTTAAAACTTATCAAAAAAAAATATTTTAAATTTTAATATCTGATATAAATTAATAAATTCTAAAGAAACTGCATAACAAAATTACAGACAAAATTTTTTTCACAAAACTAAAAATAAAAAACAGGATTTTATCAAAACCGGTGCTACAATTTTCGAAATACATTTTTCATAAACTCATTGTTATTTAAGACGTATGATGGCGTACTTCAGTTTTTACTAAAAACCGTTATTGTGGTTTTGATAGTTTTTATAAGTTCAAACTGTGTTATTTTCAACGTAAATGTTACTTGTTTCTTTCAAAGATCTTGCTTCTCAATGTAACTAGGCACATAAGAGCAAGTACGTGCGACCCAGTCGTGTCCATTTTTTTAATGTGGGCGAATTTATTAAAAAAAAAAAAATAAAAAATGAATAAAAAAAATTTATTAATACTTATTTGTGATGCACTGGTTTTATTTTTTTCAGCATTCAGAGTTTGAAAACTATCTGAAATCTGACATAGGGATAATTTAAACATTTTTTATCGAAAATGCGCCGTAAACACAAACATATTAAAAAAAACAAGAATTGTGAAAATCGGTTCAGTTTTGAATTTTTTACATCCAAAAAGTGTATAATTACCGAAAAAATGATTTTGTGATATAATTAAATAAAAAAAACTCCTCATCTAAATTTATAAAACATCTTACTGTTATAATTTTTGTATACGTAATGTAATATGCACGCTTACCCTTTCTTTTGGAATTCTATGAAAATTGCTTAATTGTTTTCGATTTCACAGACCAGAAAATTATAAACAAATCAGGGGTATTCATGCAAACCATCGTAAATGTTGTAAACGCCGGAAAGTTACCGACATTGTTAACGAGCTGTCAAAATTTGTATTGAACATGGTTTACGACGAATCGTAAACTTTCCGGCAAGAATTTGTGTTGTGAATTTGGTTGAAAACGTCGCGTCGCGTCATAATTTTGTTGTTTCAGAACCAGTAATGCACAAATCTCTCAGCTCAGCTACCGTCATCATGATATTTGGCCCCAATAACTCCAACATCAAAATATGATTAAAAACAATTTTCTCATTTCAGGCATGACATTTAACATACAGCTGTTTGAGTTACTCCAAAGCTTACAACATTTGCGAAAGGGGAAGAAGGAGTTCATTAAATGAATATGGTAAACTTTCCAATTTTACGTCGTAGTAAGGTTTACGACATTGCATGTGAATACCCTTATTATAAAGTATAAGAGAACTGTCAAGCAAAAACTACGAATCTTAGACAATTTTTAAAAACCGCAAACGTTCCGCTGTGGCGAAATATTTTTCAACACATAAATTCTTGTACAAAATGAAGAAAAATAATTATAAATTGTGGAAGAGCTTTGAAAATTATAAGAGACACCGTTTTAATAACATTTTCCTGATACAAAAAAAAAAAAGCTTGAATGGGTCATAGAGAAAAGAAAAAAGAACTGCGATGGCGATCCGTACCAAACATGCCCTGCAAACCCTAAAATTTTATTTTGCGTATCTTAATACATGTGAGAAGCAGAAGCAGCCAAACAGCCACACGTTTTCACTGCCCAAAAGTGCAGACGTATTAGTAGTCCCAAAAGAAATTTACAGGGACCGGTACACATACATATGTATGTCGCTGACGGGATATATTTCAGTTTGTAGGCGAAAAGAGAATTATCCTCTCAGTTGCCGTTCTTGTTTCTTTTTTCTATTGATTGGGTGAACAAAATGAGAGGCGCACGCGCAGCCGCAATACGCAACCGGTGCTGCAGAGAGCTACCATAATGTGTTGTACTGCTTTTTCAAAACTGGAGATGGACGATTTTTGACATTTGAGATTATATTATGTCATCTGACTAAAAATTAAAGAAAGCAAGAATTTCAAAATGTTGTATAACTTTATACAACGCCACGGCGCGGCGCGCCGTTGTAATCCGTGCTTTTCATACATAGTAAAAATTACAAAACTTTTCGAAAAAAATATTTTGTATATTGTAATTTTTAAGAATACTATAATTTTTTTTTAAATACTAAACATTTTATTCACAAAAGAAGATTACAAAAATCTAACATTCAAAAGCTGTAAACTTAGTAGATATATAATATATGTATCTATGTAATCACATACATACTAAATAAATTATAAGAAAGTAGGCTTGGTAAACACAGATGACGCACTCCTCTAGTCTCTAGTATTCTGATCGTCCGTAGTTTCCAAGGAGCAAATATCGTCATCGGCGATCTGAGAACTTCGATTTCACCAGCATCGATAAAAGAAGCAAGCTTAACAAACGCCACCTTCACAACATTCAACATTTCACATCTCTTTTGGAAAAGATTCGGGTGCTGAAAAGACAGTATTTTAGTACGTTTCTGGACTTCTCAGAACAACAGAGTCCGAGTTCAAACACTATCCCAATGAAGTCCATTAAATAAATAAATAAATTTATTGGCGCGACAGCTCCTTAAGCAGCCAATGCCTAGTGACTTATACTCTCAACCATTCCTGTGTGTGTGTTGTTAATCTGCAAGAATGGAAGGGACCTACAGTTTACCTGCCGAGTTTGAACGCTTACATGAAATGCACTTTTTCGAGACAAATTTTACTCTTGGAGGTTTTGTCAGTTCCTCACAAGAGGCAGTACCCCGGAAAAGAAGGTCGCTAAGAGTTGGATTCGAACCCAGGATCATTCGCTTATCAGTCCGACATACTAACCACTAAGCCACGGGGCACCACAACATTACAACAGGATTATTAGAAACATACAAGTTAACTTCTAAATTATTTTTTTTCAATGTCACACTACAATCAGCTTACCATTCCAAATATAAATATGAAATTGAAAATCAAAGGTGAATCTATTATAAACAACTAGCTGATCCTCCCGGCGTTGCTCGGGGACCCTATAATTTTTTGATTTTTCCAATTTCCCGACTTTCCCAAAATTTTCTTTTATAAGAACATTCTCTTGGGCAATTACGAACAACTGGAAAAAAAGATTTGAGCGAAATTGGCACAGTCGTTCTCTATTAAAGAATTCCTTTACATTTTTCACACCACTTCTACATTTTTGGAGTTTTACTAAGGATCCCCATTTTTTTGAAAATATAATATAGCCTATGACAGCCGGGGATAGTGTAGCTTCCCAACAGTAAAATTATTTTTCAAATCGGTTCGGTAGTTTCGGAGCCTATTCAATGTAAACAAACAATCAAATCTTTCCTTTTTATATCTAATATTAGTTGGGACTAAGGCATTGCAGACCATGTGAGTGACATTTTTGGTCATAACTCCGGTTCTAGACATCGGACAGAAAACAGATTTCTTATATGCACTCTCCAAACACGTCCTAAGATCTCCTAAAAAAATTCATCAAAATCGATTGAGCCGACAAATTTAGTTCGCGCACAAACATAATTTGGATTGTTCTTTATATAAAGGGTGTTTTTTTAGACGTGCAGTTTTCAATCTGGCAATACATTTTTTGGAGTTGGTTTTTTTGGCAGCTGTCACTTTATTTATGCTTAACTTGGTTTGAATGACAATCTTCGCCGCATTGTAGCCGATATACGGCCACAAATGGTGGAAAAAGTCATTGAACATTGAACCTTTTTTAGTGTTTTTTTTTTGTGTTTTTTTTTTACAGGTATAGAACTTTAAGTTGGCAACATTATTTTAACTGGCGGTCTTTTGATGCGAAATTGAAGGGTTACACGATATTTCTTGGATTGTATGATTGGGCTTAGCTTCGCCAATCAAGCGCTTGTAAAGTAATGAATTGATGCTGAAAAAGTAACGTAACGTCCCAAATGAGAAAATTCGCCCAGTAATTTTCGATCGCTAGCTTGAAAATTCCATTGCTACGCTCAACAAATGGCTCAATTTTCCAATCATTATCATAAAATTGTTCCAATTAAGAGCAAAATATATTATTTTATGATTGTAGAATTTTATATCTCCATCCTCCATGAAAAGCATGCCCTTTTGCTATCAAAGACTTACATTTTCGAACTCCCAAGCTTAAACTCAAATTAAATTTAATTCATTTCCTCATATCTTTTTGATAGTGTTTTTTAATCTCCTGCGGCATGCAACATATCCTTTCTTTATAAATTCTTTTTAAAAAAGCATTTAAAACGCAGAGTAAAAACAGAGATCGAAAGGTGAATAGATAACATTAAATAAAATGCAAAAGGACACTATATAGTCTGTATCCTTCCGGAAAAGTTGAGGGTATTTGTATAAACCTACTATATAGTATATGTTGTCGCTAAATACGGTACATAGCGATGATAAAACTCAAAAGAATGCAATAAAACACTTTTTACGGCCATCCTCTTTGCGTTTTGCGGATGGAAGGACTTTCCCATTTCTGACTCGATATAAAGCTTAACAATTTCATGAAAAAGTCAACGAAAGAAAGAAATATAAAAAAAGGATATTCGTATTTTTCCCAAAGCAACTTGAAAATTACTTTGAAGTGATACCTCCTCTATGGCAGCAATGTTTCTGGGAAGCCGTATATTGATGGAATAAGGATATTGTGATTGAGACTAGTGGTTTAGGATGAATTCCTTCGATACAGGATATTAATTGATTACATCTTAGATAGGAGGATACTAGAAGGAATCAAGTTGAAGAAAAAGAAAAACAACCTGAAGCAGAACGAAAAAGATAAAACTTCCATTATTTAGGAACACCGCATTCTTATAAAGGAAATCCCTTTGTAGTGGGTGTAAAAAAGCATGTGTATTGATTTTTTTTTTTACATAATTATTGAATAATATACTTTCAACCACCAACCGGAAGTTGGCCATAATAGAAACCAATTAAAAATAATTGTACGTAACTGCTTCCAATTATTTTGTTTTATATCCCGCCTCAACCTATCGTCTGGGTATGATAACTGTCAAGGATACTGGCTGGATGGAATGGAAAAGCTTAATTTATTGACACTCATAGATTCTAATAAAGCGTCCTGCAATAATTATCATAATAGCCGAACGATGTGATATTCTCATTAAAAATTCCGTGTAAGCCCTGTTAATTCACGAGTTGTCCCCGATTGGGTTCTTTTTTGCGTCCTGACTATCAGATTGTATGAACAGAGATTGTAAGCCGGCTGATGGGATAATTGGCACGTAGCATCGATTGGCTTAATTATTAATTTGTTTTGTTTTTATTTCAGCTTTTTGCCATCTTTTGTTTGTTGACGAAGTCCAAGTTCGATCTATTTTAGGCAATGAAATGGAATTGGATCTGAATAATTACTTCGTATTATGATGCGAGGCGAGGATATTAAAGAGGCGGACTTATAATGATGCAGGAATTAGGTGGATGTTGTAAGCTGATTTGCCAAAACTTTAATAATTACATATTTTATCTATTTAATCCATGAAGGTAGTAATTTGCAATGTAATTAATAAATAAAATCTGAGGAGAAGTTGATTATTATTCCTGGAAAAGGTTAGGAAAGCTTAACGGTATGTCAGGAGATTACCAGAGGAAAACATAATTTCGGTGTCATGTTCCTTTATTAAGCTCAAAGTAAGGACACTTAAAATAAAATGCACGACTGGATCGCACGTACTTGCTCATATGTGCGGTCACATTGTAGAATAAAATTAAAGAAAATTAAAGTGAACATCAAAGCATTTATTCGATTTTTGTGACTTGATATCTTCTCCAATATCATTTTTGATTGTAATCGGATCACCAGTTTTCGAGAAAGTCGAAGAAAAAAAAACCGGTCCCATGGGAGGTACCGTTTTTAGCCCACCTAAATATAATGCTTACCCTGCTTATACCTTACTGTAGGTATATATACTGATTTCTTTTAATAAAAATTCTTGTAGCCGTTTTCGAGAAAAAATAAACTTTTACATAACGGTTATATGACAGGCACCGTTAATTTTTGAGTTAAAAAAAAAAAAATCAAAAAACTCCTCTGTAGACGATTGGCCTTACCGTTTAGGCTGCAGTCCAAAATACATCCGTACAGACAGACAGACAGACGGACAGAATTTTGCCAGTAACTCAAATATGTTTCTCTATCATTGTAATGTCATGTTTGATTGTTATCTCAAAATTTTTAATCTCCACGAATGCATAACTTGCATTATAGTGCCTATAATCGCAAGTAAAAAGGTGCGCCTACTGAAGGGTCCGAAGAAGACGAAAGATATTCCTACTACGAATTTCTAGAGAGGACGCTCAAGGTATGATGTTTAAACATCCTTGGCGATTTCTTAGCCAAATTAGATAGGTAACCGATATTCAGGCAGTACTAATGAAAATGGACTACCAGTCATAGAAATTGCAGCATCAAAGAAATCGGTCCTTTCGAGTACCAAAATAACACGTTAAGTTATCTAACAATCCTTCAGAAACATGCCCATGAACATACTGTAAGGAGAGAGAGGGAAATCTGATCACCGACCTTGAAGGCAGGCCCGCCGAGAGAATATTCGAGCCCGGGGGAAATCATGCACGCCCGTCCTTTCTAATCCTTAATAAGATTCCATCTTATAATTAATAGAAAACGTTGTTAACTCCAAGTCAATGGAAGCAGTGTAGAATGGAACCAAAGTGTAAAATATTTAGGAGTTCATCTCGATACCAAACTGACTTTTAGGGAGCATATAAATAACACATTAAAAAAAATTAATGTTGCGATTAAAATGTTGTATCCGTTTATCAACCGAAAATCACCGCTCACTAACGGAAACAAAATTTTAATACATAAATTGATCTTTCAATCAATATTACTGTATGGATGTGCAGCTTGGGGGGACATTACAAAATGTTACATAAAAAAGTTACAAATTTCGCAAAATAAAGCTTTAAAAATGATGCTTAATCTCTCCTGGCATCATTCCACTCTTGATTTGCACCGAAGAGCAAATGTTGATTTGATTTCCGATAGGATTCGTAAGCTTTCGCTAAATTTCAATAATAGCTGTGATATTTCCGAAAATCCACTTATACGGGAACTTTTTAATTCATCTGTGATAACAAACAATTGAAATTTTTTTCGTTTGCCTTTTCATTATTTATTTATCTATAAATGTATTTATTTTTATTATTATGTCCTTAATTAATCATTATTTATAACTAACATTTGTTATAGTATTATTTCATGCATTTTTTTTGTATTTATTTATTTATTAATTTGTATGTTAATATTGTTATTTTTCCTTGTTTATGTATTTTTGTATTTGTTTATTTAGTTATTTTTTAATATTTATTTATTATTTTTTATTTATTTTGTTAATTTATTTATTTATTAATTATGTATTTATTTATTTATTAATTAATTTATTTATTTATCAATTTTATTATTTACTTATATAATTATTTATTTTTTTTGTTTATTTATACTCAACTGTTTCTTTATTTAATCATAAATGTGTGTTTTTTTTTTCTGAATTCCTAAATTTTTGTTTGATTTGTTTATATACATTTTTCATTTTTGCGTTTTTAAACTTAAGTTGTAAGTAAAATATTTAATACATTTGTAAATACGCATTCCTTGTCACCTTAAGTTTATTCATTTTCTAATGTACACCTTATATTAAAGTATATAATGCATGTTTACACATATGTAGGCCCTTTATTTATTTATTTTTTTTATCAATTTTTTTTTTTTTTGCATGAAGGTTTTTACTTTCGTTGTTTTCCTTCAATTAAATGTTTTTTTTTCCCAATTTTTTATTTATATTATATTCCATTAAATAATGTTTCAGTAGTAAGAAATTATATTTCAAATCTCTGAATGTAAAACGTGCGGTTGTGGAGCTTGTTAAAAAATTTAAACGAAATAAATACAATACAAATACGTTGTTAAATCATTCAAATTAGTAAATAATAAAAAAAAGAGTTGGTTGTCTAAAGTCGGTTTACGGACGATAATTTTACGTGATAACGCCTATTTTGTATTTTTTTCTCTTTTTGTTCTTTCTGAATTTCAGTGGAATTATTTTGGGAATTTATGCCTTTTCTTCTTCATGTTCGCCTGGTGCCTGCGATCGATTTTGGTTTAAAGAACTACAGTATTGTGGTTAGCATGATTGATAAGTCTTATCAGCATAAGTCATGTTATTTCGTACGTGTAGCCTGTCATCGATTAATAAGACGTTATCACGTCTAAATCTCTGTGCCTATTTCTGTGCATGTGAAATGCAAGCGGAATTCAAATCTAATTTCCCAGCCAATTCCGATTCTAGGCAAAGTAGTGTTAATCCTGATAGTCTTTTTGACCCGGATGGGAACGATGATCATTTTTGATCCTTACGAGTACGCTCACAGATCGCTCAGTACTGTATACTGAGACTGAGATTGCTATTGTACCGAATATGCGGAATACTATTAAAAAATTGGAAAAAGTATGCTCAATTTCTTCGAAGTAATTTCAAATTTGAATTCAAATGGAGGATATTTTTTGTATGCCAACAACTGGAATAAGGGCTATTATGGTCATAGAAAATTACCCAAAACGAATGTACTGTACCGCACTTAGATTTTAAGACGTTGGCAATAACAGACTTTCCTACGAGAGAATGCTGGAAGGAAGATCTGGTCATAAACGAAAATCCTGTTACGGTCTATACAGACGACGGTTCAAAAACGGAAGCAGGTGTGGGGTCTTGTATCATCTCGATAAACCCATCAATAAATAGATCTATAAAGCTGGCAAACTTTTGAAGTGTTTTTAGAGCTAAAGTTCACGCAGTAGACGAAGCTGCAAAACACTTTTTATCTTATAACCTGGAGAATAAAAATGTTGATATTTTCATAGACAGCATAGTGGCAATCAAGGCCACATCGTCAATCGTCTCCAAACTAATTGACCACTGTTGCAACTATCTCGGACAAATCCGTGAAACAAACCTCCTTACCTAACGATGGGTCCCCGGTAACAGTGACATTCACGAAAATAAACTGAACTGGCCAAAAACAGTTCATCCATGGAACCAAGCCAAACTGTACCTTGGGTACTTGAGCCAACGGAAAATAAGAAAAATAGAATTCACGATAATTTCCTCGGATTCGTAAACGACAGATGGTCAAAACCATAGAGTAACTATACTATAAAGAGGGAAATCTACTGCCTTCTTTTGACAAGGCCTACAAGCTGGTCAAATAAGTATTGGTGTAGAACTGTCAAAAATTGACGCCAATTGAGAATGTAGTAGTGCTGAACTGTCAAAAAATTGACGCTAATTGAGAGCGTAGTAGTGCTGAACTGTCAATCAATTGACGCCGATTGAGAGTGTAGTAGTCAAATAATTGAACTTTTCTTTTCAGTTCCCTTTTGTTTCTCACCACAAAATTGGGCGTGTTGGAAGATACTGTTAATAAAAAGCGCCATTCCGAAATTTGACGTCATCAGTGACTCAAACTGACTAAATTAAATTACAATTTTTGGAAAGAATCCGAAGTGTTAGTGGACTTGAAAATGTATATTAAATCAATCAAATAAGACATTGGACCAAACCTGCATCAATTAAAACTTACTTTTCCGTTTTTTTTCTAAAACGGAAATTAATTTTTTCAACAAGGGTCACTGATGACGTAAGAATACGAAAGTCGCTATCTTGTTTTCTTGTATTATGAGGAGACACTAGCAAGTTACTCGAATGCAAGTTATACATTATTATTTTTTTCCCTGCCTTTTACATATTGTGTGCTTGAAAACTCTATATAAACGTTTAAAACTGGTTAAACAATATTCAAGACTTTCAACCATTTTACTTGATACTGATGATAGTGTATTGATTATTCTAAGAATGAATTTAAACAACCAATCGGTCAGAATATATATTTGCAAGATTGTAGTATACAAAGTAGCGATAAAGGTATACTTTTTAGAGATAAATTATATTTCCTCACACCCTATCAACTCGCATACATATGATAAAAGCCTAGTCAAACAGAGCGCGTTTTGACGCCGCGTTGTGATATACAGTAAAACAAACATATCCCAATCCACATAGAGCGTGTTTTCAACGCCGCGTCAAGTTCCACACGGCGTCAAAACGTTGCGTTGTGATTATTTACAATTGTTTTTTTAAGTCTTCGTTAAACAGAACGCAATTTTAACGCGGAGTAGGGATTATTTTACCCTGCGTTGAGATTACTTTGACGCGGCGTTCTAAAAAAAGATTTTGTTTTCAATATTTTGTGTTTAGTAATTAAGTCAGTCTGAATTTATTGTAGAAATTTATTTTATTAAATTATTTTTTTGACTTATTTTGTGTCATTTAATATTGTATTGTTTAAATAGAAAAAAATAACCTAATTGGCATTTAGTGAGAAAATGAAAATTAAGATTCAAAAATTAAACGCGCTGCGGATAGCTTTTTGTCTGACGTTATCTAACACCGTGTTAAAATAATCTGAACACAGCGTAAAATAATATCAACACCGCGTAAAGTAATCTTAACGCTGCATTAAAAATAGCGGCCTTTTTGACCAAGCCTTAAGCAAACGCGAATAAAAAAAACTAAGCAATTTCTACAGAAAATCTCACTTTTATTTTATTTTTACTAATCGAGAAAGTTAGTAAATAATTAATTTAATATTAATAATTAATTAATTATTATAAAAGTCGACGCGTCGTGCGACGGAATACGCTTCTCCATTAACGCTTTAAGAAATAATGCTGTTCGTTGAACACTTCCCGCTCAATATGTTGGAGTTTGGTGGAGGTGAGTTTCTGAAACGTCAACAAAATGAATGATATATTACATTTTAGCGCGAAAAAAACCATTGCCGAGGATTTATTCTTGTAATGTTTTTCTTGATTTGGAAGTTTTGTGCAAATTAAAGTGAAAGAAGTGAAAAAAGCATCAACAATAAAAATAATATTGAATAATTTTGAATTATATCTACGTCGTCGTCGTCTTCTGATTGTGATTGATTATTTTTCAAGGTCGAAGTAAAGTGAAACTGTGAAACTTTGTGAATTTCTTTTTACAAAAAAATCGTTTTATTAATGATAATCAACCCATAATTCTCATTGCCACTACAGACTATACAATATAAGTTAAAATGAAAAAGCAGCAATTGTTCAATTGTGTAATGGGGTGCAAGAAGTATGGCCACACATTTAGAGCACCCAACGATGAAACGTGAGTATTATTATTGTATTATTAAACATCATTATATCATATTTTGATCAAATATTCATAAATTCATTGTCTATTATTCTCCTCATTCATCTTTTATTTCGCCTCATATCATGTAATCATGGTACCTATTATATAGCCCTATATAATCTTGAACAACTATGCATTTTAAAACTTAGTTTAAAACTTCCTCTTATACTTTTCAAAGGTGCAGTATTATAATCCGCGCCCGAATATGAATTTTTATCATTTTACACCTAACTACCTGATCACCCAAGGACTTTGACTGACACCAGTAAATGTGACATTGTTCACAATTAAATATTTATACGGATTGGCATCTCTGTTTAAGTCCTGCTTTTCCAACGGATATATAGGTTTGGTATAGTTTATATTATATAGGTATGGTATGAATTGGAAGAAGAATCTTAGAACTTGTAAACTTTTATCTAGAACATCATATATTTATTATATTAATTATCATTTATCTATTTTATAAATATATACATTTTTCTTCTAGCACTTCTAGGAGATATCCTTAATTTTATTTTCATTTTTATACATTAACGTTGCATTTGGATTTCAAAACACGTTTTTTTTAATCTTGAGTCTAAATGGAAAACTTTGAATGCAGTTTCTTGGACGATGCCAACCTGAGTCTGGAAATGTAATTATCTTTTTTCTAGGATTTCTAGGTTCGAAGATATCTTCAATTTTATCTTCATTTGTATACATTAACGTTGCATTTGGTTTTCAAAACATGTTTTTTTTTAATCTTGAGTCTTAATGGAAAACTTTGAATGCAGTTTCTTGGACGATGCAAACCTGAGTCTGGAAAATAGCCCCAAATCTACACCAAAAATACAGTGCCCAAACAAGTTTTTTTTTTTTTTTGTTGCGAAGTGAAAAACTAAATTGCATAAAATATGCGGCGGGTAATCCCTTCCCTTGATTTCTTGTCCATTCCTCGCAGACGATTGTGTTTGGCTCTTGGTTTTAATCAATGGCTTAACTAGATCGTTATCGGATAGATTAATTGATGTGCACTAAGAAATCCAGGAGCGGCTCAATTTAATTGTTATTAAGGCATAACTGTTTGCACAAAAAAAGTTACACACCAATTATTACTATTAAAAAGGTTTATTATTTAAATATAATTGAACTATGTTATCAATACCGTTCGCTTTGGGAGTGATGAATTGAATAAATGATGACTGACCTCAAAGCTTGCAAAAGGCAAAGCAAAAATATGGCCAGTCAGCATAATGAATACATAGCGCGTGAGGCAAAACATTGAACCTTTAATGAGGTTTATATTTCTTGTCTGGTCTCACGCTGCTGAGTGAATTGCGTGGAATATGGATATGGGATATGGTTAGGAAAAATTTTAATTTGGAAATTTGATTACATATCAACTTAAAATTAATATAAATTACAATTTGAATTTTATGGGAAGAGGCAAAGAAATCATTTCCCAACGCGTCAGCTTTTCTTTTAAAGCCGCGTACAATCATGCTGGTCGGATTACTTCTTTGATTTAACATACTCCCCCCTTTGAAGGCTCTGAGCCTTAAAAACTCTAAAATTCTGTATCTACCTCGAAGCGAGGAGTTCTTTTTCTTGGCAAGAGCATAGGTTTTTTTTGTTTATAACAGTAAAATATGATGAAACCGATAATGACAATAATTAGTAGAAAGTTTAACCATAATGGTGATAGTGCATATTGATTCTATTCGACCCTGAGTCTTTGTTTAGCTCTTTGATTATGTCACTTATTCTCTCTTCTAAATTTTTAACTTCAACATCATCACCCATTTTTTCTGGATTTAATGGAGATATGGTGCTAGTTGCAACATTACCTATAGGTGATTTCAAAATCTCTGCAGAAGGTATAAATTAATTTCTTATGGTGCTATTTTCAAAAACTCGTCCATTAATAATAACATGGGATAGTTTTAATGTGCATGGGTTTAGAAATTCTATTATCCCACTTTTACTTAAAGTTAGGCTCTTGGTGTTTCCTTCACATATGAGTTATCCATTTACTGTTTCCGCTAGAGAATATATCCAGCTGTTGGAACCTTTAAGGACAATCCATTCATTATGAGTCAATGCCCTTTTTAAAGTACAATCAACAAGTGCATCCTTTACATGATTAAGAAGGGATATTTCACAATTTTTACCATGATCTTGATTAATTTTAGTAGGCGATAATTGATTGCATATGTGATTCTTAGTTGAAAGAACTCGGCATAACAACAACTCATTTTCAGTCATTGAAAAATACCTGTTTCTTGTTGATGTAACGGCTAGGTATGGGGACGATATTTCCACTATGAAACTGGAATCATTTAAAAGTATGGGGAATGGTATTAAATTAAAAAGTTGAAATTCTTAATTATCAATTAGTGGAATCTTCATCTCAAAAACTATGGAATTATTTAAACTACGTCCCCTGAACATGTCTAAGACGGATGCTTTAGGAAGATTTAGGTGAGGAGGTAAGTTATTTCTTATAAGTTGTATTTGATCAATAAATTGTTTTGGTGAAATGAAATGTGGGTTGATTTTTGCATTGTTAAGGCTTAGAAGTACTTCAAGCAAAGTATCTTGTACTCTTTCAAGATTAATTATTGTTAATATCAAATAAGAGGTTAGAGCGGAAAAGCTTTGATTGATATCAGAAATTTCTTGATGCCTTTCAATTTTGTTAACAGATTTCTCGAAAGTATTTCTCAAATTTTGATATTGCTGATTGGATTGAAGATTGTTTCTTTTAAGAAACTTGACGGTTTAATCAGCAATAGAACTTTGCTTTTTTAGTAGATTGTAGATGTGTTGGTCGTCTTGGTGAACCATGGAGATTTGATGTTCTATGTCTTTGGCATCATCCTGGTCAAGCACGCCAAATAGAGTGTGTGCTACGTTTCCGATGAAATCGAAAGGAGATCTAGAAATTCGAGTTCGTTTGTTATGAGAGGCATGATAGTTATGAATGAGATCATTGTTTACTTCAATACCAGCCACTCTATGTTGAAGTGTGGTAACGGTGGGCATACAAAATTGATTACCTATCAAATCATTTGAACACTTATCAGACATTTGCTGTAAATGAGATTTTATTTCTCCCAGCTCTAGCCAATAAGATGACAAATTATAAAAAACGTAGATATTCCAAAAACTATTGATCGTACTAACATCACCAATATCTTCAAAATAGATACCAGCAGGATCTTGAAACTTTGTCACAACTACGGGTTCACTTTCTAAAGCAAATGCAAAGGGGAACAACATTAAAATGGTAAGCCAGGTTGTAAATAAAACCCTGTGGATGGATTTCCCACTTCTTAATTTCATTGCGGGTTGGTTTTTCACGATATCTTCAATTTCGGATGGGCCCGGTTCATTTAGAGTCTCAATTGGCAAGGGACATAAGTTGTGAATGGCTTGTTGGTAAGTCCCAGTTTCTGTTTTAACACTTGCCACTCGCACTAATCCATCAGTTCCTTTTACGACCTCGGTTACACGTCCAAATTTCCATTGCATTGGAGGCAGGTGTGTATCCTTTATAACTACCATTGTTCCAGATTTCAGGTTTTGTGATTGAACCTTCCACTTCAACTTCTGCTGAAGGAGGTGGAGGTATTCATTTGACCATCTTTGCCAAAAATGTTGTTGAATGTGCTGAATCTGTCAAAACTTATCTAATCTGGAAATTTTTTGGTTAATAACGTCAGCTTCGGGTAGCTAGGTCAATGGCGCACCAACAAGAAAGTGGCCTGGGGTTAATGCTTCCATATCATTTGGATCTGATGAGATCGGAGTAAGAGGGCGTGAATTGAGAATCGACTCAATTTGTACTACGACTGTTGAGAGATCTTCATAAGTGAGAGACGCCTCTCCTAAATATTTTATCAAAAGTGTCTGCCGATTTCACCGCGGCCTCCCAAAGACCACCAAAATGAGGCGATCTAGGTGGTATATGTTTCCAGTTCATTCCCCTCTTTAAGCAAATAGAATTGATTGATGTTTGCGTGTCAGAAGAACTGAAGAGGTCTTTTAATTCCATAAGTTGATTTTTAGGACCAACAAAATTTGTCGCATTGTCACAAAAGATCGTGTGGCAAATACCTCTCCTTCCTACAAATCGCTTTAAGCAATTAATGAAGGCTTCTGTAGTTAAATTTCCTACTACTTCAATATGAACCGCCTTTGTGGAAAAACAAACTAATACAGCCAAATAAGATTTTGTTGGAATCTTTCCTCGAACTTTATAATGGGTGCGAATTGGTCCACAAAAATCCACTCCGGAAAAGTAGAATGGGCGGGAGGGGGTGACTCTCTCTTTAGGTAAGTTACCCATCAATTGTTCAATAGACTTGGGTTTTGCCCGGAAACATTTAACACATCTTGACAGTACCTTGCGTGTTTCTCTTCCCACACTCTTAATCCAGAATTGTTGTCTTGAAATGGCTATGAGTGTTCTGTGTGAGGCGTGAAGATAATTTTTATGCATATCCTCCAACAGTAATGTTATAACTACATTGTTATTTGGAAGCAGTATTTGATTTTTAGCATTTGATGGAATCGCAGCATTTTAAAGTCTTCCCCCAACTCGTATAAGTTTTGTTGTTGGATCATAATATGGACTTAATGATGCTATCTTAGAGTTATTTTTAAGAGGTTTTCCATGGCGAAGTGACCAATAATCTTCTGGAAATGAATTTATCTGAAGGCATCTGTAGATCCAAATTGATCCCTCTTGAATTTTATTTAAGTTCAATGGGCCAGTTTTTCTTTATCCTTCACAACGAGACTTATAATTCATGAAATATCTATATAGGGTTGCAAATATCTTTTGTAAGGTGTAAAATGAGTTTTTATGATTAATTAAAGAGAAAATATTGTCTTGAGCTGAAGTACTCAAAACTGTTTTAATCTTTCGACGCCCAGGGATTTCAGTTGGAGTTTTATATTCCATTTTAATAATTGAAGTCTTACTTTGTCTTAAAAATTCAGGGCCATTGAACCAAATGTTTGATTCGATTAAATCATGCATTCCTAATCCGTGTGATATTAAATCAGCAGGGTTCACCTCCCCTCTTACATAACTCCATTGCTTTAATTCTGTGACTGATTGAATTTTGGCCACACAATTTGCAATGTATGTCTCCCAGGTGTATGAAGGTGATTTTACCCATGCTAATACTATAGTAGAATCAGTATAAAATTGAACTGTGTCAATTTTTTGAGGTATGACGGGAATTAATTTTTGTACTAGATCTACTAATAAAACAGCCGCTTGTAGTTCTAATCTGGCAATGCTAATTACTTTTAATGGTGCAACACGAGACTTAGAACATAATAATATTGAACATAATTTTTCCCATTTTTGTCAATAGACTTTAAGTAAACGCATGCACCAACGGCATTTAGACTACTGTCCGAGAATGCATGTAACTCTATTTTTTGGGCAGAGGCTGTTAATGCCAATCGTGGCATATTTAACTTTCTCAATGTGGTAAATTGAGATAAATAGCTAAGCCATTTTGAGGCCTGCTCATTTGGTAAACATTCATCCCAAGAAATTTTTGATTTCCACAATTATTGCAGGAATATTTTTCCCAGCAATATAACTGGTCCAAGAAGCCCCAACGGATCAAAAAATCTGGCCAAGTCAGCAAGCAGGCTTCTCTTTGACACTTGTTCATTACCGACGGGTGTTTTGAAATCGTAAACGAATTTGAATTTGTCTAAAGTTGGGTCCCAGATCAAACCAAGTGTTATTATGACCTCCGATTGATAATTTTTTAACAATTTTTCTCGGTTTTCCTCAGGAATATCTATTAAGATTCTTGGATCGTTAGAGCAGAATTTCGTTAGATTGAAATTTGCATGTTTTAGTAAAGCTACAGTTTCGTTGAGCAATATTTTGGCTTCCTTAATGGAAGCTGCCCCAGTGAGGCAATCATCTACGTATATGTTGTTTAAGATTGTGCTTGCTGCTTTAGGATATGTATCTTTAAAGTCGGTTGCTAATTTGACTAAACATCTTGTAGCCAAAAAAGACGCAGATGCCAGTCCATATGTGACGGTATTTAGCTGGTATGTTTGTAGTGGATCTTTGGTACTTGGCCTCCATAAGATGAGGGCTGATAAGCCCTATCTTTTGGATCGACCATAACCTGTCTATACATTTTACTTATGTCACCAGTAAATACGTATTTGTGAAGTCTGAAATTAGCAATGACCGAGAAAAGATCCGATTGGACTGTTGGACCAACCATAAGGGCATCGTTGAGTGAGTAACCTGAAGTACTCTTTGCCGAGGCGTCGAAAACAACCCTGAGTTTCGTTGAGGAACTATCAGGTTTAAATACACAATGATGTGGAAGAAAAAAGTTAGACCTTGGTATATCAACTTCGGATATTAAGCTCATATGACCTAGACGTTCATACTCATTCATGAAACTCACATAAGATGATTTAAGTTTAGAATCTCGCTCAAGTTTTCTCTCTAGGGAATAAAAACGCTTGACAGCCATTTCGCGGGAATTTCCTAATATGGACTTTGGTTCATGTTTGAAAGAAAGTCGAACTATATATTGATTATCGGATGAAGTTTGAATGTGTTTTTTAAAATGTTCCTCACAATTATACTCCTCTTCACTGTAAACCTTTGAATCTCCTTCAAAAGATTCACTTTCCCAGAAGGACCTTACGAGTTTATCTAATGAACTAAGAGTTGGTTTTATGACTGAATAGCAGTATGACTTAGGAGTTGTGTCAATTACGCTACCAGCTATAATCCATCCCAACTTTGTATTCCGCAATGGAGGAAAATCGTCTGAAACTTTAAATTCTCCTGGCACAAGAAGTTCAAAGAAAATTTCTGCTCCTATCAATAGATCAATTCGATTACAATTCATCGAATTTGTATCGGCAAGAAGAATATTTGGAGGCAATTTCCAATTTCTCATGTCAGTTTGTGGTGTGTAAGGATATTCGCTTATTTTTGGTATTATACATACCTCGATAGTGGACTTATAAGAAGAAGTTCTTGATTCTAATGAAATATCAATGACGAAATCCGTTTGACTTTCCTGACAGCCAATACCATTTATTGGAATGTCCATTCTTTGCCTTTTAAACCCTAAATGCTGAGCTAGTGACGTGGTTACGAAATGTAACGACGTGAATTAACGCGGTGGGAAGATAAACATGACGTTTTTTAGAACTAACTCCTAGTAAAGTATTAAGGGATGAACTTGATGGTGGTTCATCCCCCCGACCAGCATGACTATCATACGACTTACCAGGTGGTGATTTTTTCCGCTGGTTCTTGGTTTTTGTTGTAGCATAGTGCAGTAAAGTGTTGTGCCTTCCGCCACATATTTTACATCTATACAGCTGACACGTTGAGAAATGATGTCCTGCTTGGAGACAATTAGTGCACAGTTGAAGCCTGCGCACTGCTTGGTTTCATTCTTCCACTGAAAGAGTGAGAAATTGTTTACAATTAAATATTTTGTGATTAGAGGATTTACAAAATTGACATAAATGATTAATTACTCCCCTAGTTTTTTCGGCCACAGTCACTGCAATTCGTTTTCGGTCATCTTGGCTCACCGCCTCCAGGGTTTGGAACCTAGATTCCACAAATTTCAGTAGTTGTTTTAGTGTTGGACTGCTTTTTGGTGCATCAAGCGATTCCTCGAACATCATCCTGGTACCTTTTTACATTCTATCAAGCAGCAAATGAACCAGCAGAGGATCCCATCCAGTTGTCTCGTATCCAAGGTTGCTGATGGCTTGCATGACTTCCTTTGTTGTATCATGCATTCTTTTTAGACTTTTAGTATTGTCTACAATGCTAGATTGTTGGAGCAGTCTGTTGAGTTGAGCGGTTAACAACAATCTTTTGTTATTAAATCTTTCCACCAACGTATTCCAAGCCACCTCGTAGTTGTTGTCAGTGGCATGAAAATGTTGAATGAGACTGTGAGCTTCGCCGGTGACATTGGCTCTTAGGTAATAGAGCTTCTGGGCAGGAGCGACCGGTTGGTTGTGCACCATTTGGGTATAAAGATCATACAACTGGGGCCAATTAAGATAACTCCCATCAAATTTTGGAATTTCAATTTTTGGGAGGTTGATAGCCGCGTTGTATATTTGGTTTATTTGAGCACCTGCTTCTGACTCAGACTCAATGGGTAACAAAGAAATCCTCATATCTAATTTTTCTTGCAGATCAAAATACAATTGTATGTCGGAAGCATCTGCATCATCTCCCAGTCGTTGGTATGCTGCTGCCACTTCATCCCAGTTGCGCATTAATGTCTTCGTTTTTAAGCTAAATTGTTGCGAAGAAGTCTGCTTTAAAACCAAGGAGAACTTATTTATAGATGCTTCAAATATGTTTGCAATTAACCGGAATTTGCTCACCACGGTTAACCGACTTGGTTCGTTGAATGAAGGCACTTTGAAAATTTCAGAATCAGAAGGTGTTGCTGTTTCTCTTTTATTAATTGGTGATTGCCCTGTTATAGAAATTATAGGTAACTTTGATTGTTGGGCTGCTGATTGTCCTGCTGGGGACGTTGCTGTTTGTCCTGCTTGGGACGTTGCTGATAGTCCTGCTTGGGACATTGCTGCTTCTGTCTGCATAAGCTCAAGCTTCCTAAGCTCTTCAAAGCGCTTCATGATGTCTTCCTTCACGGACTCATAAACATTTTTTATTTCATCATAATAATGTTTCGTGAAATATTCATGATTCATTTCATCTGGATGATTTTCTTTGATCTCACTGTCCGTGTTGTCAAAGGTCTCCCAAAGTGCATCTAAAACACTCCATAGTTCTTGAAGGTATTTTGGTGTTTTTCTGATTGCATCATCTTTTCCATAATTCCTTGAGAGTTTGCAAATCTCTCTTCCGACCTTGTCCTGGCTGTTAGTTAGTTGTTCCATCGTGCTCATCATTTTTTTTTCACTTGTTATGAGATTATTCAAGTTTAAAACAAAAATGTATGCGGAAATTTAATTTCTTATTTTGGATATTTTCACTGCACAATAAATTACAGGCTGCTAAACTCTTTTAGCTAGTCCTGTCACGGTCGCCACTTTGTTCGCACAAAAAAAAGTTACACACCAATTATTACTATTAAAAAGGTTTATTATTTAAATATAATTGCACTATGTTAACAATACCGTTCGCTTTGGGAGTGATGAATTGAATGAATGATGACTGACTGCAAAGCTTGCAAAAGGCAAAGCCAAAATATGGCCAGTCAGCATAATGAATACTATGCGCGTGAGGCAAAACATTGAACCTTTAATGTTCGTATTTCTTGTCTGGTCTCACGCTGCTGAGTGAATTGCGATTGGATATGGGATATGGTAAGGAAAAATTTGGAAATTTGATTACATATCAACTTAAAATTAATATAAATTACAATTTGAATTTTATGGGAAGAGGCAAAGAAATCATTTCCCAACGCGTCAGCTTTTCTTTTAAAGCCGCGTACAATCATGCTGGTCGGATTACTTCTTTGATTTAACAATAACACTAATAATAATTTAATTGAAAAACTCCAATTGGGCCTTAGTTGTGGATTAATTATAGTTTATTGTCTGATTTTGTTTTTTTTAAGTTTTGTTTTTTAAAATGGTGGGTACATTCAGGGTTGACTACGCAAATATTCGTGGGTTAAGGAAGAATTTTTGTTCTGTATACGTCTACACTACCTTAAACAGGCCAGCTGTTTTTGCACTAAGTGAAACCCAGGTAGGTGAAAATACCGACCACACGGAATTTAACCTGCATGGATATAATTTAGTGCCATTATTCTTTGCCCACCACGGCCTCGTCGTTTATTTTAGGAATGATGTTGCATACCAACTTTAACCAAAATACGGTCTGTGTTCTAACTCAGATTTCAACTTCATGTGGTTCAAATTCACGGTTAACAAGCGCATCATCCACACTTGTTTTATATACAGGAGCCCAAATTTAGACAGTGTGTCAACTTCAAATGAATTTGATGCTCTGTCTGACTCCATCCAGAGAATTGTTGCCCATTATCCTCACACTGAAATTGTTATTACGGGCGATTTCAATGTACACAATTCTAGCTGGCTCCGCTATTTTGGCCAGACAACACCCGAAGGAAGGTATGTTGAGATTTTTGCTGAGCTCAACCAACTAACTCAGCTCATTGACGAGCCAAGAGCCAACCCGAGTCCCTGACATTGCAAGTCAAACTCCCAACACCCTAGACTTGTTTCTTACATCCGATCCGGATAAATACACTGTTCGTGTTTTTTTACCTCTAGGCACATCTGATCATTGCGTCATATCTGCAAATTTCTCGTGTCAAGAAAACAATGTTAATGGAAAAATCCCTAGGAAAACCGTCTGGCAATACGAGAAAGCCAACTGGGGCGGTCTCAATAATTTTTGTAGGACTTTTAACTGGTCACTATGCTTCCTTGGTAGTGACGTAGACTCCAGTGCAGATCTGGTAATAAATATTATTCTTTAAGGAGTGAGAAATTTTATACCAAATAGGTCAAAGAGTATCAAACATAAAAATAACTCATGGTTCGATGCGAGCTGCAAAGAGGTTATTAGGTTGAAAGATGTAAGTTTCCGTTGTTACAAAGCGAACACTACCGAGGAAAACCGGAAAAAGTTTCAACAAGCTAGGAAGGCCTGCAATGCTCACATTCACAAGACGAAATTTTTACATGAGCACAAAATTCGTCAAAAAATTCTTCAATGTCCCAAAGGAAGTAAAAATTTTTGGTCTTTTGTGCAAAACATTTGGAATTCTTCGTCATCATCGGTTCCTACGCTCGTCTTTAACGATACACCTGTTGTTGATTCTCAAGAAAAAGCAAATCTGCTTGCAGCCCTATTTGCAGCAAACTCAATGCTTCCGGCAGGTATTATCAATCCCCCTTTAATTGAGAACGTAAATGACATTATGGGACCAATTTTCTTCCGCACTCGTTCAGTTGCAAGGGTCTTAAAAGATCTTAACATTCACAAGTCCGCTGGCCCGGATAGTATCCCCGCTATTGTTCTGAAGAGGTGTTCTTCAACGCTGGCAAAACCATTGCGTAAGCTTTTCCATCTGTCCTATTCCTCTGGGCTCTTTCCGAGCGGATGGAAAACAGCATTTGTCCAGCATGTCCCTAAAAAAGGCGAATCCTCCTCTCCCTCGACCAATTGCACTTACGTCCCTTCTCTCTAAGGTCAGCTAAAGAAATATCTTGAGGACCGAAAGCTTCTTAATGACCGGCAATACGGCTTTCGCAGCAATAGATCCACTGGTGATTTGATATTTCAAAGGCATTTGATAGAGTTTGGCATCAAGCCCTTTTATCGAAAATGCGTGCATTTGGACTCGACGAATCTCTTCTTCGTTGGATTAGTAATTACCTTTCGAACTGGTCAATACAAGTTGTGTTGGACGGATTCAAGTCTGATACCCACAAAATAAATGCTGGTGTGCCCCAGGGCTCTGTTTTATCTCTAACTCTCTTCCTGATTTTTATCAACGACTTATTATCTGAAACTACTAATCCACTTAATTGTTTTGCTGACGACAGCACTCTCAGCTTTTCATATTCGTTTCCAGACTCTCATCCATGTGCTTCGGATGTGGAACTGCAACGGCTGCGTATGATTAGTTCATTAAATTCTGATCTTGACAGCATTACAATGGGGAATAAGAAATCGTGTTGAATTTAATGCTTCAAAAACTCAATGTTGTCTTTTGTCGTTAAAGCGAAACATACCCCCATTGCCACTATCGATGAGTGACACTTGTATCGAAGAAATAGAACACCTATCAGTTCTCGGTATGTGCATTACAGACCACCTTCTGTGGAACGACCACATATTCGAAGTCTCCAAAAATGCTGCTAGGTGTCTAGGTTTCCTCCCCTGAAACAATTCAACCGTAATACTCGCGCCGCTAGGAATGCCCATAAATTTACCCTTGAGCCCAACTTCGGACGTACAGTTAAATACAGAGATTCTTTCTTTAGCCGTACCACGCGAATGTGGAATGCCTTGCCAGACTCTGTTTTTCCCTCCCATTATGACTTGCCGAACTTTAAAACAAATGTGCATCGATATCTCCTTTTATACCCCTCCCTATTTTCCTAACGCCCCCGCTGTGTTTAACACTAAAGGGAAGCCAAAATCCCTTTTGCGCGGGCCAATTATTAAAAAAAAATGTTTTTTTTAATCTTGAGTCTAAATGGAAAACTTTGAATGCAGTTTCTTGGACGATGCCAACCTGAGTCTGGAAATGTAATTATCTTCTTTCTAGGATTTCTAGGTTCGATGATATCTTCAATTTTATCTTCATTTTTATACATTAACGTTAACATTAACTGAATTCACTAATATAACCAGAGACTTTCGGTAGCAAAACACATTATTTACTTCTGCTTAGTTAAAACGTTTTTAATATTAATTAACAGTACGTATTGTTTTGTTGCTTTCTTAAACTTATTTATGTAAAAAAACAAATATATATATATATATTGTATACTTATGCATACATAAAATGTTTCCGTTTAATTGACTTTGAAAGTTCCAAATGTTTGTGGAAATAATAAAATTATTTTAAGACTTTAAAATTATTGTTTATAAATTACAATCCGAGGATCCTAGACATCAAAATGATGGATACAAATGTTCTCCATTAAATCATTAATCACTATCCAAACAAATATGCTTTGCAGCGGTGGAAGCTACGACAGCCAGTCAGTCCTAACTAAATAAAAGGCACGACTGGGTCGCACGTACTTGCTCTTATGTGCTAATCCTTTTTAAGTGCAGGCGTCTTTTTGACAAAGATTTTATTTTAATATTTTTTGTATGACGTGCAACTTCCTTAGAATCGTTTTGGGGTGAAGCTCGAACGAACATGCGTCACGACAAAGGGATAAACACATAAATATATAGGATTGTTAGCTTTTGCAGTTTTTTAGTGTAGTATTATCTTTCCACTTGCTGCTTACTGTTTATAATATAATTTGCTAATAGAAAGATACAAAGGACTTTTTTCAGTTAAATTTTCATTTTGGTATGGAAAAATTTGAACAACTGGCATAAAGATTCGTCGGAATCAGCAGTATGGCAATAATGCTTTATACGTCCCAATATGGGACCAATGGAGTTTATAAAGGATTTAGGTACCTATAATAAGGTTGGAAGGAAGGTAGGTACTAAAATTAAGATACGTGTTCCAACTACTGTTAAGCCAGTAGGTATAGAGACAATATTAAAAGTTAACACAGTGGTTTTGTTTATTTATAGGAAGGTGTAAACTTTTGTTTTCTCGATTGAAATTTTTGCATTCAGTAGGAATCGAATAGTTTTTTTTATTTGTTAGTTGTTTTTGTGTGTTTATCAAAGGCTTCCTTATTTATTCTGTGCTTTTATGATGATGAAAAATACTTTAAAATACGTAAGTATGTATGTAATGTAGGTTGTCACTTTCTTTTATTTGACTAATGGCTTGGCTAGGGCTTAGCCGAGCAATATGAAATAAAATGTTGGGGAAAAAAATTTATGAATTCAAAAAAACACTACTCATAACGTTTTTTGGAAAAAATGTTGTAAGCCATCTTATTTCTTTTGCTGTTTTCTATTTTATGAATTTTTCATTTCAAAATCGTTCGACCAGTTTTTTCAAAAAAATGTTTTTTTTGAAAAACTTTTCGAAAACATATTTTAAAATTTTTTTTAGTATGTCAATTTTAAGAAATCTATAGTTTATACTAGGAGAAAAAATTAAAAAAAAAATCTATAGATCCGTTTTCAAAATATTCAAAAAACAAAATATTTTTTTAAAAAAATTATTAAAATTTAAAAAAAAATGTTTTTGAAAATTTTGATAAGCAATATTATTTAAACCATAAAACACTACATATTTTGAAAATTTCATCAAAATCCGTCAATTAGTTAAGGAGAAAGTCTGATTTTAAAAAACCGGTCATATGGGAGGTACCGTTATAAAACTTTTTCTGAAAAATCCATTAAAATTAAAAGATAGATTTTGCACAGAAAACATCATTCTGAAAGTTTAATCAAAATCGTAGGAGCCGTTTTCGAGAAAAATAATTTTTTTAATAAAAGTTATATGGCAGGTACCGTTAGTTTTGGAGCTAGAATGCCAATTCGGGTAGAGCACTCTAAAAATACTATATACCAAGTTTGAATCAAATCGGCCCAACCGTTTAGGCTGTAGATATCGATACGGACAGACAGACAGACAGACAGACAGACAGACAGACAGACAGACGGACGGAATTTCCGGACCCACTTTTTTTGACTTCTCTATCATCGTAATATCATGTTTGATTGTTAGAATTTTTTTTTTTTTTTTTACGAATGCATAACTTGCCTTATAGTCCCTATAATCGCAAGTAAAAATGGGAACGACTGGGTCACGTACTTGCCCTTATGTGGCTAATTACATTGGAAAGCAAATCTTTGACAGAAACAAGTAACTTTTGCGTTGAAAATAACACAGTTTGAACTTATAAAAAGTAATAAAAACAATACTTAACGGTTTTTAGTAAAAATGAAGTATGCCATCACACGTCTTAAATAACAAAGAATTTATAAAAAATGTATTTCGAAAATTATAGGACCGGTAAAATCCTGTTTTTTTATTTTTAGTTTTTTGAAAAAAAAATTATTTTTTAAATTTTGGTATGCAGTTTTGTGTGTAGAATATAAAATTGTTGCTTCACTTATTTTCTGGTGATGGTGATGGTGGACCTGCAGCACGTCTAACCACTGTGGTTGCGGTGTAGTCGTGTTGTCCTCCCACCGTATGCTGTCGCTTTATGGAATTATTGCAACCTACGGTGCTGCCTCCACCACCGACACCTCCTCCCCCTCCAGCGCTACGGTTCGAGTAGTTTCGGCAATTGAAGGAGGCAGAACGAGAGAAAGTGATCACGTCGTTTCTTGTAGCGCTCGAGAAAAAACCAGGGCGACGAAATAATTAATGCCTCTTTAGGATCACTGGTGGTGGATCCTTCGTAGTCATCGGAACAAGCTGCTTCGTGTACAGAGGAAAATCGAATGTTTTTATGAAAATCACGCACTATGGCGCTATTTCGTGAGGCAAAAGTCTTAAAATTTTTCATTTCGTTGTGGTGATGCCGTTCGGGTGACTCATCGGCATAGGGAATGTTCTCGTGTAAAATCAAGGGCTGGCCGAAAGTGTGCCGTCGTCCAAAGTTGTCGCGTTGCCGATTGGGACTGCCGTTTTCATCATTAGATTCTGAACCACTGCGAAGAATTCACAGCTTTGAATCCAAAGTATCTGTGATTGTTGTTAACGACATTGAACCATTGTATATAGAAACTATAGTACTATCATGGTGACGCATTTTGTGAACGCCCCCTATCTCGCTGATTCAGAACTAACTGACAGAATTGAAAAGAGAGTTTGAAGAGAATGTTTTTTTAAAATAGAGAATAAAGATGAGAGGCAGGTTAGAAATAGACAGGGCTATTAGGAAAAGGAAAAAAAAACATGCAGTGAGGTGAATTAATTTGTTGTTGCTTTGTTGGGGAAATGTTTGTTGTTATTATGAATTTTTTTTTTTGTTTTGGTTGCCATGTTCATAGGCAAGAAAGTAAATATATATAATATATGCGTATGTACAAACAATTTCAAAGGCAAATTTTATGAGGCGAGTTTTGGATTCGTGAATATGAACAAAAAATTGATATAAATATTAAGCATGAAATCATGACATGGCGATAATAGAGAAGCCTTAAAAGTTAGTGAACAAAATGTATGTATGTCCGTCTGTATTTATAATGAACTGCAGCCTTAACGGCTTAAGTCATATAATTACCTATGGCTTGAACCAATTTATTTGGCAATTCTACTGCGCAGCTCACTTCAAATTTTCCTTCTCATCACTTGATTTTAAAAGATGGACTTTCTTTACATGAGGTATAACGATGGCTTATTATACACTATACAGTGTTCAAGAAAGAAGAAAGTACTTATTTTATATGTATACGTACGTATGAAAGAACACGAATGCATAACTTGCCTTATGCAAGTATCTATGTACGGATGTATATTAAACTACAGCCTAAACGGTTTGGCCAATCGTTTTCAAATTTGGAGCATAAGGTCATTTTGACGTTCTACAAAGGAGATTTTTCATTTTTTTCTTTAGCTCAAAAATTAACGGTAATTGTTATACAACCGTTATGTAAATGCTTATTTTTTGGAGCCGTTTCCAAGAATTTTTATGAAAAAAATCAGTGCAACTGCTAACTGTAGGTAAGCATTATATTTTGGTGAAAACTGCTGATCCGATTACTATCAAAATTGATGTAGATGTAGGTTTTTTGAAAAAATTACTCATTAAAATATACATATGTTATTAAAATATATGTACATATATGTACCTAAATTGAACAAAATATTTGCAAAATTAGAAAACTAAGGCTAAATTACAATAGAATGCAACTTGACATACAAATTAACGCAAATAATAGTATCTCCCTTTTTCATCCTTATATTTTCACAAAAAAGTCTTTGTTTACAAATCTAATTTTTACCTATGAATGGAAAGCAAAATTCAAAACAAAAATCCGTTTCTTCAAGGACGTTTGTATAATATGCATAGCAAGAAGTAAGCTTGTGTTTAAATTTTAAGACTGTATGTGTATATTTTCTTACAAACGGCAACGTCCCTTGAGTAAACAAAAATTTAAAAACCTAAAGAATTCTAGCCAATTTCGTACTAATGTATAAAATATGTATGTTAGTATAAGTGCTCGTATTCCCCATAAAACAGATGTAAACAAAACAAAATAAACAAAAATTCAAATCGCAGTCAATAGACTAACTGCCTATTCCTACCAACAACAAATTCTGTATTTTTTAAAAAACCGTTGCTAGGGATTTTTATATAGCAACAAGAGGCTTTAGGAAAGTAAGCAAAAATTTTAAAATATCAAAACAAAAAATATCTGGTCCTACGGAATGTGTTTTTTTATGAATGAATTGCACTACTGGGTTGCTCGTAGTAGAAGTTGTTGTTGTTAATCGTCGTTGTTGTTGTTGTTGTTAATCGTCGAGCCTTTTTTAAAATGTTGACACTGTATGTGTTTATTTACATACATGATACATATACAATGCTAATGCCTTAATCAAAAATATTTTAATGCAGAATTATAAGATAAACCTTTATTATCTTGCATATCAATATATGAACATATCGAATATGTAAATATACATACATATCAAACATGACATTACGTACGATGATTGAGAAACAAAATGTTAATGGTAAACAAAATTCTGCCCTTCTGAATGTGTAGCTCTTTGCAACCTAAACGGCTAAAGAGGTAACCTTTAAATTTGGTTTGTGTAGTTCTTTTGACATTCCTCAGAGGGGTTTTTAAAACTGTATTATTCATTATTATTATTACAAATATTATTTTGTTAACAAATAAATTGCACAATTGCATCGCACGTACTTGCGTATCAATTTTGGTTCTAATCGGCTTACCAGTTCACGAGAAAGTCGAATAAAAAAACGGTCCTATGGAAGGTACCGTTCTTAGCCTACTATCTTGAATTTTTTTCACCAATACATATCCTGCACCTACAATAGTACACTGATTTTTGTTCATAAAAATTCTTAGAGCCGTTTCCGAGAAAAATAAGCTTTTACTTAATGGTTATATGACAGGTACTGTTAATATTTGAGCTAAAAAAAATTAAAAAGTCCTCTGTAGAATGTCAAAATAACCTTAAGTTCTAAATTTGAAGACGATTGGCGAAAATACATACTCACAGACAGACAGACATTTATGTTTCTATATCATCGAATGTCATGTTTGATTGTTATCTCAAAATTTTGAATCTACATAATGCATAACTTGCATTATAGTACCTATAAACGCAAGTAAAAAATATCTGAAGAGTCTGTTAACGGTACCTTTCATGTATTCATAACGTTTTTTTATTTTCACCTCTCTCTAAACGGCTTTTTGAATTTGCACAAAACGTTATATTGAAAAATTAAGTTGACGAATAAATTTTGAGCTCTATATCCCTTAAAATTGCCACCTCTAAGAGTATGCAGCACCAGTTATTCTGCAACTAGACATTTGCAAGTTATTGTATAAGAGCAAGTATGTGGCACGAATGCATTACTTGCGTTATATTATCTATATTATATGCATATAATCGCAAATTGAAATTGTGATTAGTTATAAAAATTCTTAATATTTAATTTAAAAAAAAAAGTCAACAACCACCTATCGACATCCCTTGTATGAATATGCAAAAACCTACAAACATATTTGGTCACTAACTTCAAAGTCCTTACTTTTATAATAATGCCATTGTTGATTAGTTTCATTATTAAGAATCCATAACTTGAATCCATAGCTCAACAAAATAACATCTTTTTCCTTTTCTACCCATTATAATTAAAATCCAAGTCCTTGTACCTATGAATTTTCAATAAGAGTTTTCTAACGAAGTTCTATACACAATTTGCACTTAATTTGCACCTTACGCCTATCGGATTGGGAATCGAAATTCATAATTTACAAATCAAAACCAAAATCTGTTTCTTCAAGGAAATTAATATATATACAAAAAGTAAGATTGTGTTTAAATTTTAAGAATGTATATGTATTTTTTTCCAATTTGGAATTTTTATGAACAAAAATCAGTGTACTATTGTAGGTGCAGGATATGTATTGGTGAAAAAAATTCAAGATAGTAGGCTAAGAACGGTACCTTCCATAGGACCGTTTTTTTATTCGACTTTCTCGTGAACTGGTAAGCCGATTAGAACCAAAATTGATACGCAAGTACGTGCGATGCAATTGTGCAATTTATTTGTTAACAAAATAATATTTGTAATAATAATAATGAATAATACAGTTTTAAAAACCCCTCTGAGGAATGTCAAAAGAACTACACAAACCAAATTTAAAGGTTACCTCTTTAGCCGTTTAGGTTGCAAAGAGCTACACATTCAGAAGGGCAGAATTTTGTTTACCATTAACATTTTGTTTCTCAATCATCGTACGTAATGTCATGTTTGATATGTATGTATATTTACATATTCGATATGTTCATATATTGATATGCAAGATAATAAAGGTTTATCTTATAATTCTGCATTAAAATATTTTTGATTAAGGCATTAGCATTGTATATGTATCATGTATGTAAATAAACACATACAGTGTCAACATTTTAAAAAAGGCTCGACGATTAACAACAACAACAACAACGACGATTAACAACAACAACTTCTACTACGAGCAACCCAGTAGTGCAATTCATTCATAAAAAAACACATTCCGTAGGACCAGATATTTTTTGTTTTGATATTTTAAAATTTTTGCTTACTTTCCTAAAGCCTCTTGTTGCTATATAAAAATCCCTAGCAACGGTTTTTTAAAAAATACAGAATTTGTTGTTGGTAGGAATAGGCAGTTAGTCTATTGACTGCGATTTGAATTTTTGTTTATTTTGTTTTGTTTACATCTGTTTTATGGG
The DNA here is from genome assembly GCA_963971375.1 of Platycheirus rosarum. Classification (NCBI taxonomy): domain Eukaryota; kingdom Metazoa; phylum Arthropoda; class Insecta; order Diptera; family Syrphidae; genus Platycheirus; species Platycheirus rosarum. The sequence goes on from OZ020507.1 coordinate 39,849,510, forward strand.
GAATACGATAACTTATACTAACATACATATTTTATACATTCGTACGAAATTGGCTAGAATTCTTTAGGTTTTTAAATTTTTGTTTACTCAAGGGACGTTGCCGTTTGTAAGAAAATATACACATACAGTCTTAAAATTTAAACACAAGCTTACTTCTTGCTATGCATATTATACAAACGTCCTTGAAGAAACGGATTTTTGTTTTGAATTTTGCTTTCCATTCATAGGTAAAAATTAGATTTGTAAACAAAGACTTTTTTGTGAAAATATAAGGATGAAAAAGGGAGATACTATTATTTGCGTTAATTTGTATGTCAAGTTGCATTCTATTGTAATTTAGCCTTAGTTTTCTAATTTTGCAAATATTTTGTTCAATTTAGGTACATATATGTACATATATTTTAATAACATATGTATATTTTAATGAGTAATTTTTTCAAAAAACCTACATCTACATCAATTTTGATAGTAATCGGATCAGCAGTTTTCACCAAAATATAATGCTTACCTACAGTTAGCAGTTGCACTGATTTTTTTCATAAAAATTCTTGGAAACGGCTCCAAAAAATAAGCATTTACATAACGGTTGTATAACAATTACCGTTAATTTTTGAGCTAAAGAAAAAAATGAAAAATCTCCTTTGTAGAACGTCAAAATGACCTTATGCTCCAAATTTGAAAACGATTGGCCAAACCGTTTAGGCTGTAGTTTAATATACATCCGTACATAGATACTTGCATAAGGCAAGTTATGCATTCGTGTTCTTTCATACGTACGTATACATATAAAATAAGTACTTTCTTCTTTCTTGAACACTGTATAGTGTATAATAAGCCATCGTTATACCTCATGTAAAGAAAGTCCATCTTTTAAAATCAAGTGATGAGAAGGAAAATTTGAAGTGAGCTGCGCAGTAGAATTGCCAAATAAATTGGTTCAAGCCATAGGTAATTATATGACTTAAGCCGTTAAGGCTGCAGTTCATTATAAATACAGACGGACATACATACATTTTGTTCACTAACTTTTAAGGCTTCTCTATTATCGCCATGTCATGATTTCATGCTTAATATTTATATCAATTTTTTGTTCATATTCACGAATCCAAAACTCGCCTCATAAAATTTGCCTTTGAAATTGTTTGTACATACGCATATATTATATATATTTACTTTCTTGCCTATGAACATGGCAACCAAAACAAAAAAAAAAATTCATAATAACAACAAACATTTCCCCAACAAAGCAACAACAAATTAATTCACCTCACTGCATGTTTTTTTTTCCTTTTCCTAATAGCCCTGTCTATTTCTAACCTGCCTCTCATCTTTATTCTCTATTTTAAAAAAACATTCTCTTCAAACTCTCTTTTCAATTCTGTCAGTTAGTTCTGAATCAGCGAGATAGGGGGCGTTCACAAAATGCGTCACCATGATAGTACTATAGTTTCTATATACAATGCTATAGGCAGTGTATATACAATGATTGAACCTGAAACGGAACATAACAATTAATGAAAGCACACATTGTTGGCCTCGTTCAACATACCACTATCACTAATGCGACTGTTACTCGACTCCTCGTCTGTTAAAATTGATATTTCTACACCGCTGCGCTCTTTGCTGGAATTTTCAATAGAATGCTGTTCCTTGGAGGTAGGAGTGTTTGCAGCAGGCGGATAATCTAATGTCTTCTTGTTGCCATATTCCAGAGACTGAAATCCGACATGAAATTTAATCCCGACATCAATATATTTACTCCCATCTAAAGTTCTCCTTACCAAAACACTTTCTCCCGAGCACTTATCAGAACTGACAGCACTTCTTTTTGAATGTGTATGTGAATGAATGATATACAAAAGAGAACACGAAACACAATGAATGATATACCAAAGCAACAACGAAAATTGAGGGTTTTGAGGCGTGGAACGTACGAAAGATTTTCCTCTATATAATATATTTACTCTATGCCCCTGCTTTTGTGGTGCTGCCGTCACATCTCTCCGCTGGTTCTGAATGCAATGATGGTAATGGTAATGGTAATGGAATGGAAACTTGTTTTTCAATAAAAATTTGCCTGTGCGAGTACCTGTGGCTGCTGCTGTCGCCGGCATTGATGCTGGTGCTGATGTTGCTGGTGTGGGTGGCTTTGATGGTGTTGGTAATGTTGCTGTTGCGCCTTTGGCAGGCGATTATGGTGGCTTTATAAACGTCGATGTCAATAATGTAGCTGTGGTTGACTGTCGGGGTGATGTTGCTGTGTTGCCTTCGAATGTTGGTGATAATAGTATTGCCAATGCCAGTGTTGCCAATTCTGGTAGTAGAACTTTGTCGAAAGATGAAAATATTTTTAATGATTTAAAGAAAAACAATGCTGCTAAAAATCATCGCTCAATAAAGCCAATGTTTGGTACTGCCACTTTTGTCGAAGGTGAGCCTTGTCTACCATCTGTTTCTCGGATGCAGTTCTTGCATATTTCTTGTCTTGACAGCAATGTCACAATTGACGATGTTTTGGACTACGCTTCACTTAAATTAAATATCCCGAAGAGCTATATGCTGTGTACGAGATTAATAAAAAAGATGCTGAACTTACTGCACTTCGATTTGTTAATTTCAAGCTAGGCATTCCTGCAAATTATTTTAACAAAGCCATGGATCCGTCAATCTGGCCTGTCCATGTTCAAATAAAGAAATTTATAAATTTTCCAAATAAAACGACAACTCGAAGGCGTAACTACAAATGCACAAGAGTCTTGAGGAAATTCATCAGAGATTCGTATTTATTTTCAAAATGCTGGTGGTTGGACAAAAACAAACCAGATTTTCCTTTCTTCCTCCTTGCATGAGTTCGATGTTATCATTTTGGTAGAAACTTGGCTTAACTCACATTATATGTCAGCAGAGCTTTTTGATTCATCCTTCGATGTGTATCGCAAAGACCGTTCATCTACAACTGGTTGGAATCGAGGTGGAGGAGTTTTGATTGCTGTCCTAACAACTTTTAATAGCACTCAACGAACTTTACAAGATGATGCTGACGAAATTTGTGTTTGTGTTTGTGTAAGTCCTAAAGATTCTGCTGAAGTTAAAGATTTCATTTTTATTGTTAGCTATATTCGCCCTTTGAGTGGAATTGATTTACATACAAAACATGTTACTAATGCTCAAGCCATAGTGAATGAATTATCAACTAACCAATTTCCTTGTATTCTTGGAGATTTTAACTTTGGTGACATCGACTGGCGTTACATTGAAGATGATCAAATTTTGATTCCTTTTGTTGCCAATAAAAAAACAGAAATGTTAGTTGTTGATTCATTTTCTGCTATGGGCCTTTTTCAAATTAATAGCATAAAACACGATTTAAGAAGAATTCTTGACTTAATTTGTATATGTAATGATTTAAAATACTCTTTAAAAATGTCGGAGTTTCCACTCGTTAAATTCTATTCATCATCATATTCGTCTGTTTTGCTAAGTGATACCGTCAAAGTTTATAACTATGCAAAAGCTGATTTCACTGCTTTAAATAATTTTTACAACTCTTTTGCTTGGAAAGATTTATTGAATGGCATATCCTTAGAAGATACGTATTCCTACCTTAAGCAAGTATAAGACCTTTAAATTTCATGGTTCAACAAAAGAATAAAAAATTAAGAGAATGCCAAGAACAAGGCTTTTAAGCGTTACTAATCAAGTAACCTTCTTCAAGACCAGGCAAGAAGAAATCAATTAAGAAAATAAATTGATTTTTTAAATAAGTTTTTATACAGACAATACATAAATAAAACTGAAGCTCAAATTAAAAATAATCCTAGATCTTTTTGAGTGTTTCTTAATTCAAAAAGAAAAGTTTCATCGTTTCCTCAATGTATGGAATTTGAGAATAAGAAATCAAAAGATACGCAATCCACATGCAACCTTTTTGCGGAGCTCTTTCAAACCCCTTATAATTTTGACGAAATTAATGATATTGATAAGCTTTACCGATATATTGAACCTATAACAGATTTCTCCCTAGTTAGTTTCTCAGAGCAGGATATTCTGGAGGGTTTAAATGATATTGATGTGACAAAAAAGCTGGTTATGATTTAATTTCTCCTCTTGTGTTATCAAAGTGTGCAAATTCTCTAAGTTTTGTACTTACTACTATTTTTAATAAATCTATCAAAACTGGCGTTTTCCTTGAAGAGTGGAAAATTTCTTATATTGATCCTAACTTTAAGAATGGTCTTAAGCATCTGGTGAAAAACTATAAACTCATATCTAAGCTCTCGGCTGTGGCAAAATTGTTTGAAAAACTTGTAACGCAGAGGCTTTATTTTTCGCTAAAGAATCCTTATCACCGTACCAACATGGTTTCCTGAATGCACGAATTGAAGCTTGTTTACAAATTATTGTTGCAACCAAATGGAAAACGGCAAACAAGTTGATGTTCTTTACACCGATTTTTTTAAGGGCTTTTGACCGGATACACCATGGTCTTCTTTTGCACAAATTAAAATTATTGGGTTTAAATACAGCGTTTATAAATTGGTTGAGGTCGTATTTGTTAGGTAGGAGGCAAGTGGTTAAGATAGATGGGTTCTCATCCACTCCTATTGAAGTTGTATCGGGTCTTCCACAAGGAAGTCACTTAGGTCCGCTTCTGTTCATTACTTTTACAAACGACTTGCCTTCTGTACTATCTCACTGTAGATGTCTAATGTACGCCGATGACGTCAAAGTATTTTTTCCAATATCTTTACACAGTGATTGTTTATTGATGCAGCAGGACATAAAAATTATTTTAAGCTGGTGTAGTAATAACCACCTTGAACTTAACTGCTCAAAATGTAAAGTCTTAAGTGTGACAAGATCTTTATCTTTTATAAGATTTGATTATAAATTCAATGATTACAATCTTCTTAGAGTCAATTGCATTAACGATCTTGGGGTCTTTGTTGATTCCAAAATGGACTTTAGGTCGCATATTGATTACATAGTGTCTAAGGGTAACTCCTTGTTAGGGTTCATAAAAAGGAGTTCTAATGATTTTCAGGATGCTTATACGTCGAAAACCTTATTTATGTCTCTTGTTTTACCTGTGTTAGAATACTGTTGTGTTATTTGGTCACCGTTTTATGAAAATGGTATTCTGAAAATCGAAAGAATTCAAAAACAGTTTACGAGCTATGCACTGAGAAAACTGAAGTGGGTTGACTCCTTACTGAATTATAATGCAAGGTGTTTGCTTATTGATTTAAAAACGCTTAAAGGTCGCAGGCAGGTTCAATGTGTCATGTTTATAAAAGATATTTTAGATTCTCGCATATCTTCTATGGATTTAGTCTCTTTAATTCCTATATATGTTCCTTCAAGAGCGCTTCGAAATAGAAACGAATACTTTTACATTCCTCCCCACAGAACAAACTATGGGTTGAATGAACCAATAACGCATTCCTTAAAAATATATAACACTATGTGCAGTGAAATCGATTTTTATCTAAAAAGAGATGTTTTTAAAAAAGAGGTATTAAAACTATGTAATTGATGTTAATCTTCTGTCTTATATTTATTTTTTTGTTTATTATTAAAATCCATTAATTTAATTATTATCAAAATGTATATATATATTTTTTCTCTCTTTGTGAAATCTGTAAATGTAAATATTCTTATTTTGTAATCAGCAGATCTATGTTATCAATTGATGTAATAAATAAATAAATAAATAGAAAAGATGACGATTGTAGAAAATCTTAAGGAATGTCAACTATTTGAAAACCTTACTCCCAGCAGAGCAAATTAGTTGGGTATTAAGAGTTTTCTATTGTAAGTAAAAGGTGTTTTTTAGGCAATAATCAATCTGGCAATACTTTTTTCGGAGTTGGTCTTTTTGACAGCTGTCACATGATTTATACTCAGTTAGGTTTGCCATTTCAAAATGAATAGACTTATCTAGAATAACGTTGGCAAATCGTGCAAATTTATTACCAAAATAATGGTTCGGTTCGGTGGAGCAGAGTATAGAAGAAGACGCCGCGCCACGCGCAACAATTGGAGCTGTGCCTATCCACTTTATGGAAGATTTTGCGGAAGGATCTTGGTTTGCGGGCTTACAAAATCCAACTCGTGTAAGAATTGAAGCCTAACGATGGCCATTGACTCCGAACCCGATTTTTACAAAATTGGAAAATTGGGCCTCTTGCTTGGAATTTATTCGAGCCAGCCACGGCGGCTACTTGCCCGAAATAATAAATATAATGGCAAACCCTTATCTTTATAATAAAGCAAAATTCTTGGCCATGCTGGTAAGACTCATGCTGATAATGCTGATATGAAAAGTGACGCATGTCAACCAAAATCGATCGTAAACAGCAGGCGAACATAAAAAAGAACAGGCTTAAATTCCTAAAATAATTCCACTCAAATTCAAGAAGAGAAAAAGAAATACAAAATAAGCGGAGTTTTGTTAAAGTAGAAAGAAGATATAGATTTTGGGGTGTGTGTGTATAGATTTAACGAGAGAGTTTGTGGGTGTGAGTGAACGGGCTCTATTGCTGTTGCTGCCATCAATGTTTTCTTATGAAGTTATCACGTAAAATTATCGTCCGTAAACCAACTTTACAGACAACCAACTCTTTTTTTGTTATTTCATTAACTTCTAAAAATATAATTTAGCAAAACATTCACTTTTTCAATTAAATTTATTTACATGGATTGAATCTAACAACCGGTTTTACCGTTCTGCCAGACATGGTGACATACGGTTTAGACTTCGAGGTGTTCAGCGGAATTGTTTCAACATTACTTGTTTTACTTGTTGTTGTTGGCCTTCTTATCGGCTGTAAGATCGACCTAACATCTTTTTTCTGGAACGATGGTGGCTCTGGTCTTGTGCAAATGACTGCACAGATTTATACATCATTGGTTTGTACCATATATGAGTGTGGTTTTATAACGGTTCTAGAGATCCAGTTTCGATTTGGTTGTTGAATACAGATTTGTTTACCAGATTGAAAAGGTTGTTTTTGGTGACATGGTTCCAGGAACTAGTTCATATGCATTGTATATAAACTGCTATGGTACTATCATGAGACGCGAAAAAAACCTTTGCACGAGCCGCTTGGAGCGCGTGTAGGGACATTTTATTTGAGAGAGAGAGAGAGATTTAAGAGCATGTTTTTTAGTGTTATGCTTTGTGCTTAGTTTACTGCGCATGTGCAATGTGAGGCAGGAAAAAACAGAAGTAAAACATGAAATAATTCAGTATCTTGTTTCGTTTAGCTGACGGGAATAATTTTTTTGTGGTGATTTGAAATTCCATCCAAAATTTTCATTGCTTACATTTTTACTTGCGATTATAGGTACTATAAAGCAAGTTATGCATTCGCAAAAAAAATAAACATACATATTTAATTTACTGGCAAAATTCTTTCCGTCTGTCTGCTTCTGCTTTTGTTTGCCTTACTTCACCATACTATATATGGTCTTAATATTCATTATTCCTGCAAATGTTTGCCTTACCGATTTTCTCACCTGAAAAAAATGTTCTTCAATAAAAAAGATAGTTATTTAAGTTCCTATTAGGAATTAAGAAAACAAATTTATTGAAAAACCGTGGCCGAGGCTTGGATTAAAACTCAGGATCTTTTCCAAACAAAAATAAAAGTTGCACATTTCGTTAGATGGCAGATGGCCAATTTTTTTTGGAAAAAAACAAGTGTAAAAAGAAGAAGACAAAAGAATAAAGTCATCTTGGAAAGACCCGGACAAAATGCACAAATACTGTAAATTGTTTAACAAAGAAATGATACAAGAGAAAGAAATACAAGAAAAAAGGTACTTATGTATCTTTTGGCCCAATCTTGCACTCGAAAATAACCTTGGGATCCTCCTATTTCGACCTTCCCACCAAAACAAATAAAATGTGTCCAATTTAAGTATTTATTACCAAAAAAAAATTTAATAACTTTTCGCTCAAATTCACCCACAAACTTCTTACTCAGAGCTTATCTAGATGTAGTCTCGTCAATTTTTGTTCATTCCCCCGGCTAGCCTCGTCCGGCTACTCGAACATCTGGCCATCCCCTTCAGATTTTTTATGTGGTGGCGTTCGATCTTGTTTCTGTCATAGCATCTAGCCATTAAACCGAGATGTGCGACTAAGATGTAATGAACCAACCATCGCACGCGATCTCTGTGCGTTCAGGGTGATACGATCACGATTCACCAGAAGCTTGATGGACGAGTTCAGCGCGTCACCGTCAAATCCATTTCAAGACTTGAGCGAAAAGCTAGTTTAAATCGGATTGATATCTGAATCCTAAACCGATCCCCTATCATCTTAAAGCGAACACATTGGTCAAATTAGGAGGAGTGGAAACAATTATTATAACTCAAGGTAACCTTCCTTCATTGATAAATTATGATGGGCACGCAGCCATACTAAATTTAGTTCACATATCGGTCATTGGACATGGGAAAAATACTTCATGCCTTCATCCCATATGACCACCTGTCCGCACACCCGTTGCGTATGTGGACCTCCTGTCGTGCGTGTCATGTATTTTGTTGATGTTGATCTTATTGATTGAACGCAATCCATAAAAGGTGATATCAAAATGTAACTTTAATTAAATGGAAATTACAGGAACGTACTTACTTAACAAAATGGGCGCCAGGAAAACAAAATTCGGACCCCGACTTTCCATAATACGAAAAGACTAGGTTTCTGGCTGATGGACCAGGTTTTATCCGTCTCTTTTGGTATTAATTTTGGAGATTGGAGCCAAAACTATTTAGGGATTTTGAAAATGTAGGGAAAATGAAAATGGGCAGTTGAAACTTGTTGTGGTAAGTTTTACAAAACGACTTCATTTCTTAAACTTAGAAAAAAATCAAATAAACAACCTAATACTAATTAAAAGGAATAGGAAATTAAAAATAATTGCACAGCATTTGATGTTTTCTTCTTTTTACTTGCGATTTAGGTACTAAAATGCAAGTTATGGATTCGTGCAAAAAACGGATAAGCCGATTTGCTTCAAACTTGGTATTTAGTATTTATTAGGTACTATCTCGGGGGTGTTTTTCTTTTTTGCTCTAGGTCGAAAAATAACGGTACCCGTCATACAATTTTAACAAAAAGTTTGATTTTCTCAAAAACGGCTCTAACGATTTTGATAAAACTTTCAGGGTGCTATTTTTTTACAACAATACATATTTCAGTTAGAATTTTTTTTTTGAAATTGGTTCTATAATGGTATTTCTCATATAACCGGTTTTTTCAAATGCGGTTTTATCGTAAACTATTATCCCGATTTCAATTTTGCACACAGAAAGTCATTTTTAGTTCAATTAATATTGCATTTCAAAATCTTCAAAAAAAATTTGTTTCGATTTTTTTAATTTTTCTAAAAAAAATTGGTTTTCGAAATATTTTGAAAATGGGTTAATTGAATTTTTTTAAATAATTTTTTCATATGAAAATTACAGATTTCCTTATAATGACATACTAGAAAAAAAATTTAAATATTTTTTCGAAAAGTTTTTCAAAAAAAACTACTTTTTAAAAAAACTGGTCGAACGATTTTCAATATATTTTTTTCCTCGATAGACATTTAGTTTAAAATTTTGTTGCATACTTAGTTTTTTTCAAGAAAACTCTTAAACTAATTAAAAAAAATTAAAGAATTTTCTAAAAAAAAATATTTTTTTATTTAAATAGACGTGTGGCTTATGACGTCTAATTCTTTTATTATTATTTTATTTATCAAGTGAATATTATTTTTTAAAATTGAAAGTTTAAGCGAATTTTGTATGATAATAAGATTATACGTCACACGCATAATCAGCCAAAGTGAGCATACCTTGTATTTCTGTGTATCATGACTCTTGATTTATGCTCAGTTTGGTTCGCGATTTCATTATGAATAGACTTACTCCAGAACAAGTTTGCAAATTGTGCAAATTTATTACCAAAATAATGGTTCGTTTCGGTGCAGCAGAGTATCGAAGAAGACCCAAATGAGTCCATCCGCCATTGCGCGTAGCAATTGGGGATGCGCCCATCCACTTTATGGAAGATTTTGCGGAAGGATCTTGGTTTGCAGGCTTTCAAAATCCAACTCGTGCAAGAATTGAAGCCGAACGACCATCAAGCGCGTCGCACGTTCGGTGAATGGGCCCAGAACGAGATGGCCACCGATCCCGATTTTCACAAAATTGGGAAAATTGGACCTCGGCTGGAATTTATTCGAGCCAGCCGTGGTGGCCACTTCCCCGAAATAATTTTTTAAAACATAATGCAAACTCTTATCTTTATAATCAAGCTAAATTCTTGGTCATAACATTAAACTATATGCGTTTTATTTCTTCTTGAAAACCACACATCTAAAAAAAACACCCTTTATATACATATTATGTACATGTGCAGCCACTAAGCAATTTTCTAACATAAGAACAAGTTCGTGCAATTTATTTTGCATATAATCCGCCTTGATTCTCATTTGATTTTTATTCGCATTAGGGCTCATGCGTTAAGATTATTGTATTAATACGAGATCTTAAACAGTTTCAAGTAATGTTTACTTTAATTTTTATTGTGAGTTTTTTCTTGAACAAATTTCAAAGTGAAACACTTTGCCGGTTTAATTGAAATAAAAGGATATTTCACAACTGACAGGTATTTTCTTTTAAAGTGATGCCAAAATGGCGAAAAAAATTTGAACCTTGAATGATCACTTTACAGGGATGGAAAATTGTGGGTGATCACATTTGATAGTAAGAAATATGACAGTCAACAATCACCTTACACGATTCCACCCCGGGTTTCACTGAAGTTAGGGCTACATACAAGGCCTATAATGCATAAATGGCTGTTTTAACTCCAATACCTTAAATTTCAAACATGATAGTCAGAAAATTAATTGATTTCCATAACCATTTTTGAAAGGACGACTATCTTGACCTACACCGTTGATTTTACACCAACAATAACGCACTGTCCAACGGATTACATTCGCAACATTCCATTGCATTTCCAATTGATTGGCTCAATGATAACCCTCTGACATATGTACATTTTGCCCCAAACAACACCGCATCAAGGATTATTGAAAAGCAATGATGACCAAATTAAATAACACATGGCGCACTGAACTTGTAAAAGCTGCTGACACCGTTGTATGGAGTTACTTGTGGTATTTCACGCTTTATTTTAAAATTTTCAATAACGAGAGCATTTTTTTTTGTTTTCCGACCAACCAATTAGTACGACTTTTATCCTTAAAAAATCCTTGTAAAACAACATAATGCCGAATATAAACCATCGCGCATCACATGCAACTCACCCGCACTCCACCTTTTATGTTTTGTTCAACTGAGCATGTCATGCGTGCGAATGAGTGCTGGTTGCTGGAACCTGGAAACTACAGAAGAAAAAAATGGGAAGCTTAAAACTCATTCAGGAAACTCATTTCCCAGCAAAAAGGAAACATGTCAATAGTACTTGTATTAATGTGCATGTGTCGCAAGGACGTGTCGACAGCCGCATAAATGTGGAATGTTGTAAGAGTGTTTGTTGATAGGTTTTCATGTTTGTACAATAGTGGTGAATAATCAACTGCACAACAACATACGGGTTTTAGTGACTTGAAATTTTTAACGAACTTTAAAACTTATAAGGATGTCTTCTATAACAACACCCCCCCCCCCTCCCTGTCACCTTTGTCCTTCCTTCACACATACACTAGCTTCTTGTCACTTCGGGTTGTTAAAGTTTAATATGCTTACAAATTGGCACAACGAGTTGTTGTTGAAGTATCATGGATCTCTACTTCTCTACTATGACCTTTGTGCTTTGCTGAAGCTGAAGTGCCGAAATGTTGTATTTAAAAGCCAACTATTGCTACGAGCGGTTTTCATGTATTTTGTCTCCATTTTATTTCACAACAAAACTTTATCATTTAACCGAATGGACTGGGTAAAGTTGCTTCTGTTCTGTATTGACAAAGGAAGTGTTGGATGTAAAATTAATAGCAACTATAAGGAACACATGAAAATGAACACAATAGAGGAAGAATTCCTAAGTGGTGTAACCTTGTGAGAAGAATAAAATTTGGAGTGTGAATGTTTTGAAAGATTATTTATTCAATAGAACAAAAGATTTTTTCGGGGCTTTACAATTTCAACAATATGGAACAGTCGAGGAATATTTCGGGGATGCTGAGCATGAAACATTTATCACCACACCAGTTGTTGGAATTTATTCTTCAAAAACGTTGCAAATGTAAAGCAACTAGCACCTAGAGGTTTTTCCAAATATAAATAACTAGAATGAGACTTACAGCACTGAAATTGAAAACTAGGACAATTTAGCTCACATGTAGAGTTTCTCTTATTTTCTTTCGAGAAATTGTCTCTTAAGCTTGATTTTTTGGAAATTTGATAAAAAACAAGAAAAAAATAGCTGAATTCCCGTTCTGTATGAATTTGGATCAAAGATCTTTAAATGAAGGGGTAATGATCTGTAATATGTTTGCAGAAATGTTTAAAGGCATCTAAAAATGTAATAATGGATTGACTGGGCTTCATCAAATTACCTCTAACATGAACATTACAAATGACTTGCCATTTATTCAAGAAATCGATGTGACAGGTGCAATAAAGAAGATAACATAATCATTTTCTACTGGACCTTATAATGTTCCTATCTGTGTTTTAATAAACTGCTGTCATTCCTTGGCTAGTGCTTTATGTTATTTGTTTAACCTATCTTTGTTGTCTTCCGTTTTCCCACAAGCTTGGAAGTTTTCATTTATAATTCCACTTTTTAAATCAGGAAGCCGATGCAACATGCGTGACTACAGAGGTATTGCAAAACTCAGGGTTATTCCCAAGATAATATAATCTATAATAGTCCATGAGTTGATACATGGTGTAAAATCGCATCAATCGGACAGACAGCATGGATTCGTCAAGAGCAGATCTACCATTACAAATGTGTTGGAAATTACATCATGCATAACAAACGGATTCATGAATGGTCATCAAACGGATGTGGTATACACTGTCTTCTCCAAAGCCTTCGATCAACTTAATCACCAGCTGATTGTTAGAAAACTTTCACTTTTCGGTTGGTCCCCAAGACTTGTGCAATGGATTGCAAGTTATTTATCATCTCGTACTCAATATGTTAAATTCAAGCCTCATTTAAATAAATAAATAAATAAATTTATTGGCGCGACAGCTCCTTAAGGAGCCAAGGCCTAGTGACTTATACTCTCAACCATTCCTGTGTGTGTGTTGTTACTCTGCAAGAATGGAAGGGACCTACAGTTTACCGCCGAGTCCGAACGGCTACATGAGATGCACTTTTTCGAGACAAATTTTACTCTTGGAGGTTTTGTCAGTTCCTCGCAAGAGGCAGTACCCCAGAAAAAAAGGTGGCTATGAGCTGGATTTGAACCCAGGTTCGTTCGCTTAGCAGTCCGACACACTAACCACTAAGCCACGGGGCACTACTCAAGCCTCATTTATCCAACGCAATAGATGTCAAGCCTGGCGTGCCACAAGGAAGCCACCTGGGACCACTGTTATTCGTATTTTTTATAGATGATTTCCCTCTGTGATAAAATACTGTAATATACATCTCTATGCTGACGATGCGAAAATTTCATTTTCACATAAAAATAATGCTGATTACCTTCAATTGCAACCTGATATTGATCATTTGCAGGAATGGTGTAATAACAATGATCTCACACTGAACTCTAAGAAATGCAAATGCAAAGTAATGACCTTCGCTAGAGTTAAAAATGTTTTCTTTAATGAATACTCTATAAATAATTCAAAACTTGAAAGTGTTAATTATTTTGGGGGTAATATTTGATTTAAAATTAGACTTCAGAATGCACATCGATTCTATAACTGCAAAAGCTTCTGTTCGTCTAGGAATGATTAAACGATGGTCAAACGAATTCAACGACCCTTATGTGACAAAGAGCCTGTTTGTTGGACTGGTTCGTTCGATCTTGGAATATGATTGCCAAGTTTGGTGCCCATATTACTCCTGTCACATTGCCCGCATTTAATCCATTCAAAAACAGGTTCTATTATTTGCTATTCGTCATCTTAACTGGGATAATAATCCCCATCTTCCACCATATCTTTCACGACTTTTACTGATTGGTCTTAATACGCTCGAGGACAGGAGGTCATCACTTAATGCTGCATTCATATTTAAACTTTTGAAAGGTGATATAAATTCTCCTTATTTGTTTTCCTTAATAAAAATAAATAATAATAAAATTTTGCAAACACATGAAACTAATTTAAACTACTTAAATAATGAACCGTTCTCACTCTTATGTAAACAGTTCAATAATAATAATTCCTTCGTAGATTTTAATCTTACTTCATTGAAATTTAAACAAATTATACTTATATTCAATTTAAATCGTCACTAATTATGTAAATGTAATATTATTTGTATAATCCAAATAACTGTGATCAGTTATGTATCTGTATCCAGATACATCAAGAAAGTCTTTGATGGAATGTAAAGGGTTTTCGAATAAGGACTTGACAACTTTTTTTTTTTAAATAAAACGCAAAGCAAAAATTGAGAAATTTCAAAAACTTTATTATCATCTTGAAGTACAATCAAAACATGTAAGAATGGAACTCGACTTCGTTCATATGCCCAATGCGGGCACGTTTGCAGCGGTCGATTCTTTGGACCCAATTTTCGATGACTCGGCCACACATTTTGACCGAAACGGCCGCTATTTCACGTTCAATGTTGGCTCTGAACTCTTCCAACGTCGTCGGCTTATTAGCATAAACCAATAACTTAACGTAGCCCCAAGCAAAATAGTCTAGAGGCGTTAAATCGCACAACGAGGCGGCCAATCGACTTGCCCATTTCTTGAGATAATCACGCTCATCAAACTTACTCTTCAATAAATCGATTGTAAGGTGTGCTTTGCTCAACCAAACAACTCCTCTTCTATATTCCTTTTTTAAAAAGAACAATCTGCATGGCAAACATAATGTGGATACATAATACTTGTATACAAATATATTCTTTTTATTGCTATTCTATTGAGTGAGATGATGAAATGACTTAGATCATTCATGAAGACCAATGATCGATTCTGTTTATGTTTTGAGATAACATTCTCAGTAACTTGATCATTAGTATTGTCGATTCATGTATGTCGTGAAACTACAGACCATGCGGATGTTTATATCCGACGTAGTTTTAAGTATCAGTCCCAGCAGAAGTGGATAATTTATTGTTAAATAAATATCACTTCACGCAAAGTGTTTATTAGGCACTTTTTTCTGAGAATCGATACCACGATCTTCGGATCAACCAAACAATAAAATAATAGAATATGTCATCATCATAATGTGTGATTTCTTGAAGCAAATTTGGATTTTCACCCGACCAATAACGCACATTTTCCTTATTGATGAACGCATTGAGCCAAAAATGAGCTTCTTCTCTGAAAATGATTTTGCGATGAAATTCAACAATTCAACGCTCTTAAAGTTGCGTTTTATTTTTTTATAATTTGCATGATGAAAACGTTGAATTTACTGAATAAATTGACTGTGAGAGTTCCATAATTAGTGAAAGGGTGCGTTCACAAAATAAATTCAAAATTGGTAAACCCGATATGAAGATTCCAATACATTTCTAAAATATCCAGGGTTCGGGTAAAATTAACTCGGGATAAGCTCATTTTCCACGATGCCATATGCTCGTGCGAAGTGATTCCTTTCGATGTCTTGGATGACATTGTAAATTCTAGATACTACGGAGGTATCCAATTTGTTTTTTGTTTGAGACCTCGGTCGGAATTTGAA
The DNA here is from genome assembly GCA_963971375.1 of Platycheirus rosarum. Lineage (NCBI taxonomy): Eukaryota > Metazoa > Arthropoda > Insecta > Diptera > Syrphidae > Platycheirus > Platycheirus rosarum. Next base: position 39,865,371 of record OZ020507.1, read on the forward strand.
CTTCTATACATTTGCGTACGTGCTCTTAAACATTTGCGCTCGGAAACACAAAGCTTTTCCATATAAGTTTAGATTAATGTTCCACCACACTGGAATCAGTAAAAAATTGACGAACGAAAGCTACCATTTGAACTCGTTATTATTAGATATTTTCAGTTGCGTTCAAGAACATAATTTCTACGTCTTATTGTAATGTAATCCATTATAAGCAGAACGCTTGAAATTTAAAAGATTTGCTTTGAAGTTGACAGCTGAGTTTGAATATCTTCGATCGCTAAAGCTAACCGTATCGTCGGTAATGGCCATTAAATCATCAAGCTTCCCGAGTATTTCAGAAATAAAGATATTGAAAAGAGTTCATGCATTTACTGTGTAGACATTTGTGGTTCTTTCTGGTGAGGAACGCACAGTAAAACAAAATTCTCTTTACGTCACTTTAAACCAAATGAATAAACGATATTTATTCAATGAAAGTCGTTAAAAACAATTAAACATTTAACAGCATTGTATATACACTGCCTATAGTACTATTATGGAACATCAAAAAATCTTGTGGAATCAGCTCGTGTGATGGCGCTAGTTGTGACCGCTAGATTTGTGAGAGAGAATTAAGAGAACGTAAGGAGGGAAGGAAAAGAAAGAGACCAGAAGATTATTAAGGGTGTTTTGTTTCGCTTAGCTGAGGTGAATTAATTTTTTTGGATTTTCATTGGTTAAAATCGTTTTGATGTAGGCGTTTTTAGTCGTTGCTAGTAGAAATCCTTAGCAACGGGTTTTTTTAAGGTAAACAATTAATTGTTGTTGGTAGAAATAGGCAGTTAGGAAGGTAAACAAAACTGACAACCATTTTAATTTTTGTTTATTTTCCTTTGCTTGTAGCTTTTGTTTACATTTTTTGAATTCTTTAGATTTACAAATTTTTGTTTACTATTTTACTACAACTTGCTTTGTTGCCGTTTGCGAAAAAAATACATATACATTCTTAAAATTTAAACACAATCTTACTTTTTGTATATATATTAATTTCCTTGAAGAAACAGATTTTGGTTTTGATTTGTAAATTATGAATTTCGCTTCCCAATCCGATAGGCGTAAGGTGCAAATTAAGTGCAAATTGTGTATAGAACTTCGTTAGAAAACTCTTATTGAAAATTCATAGGTACAAGGACTTGGATTTTAATTATAATGGGTAGAAAAGGAAAAAGATGTTATTTTGTTGAGCTATGGATTCAAGTTATGGATTCTTAATAATGAAACTAATCAACAATGGCATTATTATAAAAGTAAGGACTTTGAAGTTAGTGACCAAATATGTTTGTAGGTTTTTGCATATTCATACAAGGGATGTCGATAGGTGGTTGTTGACTTTTTTTTTTAAATTAAATATTAAGAATTTTTATAACTAATCACAATTTCAATTTGCGATTATATGCATATAATATAGATAATATAACGCAAGTAATGCATTCGTGCCACATACTTGCTCTTATACAATAACTTGCAAATGTCTAGTTGCAGAATAACTGGTGCTGCATACTCTTAGAGGTGGCAATTTTAAGGGATATAGAGCTCAAAATTTATTCGTCAACTTAATTTTTCAATATAACGTTTTGTGCAAATTCAAAAAGCCGTTTAGAGAGAGGTGAAAATAAAAAAACGTTATGAATACATGAAAGGTACCGTTAACAGACTCTTCAGATATTTTTTACTTGCGTTTATAGGTACTATAATGCAAGTTATGCATTATGTAGATTCAAAATTTTGAGATAACAATCAAACATGACATTCGATGATATAGAAACATAAATGTCTGTCTGTCTGTGAGTTTGTATTTTCGCCAATCGTCTTCAAATTTAGAACTTAAGGTTATTTTGACATTCTACAGAGGACTTTTTAATTTTTTTTAGCTCAAATATTAACAGTACCTGTCATATAACCATTAAGTAAAAGCTTATTTTTCTCGGAAACGGCTCTAAGAATTTTTATGAACAAAAATCAGTGTACTATTGTAGGTGCAGGATATGTATTGGTGAAAAAAATTCAAGATAGTAGGCTAAGAACGGTACCTTCCATAGGACCGTTTTTTTATTCGACTTTCTCGTGAACTGGTAAGCCGATTAGAACCAAAATTGATACGCAAGTACGTGCGATGCAATTGTGCAATTTATTTGTTAACAAAATAATATTTGTAATAATAATAATGAATAATACAGTTTTAAAAACCCCTCTGAGGAATGTCAAAAGAACTACACAAACCAAATTTAAAGGTTACCTCTTTAGCCGTTTAGGTTGCAAAGAGCTACACATTCAGAAGGGCAGAATTTTGTTTACCATTAACATTTTGTTTCTCAATCATCGTACGTAATGTCATGTTTGATATGTATGTATATTTACATATTCGATATGTTCATATATTGATATGCAAGATAATAAAGGTTTATCTTATAATTCTGCATTAAAATATTTTTGATTAAGGCATTAGCATTGTATATGTATCATGTATGTAAATAAACACATACAGTGTCAACATTTTAAAAAAGGCTCGACGATTAACAACAACAACAACAACGACGATTAACAACAACAACTTCTACTACGAGCAACCCAGTAGTGCAATTCATTCATAAAAAAACACATTCCGTAGGACCAGATATTTTTTGTTTTGATATTTTAAAATTTTTGCTTACTTTCCTAAAGCCTCTTGTTGCTATATAAAAATCCCTAGCAACGGTTTTTTAAAAAATACAGAATTTGTTGTTGGTAGGAATAGGCAGTTAGTCTATTGACTGCGATTTGAATTTTTGTTTATTTTGTTTTGTTTACATCTGTTTTATGGGGAATACGATAACTTATACTAACATACATATTTTATACATTCGTACGAAATTGGCTAGAATTCTTTAGGTTTTTAAATTTTTGTTTACTCAAGGGACGTTGCCGTTTGTAAGAAAATATACACATACAGTCTTAAAATTTAAACACAAGCTTACTTCTTGCTATGCATATTATACAAACGTCCTTGAAGAAACGGATTTTTGTTTTGAATTTTGCTTTCCATTCATAGGTAAAAATTAGATTTGTAAACAAAGACTTTTTTGTGAAAATATAAGGATGAAAAAGGGAGATACTATTATTTGCGTTAATTTGTATGTCAAGTTGCATTCTATTGTAATTTAGCCTTAGTTTTCTAATTTTGCAAATATTTTGTTCAATTTAGGTACATATATGTACATATATTTTAATAACATATGTATATTTTAATGAGTAATTTTTTCAAAAAACCTACATCTACATCAATTTTGATAGTAATCGGATCAGCAGTTTTCACCAAAATATAATGCTTACCTACAGTTAGCAGTTGCACTGATTTTTTTCATAAAAATTCTTGGAAACGGCTCCAAAAAATAAGCATTTACATAACGGTTGTATAACAATTACCGTTAATTTTTGAGCTAAAGAAAAAAATGAAAAATCTCCTTTGTAGAACGTCAAAATGACCTTATGCTCCAAATTTGAAAACGATTGGCCAAACCGTTTAGGCTGTAGTTTAATATACATCCGTACATAGATACTTGCATAAGGCAAGTTATGCATTCGTGTTCTTTCATACGTACGTATACATATAAAATAAGTACTTTCTTCTTTCTTGAACACTGTATAGTGTATAATAAGCCATCGTTATACCTCATGTAAAGAAAGTCCATCTTTTAAAATCAAGTGATGAGAAGGAAAATTTGAAGTGAGCTGCGCAGTAGAATTGCCAAATAAATTGGTTCAAGCCATAGGTAATTATATGACTTAAGCCGTTAAGGCTGCAGTTCATTATAAATACAGACGGACATACATACATTTTGTTCACTAACTTTTAAGGCTTCTCTATTATCGCCATGTCATGATTTCATGCTTAATATTTATATCAATTTTTTGTTCATATTCACGAATCCAAAACTCGCCTCATAAAATTTGCCTTTGAAATTGTTTGTACATACGCATATATTATATATATTTACTTTCTTGCCTATGAACATGGCAACCAAAACAAAAAAAAAAAATCATAATAACAACAAACATTTCCCCAACAAAGCAACAACAAATTAATTCACCTCACTGCATGTTTTTTTTTCCTTTTCCTAATAGCCCTGTCTATTTCTAACCTGCCTCTCATCTTTATTCTCTATTTTAAAAAAACATTCTCTTCAAACTCTCTTTTCAATTCTGTCAGTTAGTTCTGAATCAGCGAGATAGGGGGCGTTCACAAAATGCGTCACCATGATAGTACTATAGTTTCTATATACAATGTTAACAGTATGAAATAGGAATGCTCGAGAATGCATTCAGTTCACTAGTATAAAAAGAACGTCAATAAAATTGCGTGTCTGCTGGCGAGAGCAGATGTGTCGCTAAGGATGATCTTGGTCAGCGAAGTGAAGATGGTAGCTGCTGGAACTCATTATTAACAAAGAAGAAAACCCAACTGTTATGTGGCGTTTCTGGCGAATTGAGTGAAGCGGGAATTATCTTTGTTCGGTTGCAGAGTCGTTAAAATAGCTTCCTAAACTTGCAGGTAGATGGCGTTCGGTCTAATATCGAGCTGTATTGCGCCACACATTCATATCGAAGGCAGCGGATCTGCTTTTCTTCGCAAGCAAATAAAACTGATAACACTTTTAGAAACCTTCTCCATTCTAGAGGCTTTAAGAACACCGGACTTAAATTTGACTCCATTTTTATTTGCGATTATAGGGATTTTTAGGCTAGAGAAAACAAACAAACATGACATTACGATCATAGAGAAGTCTAAAAAAGTTAGTGGCAAAAAATATCTGTCTGTCTTTCTGTATATATAACGAGCTGCATTTGGCATTGCATAGAGGGAAATTGAAATTTTATTTTTAGGCCTAACAATAAGGGTACCTTCCATATAACCGTCAAGGAAAACCTTATTTTTCCCTAACGATTTTAATGAAATTTTTTGAGAATTTTTTTGTTGGCATTGGCTATCATTTTATTAGAACCAAATTTACGGGAAAAGTCTAATAACGGTACCTTTCATATAACGGTTTTTTTTTTTAATTTTGAGTTTTCTCGGTAACGGCTCTTTGGATTTCTGTCAAATTTTATACTTGAGAAGACATAAGTATTATATATATTATTAATTCTGCATATCAAATTTTTTTTAATAACTTTTTTTTCTAATAAAAATTAATTTTTGATTTTTTTTGTTGAAAAATCAATATTTTTAAAACTAATCAAAAAAATTATTTTAAATGTTATAATCACATGTATATTAATAAACTCTAAGAAACTGCATACCAAAATTTAAACAATTTTTTTTTTCAAAAAACTAAAAATAAAAAACAGGATTTTACATCCTACAATTTTCGAAATTATTTTTTCACAAATTCGTTGTTATTTAAGACAAAAACCGTTCAAACCGTTCATTTTTACTAAAAACCGTTAAGTATTGTGGTTTTGATACTTTTTATAAGTTTAAACTGTGTTATTTTCTACGTAAATGTTACTTGTTTCTGTCAAAGATCTTGATTTCCAATGTAATCAGGCACAGATTAAAAATTTTGAGATAACAATCAAACATGACATTACGATGATAGAAAAACGTATTTCAGTTACTGGCCAAATTCTGTCTGTCTGTACGTTTGTATTTTTGGACTTCACCCTGAACTCGTCTTCAAATTTACAATATAAGGATTTTTGACATTCTTCAGAGTACTTTTTTCAATTTTTCTTTTAGCTCGAAAACTAACGATACCTGTCATATAACCTTTGTGTAAAAGCTCATTTTTCTCGAACACGGCTCCAAGAATTTTTTTAAAACAAAATCAGTGTGATATTGTAAGTAAGCATTATGTTTTGGTGAAGTAAAATTTAAGATGGTCCTCTCATAGGACGTTTTTTTTTCTTCGACTTTCTCGAGAACTAGTTAACCGATTACAACCAAAATTGATATTCAGGAAGATGTAGGTAGCCTTACGCCCGATTTCTTCACATGAGTACTAAGGCAGCCTAGTACCCGGTCTAGCTAGACCTGGTCCTAGCTCTGGTACCCAGTCCTAACGAAAAATTAGTACCTGAGCATTTCTTCACATCACTGGTACCGGTCCTAAGTTCACAATGCAGTCCTAGAAACTAATAACGTCTAAAACTGGTCTTATTTCAATGTTTGCTCTGATTTGACATTTCAAATAAAATGTATTGAATTTTATTGAATAAGTGAAACGATTTTTTTTTATTTCTTGTGGTTTTTAACAAAAAAGAGTTAGTTTCTAGGACAAACAATGTGTGAAAACCTTATAAAATTATTATTTTTTCGAAAAATAAAAAGTGTAAGCAAAATATGTTTTTTTTTTATTAAAGCCATATATAATTGTTTTCTATAAGTGGCTTTCGGTAAAAGTAGATTTTTCTTACTCGTTTTCCATTTCCATATAATGGATATTATGCTAGCGATCTACACTTATTCCTGTATATAGGTTTACAAATGTACCTGCTTTCAGTGAAGATTTTTGTAATCCTGATAGTGCGTCTCCTGACTCTTGGTCTTTTACACCTTCCCAAATGGTTAACTGGCAATATTGTGCATAGGTACATTAAAATTTATTGTTTTCTGTGCGAACTTGTTTTCACGGTAAAGTATAAAAGCCCCATGATTTCAAATGAGAATAATCTGTGCTTGCATATCTATTGTACATTAAATAGTATTAACAGGGTAATTACCTTGTATATAAGAAGTGTAGGTACTAGTCATAAGTTCCTTACCCATCGTACCTAATGTTATTTAAAAAATATCACTTGGTTATCAACTAATAACTTTTTAACATGCACATTTCACATTTTATTGCATCCATAAGTCTTTTCAAAAACATTAATAACAGCGTTGCGCCTAAATAGTTTCGTTATATTTATCAAAACAATGTTATGTGGTAAATTACCTATTCAAAAAAATATAAAACCAAACATCAGTAAATAATCTGGTATTATAGCGTTAGTTCACCAATTTCGAGGTCCTAACTAATACTCGGCACCAATTTGACAGAACTAGATGCTTAGAACTTCGATGAAGAAAGCACTTGGTACTAATTTGAGTATTAAATTTGGGACTAGGACCGGTCCTAGCGTTAGAACTCTTTGAAGAAATCGGCCGTTAGTAATTTATGTTAGTAATTAATGTTATTTTTTGCGTTTGCTGTTTTGAATTATTTTGATTTGACTTCAGTAACTGAATAACAAATAATATATCTGACAGATATCACAAAAGCAGAAAGGTTGCAACAATCAGCCAAAAGCCAAATTATTTAAATATTGCCGTATTTATAAGATACTCACTGTCAAATGATTAGTCCGAAACTCATTGGATTTTGAATTTTGGAAACATAACTAAGCCAAAATAAAAAAAAAAAAAAACTCAAACAGCCCACAATTTGTAGACTGTATATAGGTAGATTACTCTCGTTGACGTTTTATTATTCTATCTTTATTTCAAAAACTTATTTATTAAACAAACTATCCCACACTGAGATCCTTTCAGAGCTTTTTCCACTATACACATTTATAAGAATCTCTTCAGTATTTTTATAACGAAAAATGATATTTTGCTTCATCATAAACCAACTTTCACAGTATCATTGTGTCTACACTATTTCACAAAAGGTTTCATAATACCAAGCTTCCGTGTTTTACAATCAGGAATTAATTTCCGCATGTTTTTGTATCTATATAGCTGACCAGTTTTTTGGTTCATAAAAATGAAATTTAACACGATAAAGCCAAACTGCTTATGTAATACACATCCTTTCTATCTCTTCAACAAAAGGTCTTCCGGCAGGTATCCCAGGAGTCCTTGGCAACCATCTAACTCTTCGGCTCCGGTTTAATCTCCGCTGGCAAACAAAAAGTCTTTCCATGTGACATTCTCCCGTTGGTTATGTGAATCTGGCCAAAACACATCTATCTCCACCTGTGTCCTCATCAAATTCGAATGTCCTTTTGTTACTGTAAAATTACATCATCATTTTTTTTGTAAAATAGGTAAATATATCCTGAAGGTTTGTTATCAAATGGGAGTTTTTTTTTTTGGATTCAAGTTGTAAATTCTGTTGGCCGTAAAAGGAAATAAATACCTACTTTCATCAGCACCCAAATATGTTTATTTAAACGTTTTTTTTTGAGTTCCCTTGTGAGTTGTGACAATCTGGTTTCTGTATTCCGGATAAATACCAAAGAAAAGAATAACCCAAAAAGCTTCATTCCTTTTTTGGAAAAAACGGAAATTCAATAAATTGGTCGACGAATTCAACATGCGGAATTTCAACCTATGGACTATTATTTTCGTTCCAATCGGCAACATATTCTTTGAAATACTTTACATCCTTACACAGCACCAGGCCTCAAGGACTTCAATCAATATTCAGCCTCCCATACTAATTATTGTTCGATGTCGTGTGTGTTTTGCAGGAAGCTCGACTATTTGAACAAGCGCCACAGGCTGTTTACAGAACTTACGAATGGACTTCTGGGAAAGTAAATTTGCTTTTAATGGATGATGGAGGATGAATAAATAATAATAAATTAATCAGGAACAACCTCTTAGTTGGGGATTGGGGGTAGTCAGGGACCTTTTTTACTGGAAAACCCCCAACTTCTAGGAAACATATGTATAGATACATTATAACATACAATTAAATGCATACATACACATAATTTAAGTAATATTTTACATAAGATTTTATTTAACAACACATATAACTATAGTTACGAACATAATGTAAAAAAAAGTTTTATACGAATATGAAAAATGAGGAAGTATTTGTCAAGGAGTAGCTATGTATCTTTGTAAGGAATATTATTTATTCTTGAACAAGGACCTCATCGCATCAATAATTAATGATAAAACGCCATTATCGGAAAGTGAGAGCAAAGAATATTTACATATTTACATTCAGAATCCACATTGTTAATATTCGAGAGCTAAAAAAACATTCCGTGTAGTAAACGTCTATACCGCGATAAACAAGCTGGCTGGCTCACTTGATAAAACGCACAAAATAAAAAGAAACGTTGCACATACCCAACATTGCACCTTCTCCCAATCCTATAGTGAGCCAAAGCAGGGGGGTTTCAGACGGGCAGCATGCCCCCCCCCATACCTACCTCATACTGAAAATGAAAAAAATTCAATTCAGACATAGACCTTATGTCTATTTCGTTTATGGACCTTATGACTAATTCTTACCACTTTGGTGAATGGTCTTATAGCAGTAAATAGCTTTTCATGAAATGTTATAAGCTTGTCTGAGTAAGCCATTTTGGGACAGCTAAATGCTAATAACCTGCTCTGGATGTTATAAAAACACTTTACACAAGCCATTTAATGACAGCTTTTGCTAATATCATGCGTTATGTTAATATAAAGACTATTTTGTGTTGACACAAACAAATATTACTTGCTAGCCTTCAATATTTAGTTTTTAAGGGAAAAAATAATTTTAGCACAAAAAAATTTAAAAATAAAATTGCATTTTTTTTTTGTTTTGTTTAAAAGTGTTGAGTTGTTATTGCATTATTTGCATACCGTTTTTTAGCCTTATTTCTCCTCAAGCAGTTGCCAAACTGATTTTTCTATTGCTTACTGTAACGATTGAAATTGTATTTTAATTATAAAAGTGAACAGTTTTTATTTACCTGAGTTTTGACCTCGACTGATTTCATTTCTGTGAACTAAAGAAATAATTTCTGTTAGCACTTCTTTCCTAATTTACAATATTCAGTTGTAACTCTCTTATTTAACTTATTTTATTTAAAACTGATTTCAATTATAAGAACTTATTTATAAGACTCTTGATATTAGCAGAAAATATTAACTTGTATAAGGCCTTTATAGGCAAGCCTTACAAAAGCTGTTTATACTGACTTGTCGTGAACACGAATTTAAAATAGTCTACTCGCTTTTCAGTTCGAAGAAGTAATAACTGCTGAACCTCAAGGTTCTTTTTTGTCAGCGCTACTTACGCTTAGTGGTTAGTGTTTCGGACTGCTAAGCGAAAGTCCTAGCCTCGACTCCCGCCTATTTCGAGGAACTGACAACACCTCCAAGAGTAAAATTTGTTTCGAAAAAGTCATCTCATTTAGCCGTTCGGACTCGTCGGTAAACTGTCCCTTTACTATGCCTTGGCTCCTTAAGGAGCTATCGCGCAAATAAATTTATTTATTTAATATTAAAGAGCTACCAGTTAACGTTTCTACGTTTTTGGCTTTTGACATTAGCTCTCATTGACTGGTTTGACATTAAGAGTCCCATTTCTATGTTTTGTTGTTTTTTCAAAGTTAATTATGTAGTTGGAATTCAAACTATATATTGTTGAAAAAAAATCAACTCATGGTTAGCCTATATAAAAGTTCAACAGGCTCATATTTAGTCCTTATCTCGTACACGAACCAAAATAAATCCAATTTCAAAATCTAAAATTCGAAAAAGTTTTCTCCCAACTTACCAATAAACATAAGAAAATCTAATTTTTAACATTCACTGTCGTCCTTATTCTTCGATACTTCAATTCTAGTTCGACTTTTTCCGTATTTTTCTTCCTCTGATTTTTCAGCATTGTAGAGTGTATACCTATTGCAACAAAATGAAATCCTAAACGCAGAACAATACATCCGAAGTTAAAAGCCATCGAAATAAAATTCTTCTCCTCTTCTCCAAAGCCTTTGGCAAAATGCAAACGAATTTAATTTTCCATTCAAGTGAATTGCGCAAAATGTCATGAAAACATCTTTGTTGTCCTTCACAATGCATCTGACATCCTTTAGTTTGTAGCTTAGAAGAGGAACTTTACATTCAGTCAAATTGTTGGAATTCAATATGATATAGTCCACCTTAAATCGCATATCATTGCGAACGTAGTGCACGATTCTCAACGTGTACTTCTTCATTTCAACTTGCACTCCTCAAATGTTTTGCAGGAAAAGTATTTTCTTTTTCTCATTTTTTATGGTAAAACTTTTACCTCAATCCTAAAGATCCTGAATGCATAAAATAAGGAAAGTACTTTGCTGTTCTTCATGAACGTGATTACTCAAATAGATGCCATTGCAATATTAAGGCAAGGTTGTTGCGTATATGTGTGTGTGCATTGTGCTTGCAACATGAATCCTTTTTCGGTGGAAACTTTAACCTTCATGGTATGCTTTTATTTGTTTTTTTTTTTTTTTTTTTTTTTTTTGGTAAGAGAGCATGATACTTTTATTGAAATTGTGTACAGATTTTCCGGTTCTGTGGGAAAAACGAGTTGTAAAAGCATAAAAATAATGAAGAAATTACTAAGTTTTATATCGTTGTGCTTTGCTGGATGGCATGGCTGCAGGATGTTCCCACAAGTAATTTTTTGAAAAAAAAAGGAAATTCAACAAGTTGGATGATTATACCTTAATAAAAGGTAAATCCTCTTCTAGAATTAGTTGGCATTCTTTGAGTGGAAAAGTTTTCTGGCTTCTGATTTCGTAAGTCTTAAGCTACCATAAGACAACCGAAGCGATGAGTAATGAAATTCAAAGGATTTTGAAATCATGATGCCAAAGATTAAGTGACACACACAGGATGTTGCAAGTATGTCTTGACATGCTGTCTGTTATTATGATATATAATATGTTTATTAGTTAATGCTTTTTTAATAAAATTTAACTGATATGTAAAACAACTTGTACTCATATGCTAGCTCCCTCCAGCTTGGAACACAAAGTTGGTCTTGCGTACGCCACCTAAGTCTAGGTCTTCGTATACAGTAGGGTGGGTCACACATGTATGGAAAAAAAATTGATTTTTTGATGGGCACACTAATGAAATGGTGACAAACTATGAGTATAACAATAATATTAAGTTTGATTGAATCAGACTTTATCTTCTGCCTTCGGTTTAATGTTAAAATTGACTTGAATCGATTGAAAAAGATCTTACTGCCATACAAAATAAATTGATCAACATTGTTTATAAAAATGTATTATATTTATTTAAGTAAAAGTAATATTTAAAATAATATCTTACAACACAAAAATAACTAAGAATAATAATTAAAATGTAGTGCTTAGTTTGCCGCAAAATCTTTTTGCTGTCGAATTTCGGCATTGCTTTTCTACCTTCTATCTGGCAGTTAATTCACGAATATGTGGCTGGAGATCTGTGATCATTGCAACCTGTTTCTGTGAATTACTGGGTCAATAACAGCTTCTAAGTTTGTTGGCAAATATCCGGTTAGCTTGATGAGTTTGAACAAGTGTCTAGGTCCATCTTTACAGCTGGGGTGAGTTTTTATAGAAAACCATACCGGAGTGTAAACCTTGACAATGTACGTTGCAAGGGTGATTAGATTTGCAGAGGCAGACACATTTGAAACATAAAGCCGAAGAATTCTGTTGGCACGAGGTAGCCATCGTGCATGGAACATTTTGCCTGGTAATGTGTTTGCGAAATTGCTAGGAATAATGCCTGTTTAAACTGCTTCAACTATTCTGTACAAGTATTTTTGATCTCTAGTAGCATCATCAGCAGAAATTGCCGGTAAGTGCGTCGGAATAGGTTGAAACTGAGTTAAAGTTAGTTTTTCAAAGCTTTCAAGTTCTTTGTCAATAATCCCTGAAAATGTCAGCAGCCCAGAAGTACCTACTGCCATCATAATATTGAAAGAGATGCCTTAATGCTAGCTCATTCATATGCAATAAACAAATGATCCACTGCAATGGCCTATCCAATATTTTTTCCAGCATCTGTTTGGTTCAGCCTCTTTTTTGCCTTGCCAACAACTTTACCTGAGTGCCATTACATGCAATTGCAATTAAGTTATCCATTGATATACCTGCATTCATGAAAAAAATTAATATACACTTTGCAGTACCTGAAGAAGGTGTAATGTAGCCTAATGTTAATAAAGCCTGTTAATAAAACATCGATTATTTTGAACTATCGGGACTATCGATATTTTTTCTAAACTATCGACTATCGACATTTTCGATAGTTCATGAAGCTGTACAGGGAACAGCCTGTTAGTCTGCTATTAGACGATGAAACTAGATGCATGCACCTTGTTCGAATTCTTCGAACATAGTAAGTGCAAAAGGGAGAAAAAAATCGAAAAGATGAGACAGGAAAAAAGCTGTCGTGTGTCGCACGGGTAGCATGTTCGAAAAATCTGTTTGACATTTTTCTTTTCTCTTGTTCGCTTTCTTTAATTCTTTATCAATTGGTTTCGTTGTGCCCAGAGTAAACTTCTGATAAGATTCAAAATAAAGGAACAAAAATGAGTGAAAATAAGGTGGAATGTAATTTTTTGTGGTTTAAGGTACTTAATTTGGACATGTTATGTCTTTATGATTCCAGGAAAAATGTGTATGTGGTTAAACACAGTCATTACATCGATAGGGTTAAAAGAGCAGATTCATTGCAAATGATGATGAAAAATGAAAATGAAAGAGAACTGTCAAACTTGTTTCATGAAACTAAATTCATCGTGTAATGGCACTTGCGACAGAGATGAAAAAACAAAGAAGAATTCGAACAAGGTGCATGCATCTAGTTTCATCGTCTAATAGCAGACTTAGTAACAAGAAAACTTTAAAAATAGGTTTTCACGTCATAATTATCCTTAAACGAAACAAATTTGATCTGAATGAAGTTCAGTTCGTAGTTGAATGTACATAAGCCATAACACACTTCTTGGCGTTGACTTGTACTTTAAAAGTACATTGCAAAAACGTCATATAGTAACAAATCGAATGGAATTCTTTATTGGATTTGAAATTTCAGATATCCAAAATCTGTTTTTTTTTTGTGAACGAAAACACCTAGTTGGAAATAGTTGTTTACCTTCAAAATTCGAAACAAAAGAAAGTCAGTCAGCTGTTCCTCACAAGTTTCATCAATAAATTTTAGAATGCCTTTGGATTTATTCCTTGCTTCTGTATGTGATCAGCTATCAGCTATGTATCAGCTATGTTTTTAAATACTGCATAATTACATCAACAAAAAGCTTCCTAATATAAATAATACAAATGCAAGCGCACCCATTGTCAACGATTTTTAGTAAAAGAAGCATCACTGTTGTGTTCCATTTTTTTTTTGAAAAAAATTAAAAAAAATAGTTTTTTCTTCCAAAACTATTTTTTTTTGTCATTAATAAAACTATCGATTGTGTGATTAATGGATTGTTTTTTTTAAACAATCGATACTATCGGAAGGTTCAACAATCGATGATTTATTATCACTAATTTAGCCTAAAAACTTCGAGTCAGGTTCTTTTATCAAAGAAATATGTTCCTCAAGTATGCGTTGTCTGTATTTTTTGCCATCTTTTTCAAATAAAATTAAAGTTTGGTCTTTTCTTCCATCAAAATACAATGGCGGGATCAGTGAAACATGCAGATCTGCTGATGCAATGGCTGCTTCTGCCCTGCCTGGCACCCCAAATCTATCGCATGTTTTTGATTGTAAAGCGTAATCAACTGAAATTGTTAAATTGCTCGCTAATTCAGTCACTGGAGTCGCCAATCAAATTTAAAAATTTGGATCCTCGCAATCCGTCTGGACACATTCGAATTCAGATGTGCTACACAACGTTTCCATAAAATCAGGCGTCACTTTTAGTCTAACACTTTGCCAGAAAATTCTTTAGTGTCTGGACTTAAAATCTCAACCAAAAATGTTATTTTATATCAAAATTACACCACAATACCCTATAATTATTATTACCATCTATGTAAGAAATATGGAACTAACTGACTTACAGTCAGTATTACAAACTAATGTATTATACACAAATATAAATACCTACTATATATTATATATGTATGTATACTTAACCTTTTATAATAAACAAATCTGTGTAGAAAAAACAATGTGCTTTTTTATTAAAAAGATGTTATGTCTCCCTTTTAATAAGTAATAACTAAAATGTATAAATATATATTCATATATGAAATCTGAGAAGAATAAGTTGAGCAACGCATGTGTGATTTTAAGGCAAAAATCAGCTTTTTTTCAAAAAATTAAACCACAATCCGGAGGCTATTAATAATATTTATAAATTGTATTATATTTATTATTATAGATATTTTTATAGATAAAATAATATCAATATATAACTCAATTAATAATGAAATATAAGTTAACCGAATCATTAAGCACCTTTTTAATCGCCTTTTTAAAATTCAAACAATTGACATTTGGGCCACCCTAGTATACAGCACCGTTTATAAGATATAGCTAGCTTTACTTGGTCCAGATCGAGAGGGTGGAATTGTTGTTCTACTTGGCCCAGAGAGAATAGTCCATAGCCAATAGCTTAACAGCGGAATTCGTTTTGTCTTCACCGTCATACAGTCTGCAGAAGTGGTTTTTCCATATTTCCAGCATCATCGCCTGAGATTTTAATACCATGGTAACTTAATAATTCTTGCGAGTTTCAGTTCGATGTCTGTGGCTTTGACAGTTTTGTTAAAACTTTTGAACTTTATACCTGCAAGAACAGTTCTCCATTTCCTGAATCATGAGTTTCTAATGCTGCCGCTTTCTTTTTGAAAAACCGGTTTTTGTTTCCTCTTCTGCTCGTAGAACCCGTTGTAAAGTTGCCGTTCTGTGCACCGCTGGCTTGTATGCTTCTTGTTAAGGTCCATGTGCTTGCCTACATTCATCGTCAAGCCAGGGGTGGAATCGGCTAAGTTGATAAGTGAGTGTCACAATCAACAAATTCAGTCTGCGTAAGGTGATTGTCATAGGTGACAGTCACATTTTTTGTTACTTTTTCTTGTGATTGCTATTAAAGTGTCACTTTCTTATTAAACACCGAGGGGAAACGAAAAACACAAAATATGAAATTGTACAACAAAGAAAACGACTGCCTCTTTGCAAAAGCACGATGTTTTATGTTGGGATCTTCATTTTTTTTTATTTATTTAGTCTACTAGTGATTACGTACGTTCTCTAAAATAAATAACCAAATAAAATGGCAATCTAACCTTTAATTTTTAAATGTCAAAAAACAAAGATTTTGGAATTTGCGTTGTAATCACTTTACGCAGACTGAAAACTTAATTTGGTCTCATGTAACTTTCAGAAATCTGATTGTCACATATCATCTACCACCCCAGGACTGTCATTGTATTGGCCGTGTAAAACTTCAGAGGCGGATCCTTTGATGGAATTTTGCCAATGATGCCACTGATTTTCAATACTTGAGGCTGGAAGTAAAGGACTCGTTTGGAGGTTATGGAGACTTGAAAATAGCAGTGTCTTACGTTGATCGTAATGTGGCCAATCTGATTGACAGCTGATTATTCATGAGATCTACATGTCCCCTTTTGAGTTTTGAAGTGAGGGAATTAAGAACTAACTATTACAATCATATTTCGGCCCAGAGAAAAGTCAATTAGTTTAAATCCGTTATCATAGATAATGTTATGCAGTCTTTGTTCTCCGATTGTATAATACCACCAATATATCCACAAATATATCCCCCCACCCCCCAGCGTGGCGTTATATCGTGGTCAGGCAACATTGGTCATTCATAATGATTTATCCTGGAGTTCGAAAAATTGTGATATTTTGACCTGGGGTTCGAAAAATAAAACTCAATTTTGCTTTTAAAATTACACAACGAATATCTCGTTTGTGCTTTCGTGTTTGAATTCGAATTCAGTCGAGACATAATGCAAATATGTAGCATAATTTTAGGAGACACAAAAATACCAATGGTTAGTGAATGCGGAAACAAAATGGATCTATCCTCCGGAAATCTTTGCATTTTGTTGTCATACCACATTCACAATATTATGATGTGGCAACAAAATAAAAAGATTTTCGGAGGATACATTTTGTTAAGCACAAATAATCGAAAGCTTTAGATTGTGCCAGAACTAAGCAATGGAAAATTACCAGTGCAGACGGAGAGTTTGCAAAACCGGAAATTTCGAGAACTTTGTCAATTTGTATAAATACACTAATAGGTGGCTTTAAAACGACAGTCAATTTTCAAGCGTTGAATTGTAAAGCGATAATAAAAGGTGGTTGAATTAAGACAAAATAAAGTTTTGAAATATAAAAACTAAGAATTCAGAATAATTGACCAGGAGGCGGCTGTAAGAAAACTAACTCATCGAGTCAATGGAAAATTAAGCCATTCATTGCAAATTGGCAAATTCCATAAATATATGAAACCGTTGGTCGGACAGACTTTTTTCTTGTCCGTTTAGCGGTAAAATGCCCGCACCCACTTTGATGTTGGCCTACCTAATCGGGTCAATGAACAAATGGGGTATCAATTGAAAGCGCTTAGACCGTTTTCATTAAGAATCTTCTGGTCTACAAACTTAACATGGGCCAAACATGCGTCCGACCGCTTTTTTCAATATTAATTTGTCTAAAAAAAATTGATATTGACTTAAGAAAATTGAAGAAATGTACAGTATTTTTTTTTTTTTTTTTTTTTAAAGTGGTCGGACGAATGTTTGGCCCATGTTAAGTTTGTAGACCAGAAGATTCTTAATGAAAACGGTCTAAGCGCTTTCAATTGATACCCCATTTGTTCATTGACTCGATCCCAATGAGGTAGACCAGCATTAAAAGCGCAACCGGAAGTGGCCATTTTACCGCCAAACGGACAGGAAAAAGTCTGTCCAACCTGCGGTTTCGTACATTTTATGCAATTGCCCATTTATGTATGGCTAAATTTTCCATTAATTCGATGAGGTAGATGTCCTACCTTAGCTTAGTGGTAAGTGTTTCGGACTGCTAAGCGAATGAGCCTGAGTTCAAATCCAGCTCATAGCCACCTTTTTTTCTGGGGTACTGCCTCTTGCGAGGAACTGACAAAACCTCCAAGAGTAAAATTTGTCTCGAAAAAGTGCTGGTCCCTTCCATTCTTGCAGATTAACAACACACACAGGAATGGTAGAGTATAAGTCACTAGGCCTTGGCTCCTTAAGGAGCTGTCGCGCCAATAAATTTATTTTTTAGATGTCCTACGGAGGCCTCCTCTACTATTTATAAGTGTAAGTGGAGTAAGTGAACAAAATATTGTTATTTGAATATAAAGACGTTGTGTTCAATAAATAAAGAGATTTGTTGTGTTATTTTAAAAGTGACATTGAGTTGAATTTTTTGAACCCCAGGCGAAAATATAACAATATGTGTGGTGTCCCTTTTTTCTATGGGGGCCTATGTTGGCGAATTCAGGTTTGATCTGATGTGGATTGTCATGACGCACTCGTTCACACATTTGAAACTAAGGATATATTGCCTGAGTCTCCCTCCAACGACGAATTCACACCTAAATAATCGCTGGTTTTTGGTATCTAGCAGTTGCCGTAATAAAAATCGTTGTTTTCGTTTTTTACCCCCTCGACACCTGGAGGACCAGGTCCTTACCTTGCTTTAGAATTGTTTTCTAAAGGGACTTTTGAACTTCGATTATTCGACGATTATCAATTTTTTTTTGTCCTGAATCGGATGATATGGGTACCATTATGTGGTTTCAACAGGATGGCGCTGCGGCGGCGCGGTGCTTCGTAACACACAGCTCACGTTGCATTGAGAACGAAA
The DNA here is from genome assembly GCA_963971375.1 of Platycheirus rosarum. Classification (NCBI taxonomy): domain Eukaryota; kingdom Metazoa; phylum Arthropoda; class Insecta; order Diptera; family Syrphidae; genus Platycheirus; species Platycheirus rosarum. The sequence continues at coordinate 39,883,972 of OZ020507.1, forward strand.
GCCAACATAACCCATGCCATCGGTCAATCGCAGTCTGATTAATTCGTCAGTCATGAAAAATTGGACATTTTGGTTGCGCCCCACCCAAAGAAGCCGCGACTGATATTTGAACGACGATATAGTCCATTCCAAATGGCATCAACAGGCTTTTCAAACGAATGAAAAGTTTCGACGGTATCTCACACCACATTTTGTTTTATTTGCCTGAGCTCCGAAAACTTCGTTGTAGCCTAGAGAATTTGTCCGCTGCCGCCTGGATTCAAGGATGAGTAGTGCTTTAGTGGTAACACTAACTTATCTTCCCTTTATCATTCGCTGCCACCAACAACCTTTCCAAAGGGGTTTGGAACCTAATTTTAATCTCCAGTTCAGGTGGACGTGAGTGTCGATAGAAAGAGGTGGGTTTTGAAAACAACCTATATAGGTGCTGGTTCCCTCTTTGGGGATACATGTCTAATCTTTAAACATCAACTCTAGATCCCGCAAATTCAAATTCTTGAAAGCAAAAAACTCAAACTGCGAAGATTGGAAACGAACCACACCACTTGCTTAAAATTGATATAAGAAACTTTTTTTTGGAGTCTGCTGAGCAATCTTCAAAGCACAACGTAACATTTTTTTTTTCTTATCTGGATTTTAATTTTCCACATTTCCAATAAAATACAACATCCTGTATATCATACTAATTTTCTTCATAATATTCCAAAGTATAAATTATTTTGCGATTTTTGATACAAAAAAATACCCACGAGACCAAAAATCCTTTTCCCTTACAAAAACTCCATCCGTATGAAAAATAAAAAAATTAATTGCATTTGGCATTTTATTTACTGCAAAATAAATATAATTCTCTCACGTTCGCTAACCAAAGTCACCTTTGTAGGTATTGCCTTGGCAAAGAGCTAAATTGGTAGAATGCGCAAGGCGATGTGTACATTACCCGGTTCTTGCTCGCAGCAAAGGAAATTCCTTGCAAAACACAAGGATTATCTGAATCACAACTCTCACGTAATATGTCACTAAAATAATGTATCCCAGTCTAGAGCCGCACAATCTCAACCTACGTACGTTGCCAACCGCTCTGGGGCTGGCTGGAGAAATTCGCAGAGGGAAATAAGGTATTTGCATTCAAAGTGTTAGTTTCCTTATTACGAGGATGGGATAAGCTGGCAAATACCTCCTGCAGGGGCAATACATCATCGCATTACTTTGAGGGTTTTGGTAGCTGTAATATTAAGAAACATTGTTGCCAGATCTCACTAACATACTATTTTTATGAAAATCTTCGGTGGTGGGAAGTTTTTCTCTAGCTGGATGAGAGGAGGACGATATCATTTCTAACCAGACTATTATGATGACAAAATAATGGCACTAAGGTATATCCTGGACCAAATTCTGAAAAATCAATATTCGATCCAACCTCAGTTTCATTTAGTTCCAAAACAGCTAGCTTGTATTGCAAAGTTTAGAAACATAATAGAGAAATTCTTTCATAAACCACGACGTTAAAATAGACGACGAGAAAATCACTTACCGGTTTAAAATATTAAAACTCAAAACACAACCCCGACCAAGTCCAAATAGGCAGTGTAAGCCAGTAAGGCAGTGTAAGCAAACTCTGTTAGGTGTTATGCCCATAAGACAGTTGGCATATGAAATATAATTTAAACATAGATAATTAAACATGACAAAAAATCAGATGTCACTCATTTATGTATGCACTGCCAACATCTTACTAAAAATCATGCAAAATACTTGCAGTGCACATAGAAAAAAGAAAACAGAACTGCGATCCGTACCGAACATGCCCTACAAACCCTGACATTTTATTTTGTCTATGTGAATACGTGTGAGATTCGTGTGAGAAGCAGCCAATCTGCAATGCGTTTTGTGCCCACAAAAATGCAAAAGTATTAGTAGTCCGATAAGAAAAGTACAAGGACCGGTACACATATGTCCTGACTGGGCATTTTTCAGTTTGTTGAAGAAGAGAGAATTTATCTCTTAGTTGTCGTTCTTTTTACTTGGGATTATAGGTACTATAATGCAAGTTTTGCATTCGTGCAGATTAAAAATTTTGAGATAGCATTCAAAATGACATTACGATGATAGAGAAACATATTTGAGTTACCGGCAAAATTCTGTTCGTCTGTCTGTACGGATGTATTTCGGACTGTAGCCTAAACGGTTGGGACAATCGTCTTCAAATTTAAAACTTAAGGTTATTTTGACATTCTACAGAGGATGTAAGTAGCCTAGTAATTTCGCATTAATTATTTTTTATTTTTAATATTTAATTTATTTAATATTTTTTTTTCTTGAAAAATCAATATTTTGAAAACGGGTTATTTTTTTTAAATTTTTTTTAAAAATAAATAATATTTTTGTGCTTAATTTTTTTTTAATTTAAACAAAAATTGTTAAAAAACCGTTGTATTTAAAATCTGTTCCTACGATTTTGAAAAAAAATCACAGTTTTTACCATTTCTTAAAGAAATAAAAATATTTCACTCAATGCAATTTAACGGACTTTATTCGAACAATCAAAAGTCACAATGTCGAATAAATGCTTTAATATTAACGTTAATTTTCTTAAATTTTATTCTAAAATGTGACCGCACATATGAGCAAGTACGTGCGATCCAGTCGTGCAATTATTTTCTTTTGTTGCAGAGCAGATATATATTATTAAAAGTTACTTATTTTTAATCATATGATAAATAATGTATCTTAACATTATTTTTTATATCTCAACGAACAGTTGAACAAATCTTTACATCACTTTGATGAAAATAAGATTATTGATCTTGATATCTCCAAGGCATTTGATAGAGTTTGGCATGAAGCTCCCTTATCGAAAATGCTTGCTTTTGGGATCGATGATACTCTTGTTCGTTGGATAAGAAGCTATCTTCTGGACCGTTCAATAGTTGTATTGTACGGATTCAAATCTGATTCCCACAAAGTAAATGCTGTTGCGCCCCAGGGCTCTGTTCTGTCTCCGACTCTTTTCCTAATTTTTATAAATGATCTTTTGTCTGTTACTTCTAATCCACTTAACTAACTAATTTTGCCGACGACTCTACCCTCAGCTTTTCATATTCGGTCGATAATTCACGTCCTTCGCCTTCGGACGTACAATATTTCAACAGTACCGTATGTCAAGCTCATTAAACTCCAATTTATATAGTATTGTCAATTGGGGTAATAGGAATCGTGTGGAGTTTAATGCTCCGAAAACTCAATGCTGTCTTTTGTCGTTAAAGGTAGACATACCCAAATCTGTTCCTGAAATCGCATGTTATCACAGTTAGTTTATTTCACTCAATTTGTTGCTTTATTTAATGTCAAAATTAAATATAGTCAGTTTGATTTTGACCTGCAAGCACACAACATATCTGGTAATTTGTATCGAACACTTATACAAATAAATAAAACACATTTAATGTAATTTACCTTTTATAGTATTTTATTCAAAATTATTAACAAGAACAATTTCCACAACTTGCTGATTAAAACCAACAAACCTGCAGTCAAAACATCATTCGCATTCAATATCGATGCAAGAAGTTTTTTACCCTTCTGATCTGGCTACAATTTACAAAGCGTTGATATGCCCTAAACTCGAGTATAACTTCCACCTGGATAGGTGCTTCACAAACATCGCTTCACCTGCTTATTAGAATACAAAATCAAGCGTTAAGATTGATAGTAAATAGAACTGCCGCTAAAACAATTGCCCCTCGAACACCGACGCAATGATTCATGTCTTTCCTTATTTTATCGTTTCTTTTATAAAAAATGTGCACTCGAAGTAGCCAGCTGCATTCCTCCCCTTAAAAGTTTCTCCCGTAATACTCGTCTCTAAAGGAATACTTATCTGTTCACCATTTAGCCTAATTTCAGACGTACCATGAAATATAAGGATTCTTTTTTTAGCCGAACAACACGAATTTGCAATAGTTTACCCGGCGAGATTTTCGCTTGCCATTTCAATCTGCAAGCATTCAAAACCAATATTAATCGACACCTCCTATCTTTCCCCTCCCTATCTTGTGCACGCGTTAATTATAAAAAAAAAATTTCGGACGTACAGTCAAACACAGGGATTCTTTCTTTACATGTACTACGCGAATGTGGAATGCATTGCCAGACTCTGTTTTTCGCTCCCATTTTGTCGTGCAGATACTTTTAAACTAATGTGCTTCGGTATCTCTTTTTACATCTTTCCCTATTTTCCTAACGCCCGTGTTTACCAACATTATAAGGGTAGCTAAAACCCCCTTTGCGGGTCCACAGACCAAATTTTCATCGATTGGCATAATGTCTCACAGAACATTAAAGGAGATCAAATGTTCAAATTCATCTCTTCTCACTATAATGAAATCCTTTATATATGTTATCCGGCTGCAATGCAGCGCTTCAACTCCTTCTGGAGCATAGGGCAGCAAATCCTTTAACTTGAAATAAATTTTCTTCTAGCTAAGCTCATCTGGCAACACTTTGTAAAAGATGTATCACGAATTTTATATTTTTCAAATGAATGCATCTTTAACCGGAAATTTTGTGAAACTTCGGCAAATGAGCTTTGTTTCATTGGGACCACTTTGTGACAGAGTGCTGTTGATGTTGGGTCTTTTTATCCAAAACGCGACTTGACTGTCATGACATCAATCACATACATAAGTGTAATGATGTTGCTGAAGAACGAAAAAAAGTGTAGTATCAACATTTTTTCTGATGACGTAATACGCAGGGATTTGGGGTTTCGGTTTCAATGGACAAAGATTTGAAAGTTTTGTTTACAAGTAGTTCAAAAAGAAATTTTACTAAAAAATGTCATTTTCTTTATTATTTTAAGAATTCTAAAAAATCTCTGTCAGAAAAATATTTCTTATGAATGGACTGCACTATCGACAATTAAAATTCTAGTTAAATGATGGATTTACTACCAAAAGAAGTGCCCGGACAAAACTTTTAGTTAATCAATTTATAAATAAACTTAAATGACTATCCAAGCTTTCAACTAATCGAAGATAACAAAATCAATTAAATTGATTACTTAACAGCAAACATAATATTGTTCAACTCTAAGTCCATATTTAAACGTGTCATCAAGGAGACTTTAAACCTAAAAGCTTCATACTTTAGATAATGGGGATTGGGAATTACCATTGAGGAAACGTAGTCACAACTTCTCTATGGAGTTCTCAGAATGCAGAAATAATCCTTAACTTAACTCTAATTGCTCAAAACACTCGAAAGTTATGTTGAAGAAGGATTAATCCTCTGCTGAGATTTGAATGGCATTCCCAAAACACACAGACACCGTCATTTCCAGTGCTCCAGTCATGTTGCTTTGCTTAATCGCTTTGAAAGCCTATCGACATAGTTAGGGACGTGTATACGAGTACATACAAACAAGTAGATATAGAGCATTTGTTTTGGAGGATTGCTTAAGATGAAGCACGCGATATACTTAAGTAGATCCTTATCCGTAGTATTTAATTAAAACACAAATGCAATTTGTA
>OZ020507.1:39889702-40109702 GCA_963971375.1 Platycheirus rosarum
AAACCATTTTGTCTTAAGTGCTCCGAGCACGGGGTACCATTCACTTTGCAAGGGGAACATTTGACAAAACCAGTTTAAAGTTTTTGATGTTTGAATGGAAAGAAAAGTCAAAGTTTTTATTAAACAATTTATTATAGAATATATGTACGTACATATAAAGAAAAGTACTGCCCCATGACTTAGTGTGTCGGACTTCTAAGCGAATGGTTGGGGTTCGACTCGCCGTAAGAGCCACCTTTTCTTCCGGGGTATTGCTTCTTACGAGGAACTGACAAAACCTTTAAGAGTAAAGTTTGTCTCCAAAATGTACATCTTATGTAGCCGATCGGATTTGTTTCCTTTTAATGTAGAGTACACTGCGAACATTAGGAAGATAGGGAGGGGAAAGATAGGAGGTGTCGATTAACATTGGTTTTGAATGCTTGCAGATCAAAATGGCAAGGGAAAATCTCGCCGGGTAAACTATTCCAAATTCGTGTTGTTCGGCTAAAAAAAGAATCCCTATAATTCACGGTACGTCCGAAATTGGGCTCAATGGTGAACTGATGAGCATTCCTTGAGAGACGAGTATTATGGGAGAAACTTTTAAGGGGAGGATTGCAGCTGGCTACCTCGAGTGAACATTTTTTTATAAAAAAAACGATAAAATAAGGAAAGACATGAAACATTGCGTCGGTGTTCGAGGGGGCAATTGTTTCAGCGGCAGTTCTATTTCCTATCAATTTTATATTCCATCAAGCAGGAGAAGCGAAGTTTACGAAGCACCTGCACAGAGGTGGGAGTTATACTCGAGTTTAGGGCGTATACACGCTTTATAAATTGTAGCCAGATCAGATGGGGAAACATATTTCTTACAAATATATGGTCGTTCCAATGGAGGTCGTCGTTTACACACATACCAAGTACTGAGAGCTTTTCGGTTTCTTCGATGCAAATGCCATTCATGGACAATGGCATTGGGGGTATGTTTAGCTTTAACGACATAAGACAGCATTGAGTTTTCGAAGCATTAAAGTCCAGACGATTCTTATTACCCCATTTGACAATGCTTTATAAATCGGAGTTTAATGAGCTTGACGTCTGAAGGCAAAGGACGTGAATTATCGCACGAATATGAAAAGCTGAGGGTAGAGTCGTCAGCAAAACAATTAAGTAGATTAGAAGTAACAGACAGAAGACCATTTATAAAAATGAGGAAAAGAGTTGGGGACAGAACTTTTGCCCTGGGGCACACCAGCATTTATTTTGTGGGAATCAGACTTAAATCCGTCCAATACAACTTGTATTGAACGGTTCAGAAGAAAGCTACTAATGCAACGAACAAGAGTATCATCGATCCTAAAAGCACGCATTTTGATAAAAGAGCTTCATGCCAAACTCTATCTTATGGCTTGGAGATATCAAGAGCAATAATCTTACTTTCACCAAAGCGATGTAAAGATTTGTTCCATTCTACGGTGAGATAAGCCATCAGAACACCAGTGGAACGGTGGCTGCGGAAGCCATACTGACGGTCATGAGAAACATTTTTATTTTTTTGTTCGCGTGTGCTGGGCGCAGCTGCGCTAGCTTCTGGTCTTCCGTGTACCTACTGGTGCATCAGATGGTCTGATATTTACCCCTTCTTCATGCCAGTTTCCCAAAACTAATTGTCCATCGACTTCACTGTCAAAATCAGTAGTATTGGCGTAAATTGATTGTCGGGCCATGAGAAAATTGTGTAAGGCACAAATAGCGAGAAAATTTTTCGTTGCTCGATCTGGCTCAACCCTAATAGGTTTTCAATGAATACGAAAACGTGCAGCGCAAATTTCGAAAACATTCTCGATGATTCGATGGGCTCGTGACAAGCGGTAATTGAAGACGCGCTGAGTTATTTCAAGTTTGCGAAGAGCATATGGCTTCATGAAATATGATTTGATGAAGAACGCGTCGTCAGCGACGACTACATAGGACAATGGCTTTTCTTTATTTGGACCGGATTTTGGTGGTGGCAAATTAATAATATAAAAATTGAAAACTTTTCAATCAATTTCAACGACTCATTGAAATTGCTTATCGCGCGTAAACTCCACCGTCAGAATCTCGTCCGATAACATCCTTGCAAGGGTCTTCCGCTCTTAACTAGGTACCAAGGAAACACCAATCGGACGAGCTACATCGATCGGCAGTTAAGAAGGCAATGGAAATAGTCAACGCAAAGGAGAACACTTATCATATTTGGGGTAGATAGATATGTACATTGCTTCAGGTATGACCAACTATCCAAACCCGATTTAAATTTAAAGTCAACGATCGCGAAGCATGAAATTGGGAAATTTAATTGCCTAGATCTGGAGCGCGATCCCCTTAACAGCGTCAACGCCTTCGCAAAACAGCGAAGGTGAATTTGTTTTAATTTATTATTATTTGATTATGAGTGATGCTATGATTTAATAATAAAATAAATAAATATTTATGTACTAACGTTTAAATAATCATCTTTCAATGTAGTATAAATTGTTACGATTTGTGAAATCGTACTTTCTGATATTCTCGACACAAATCGAAGGCTGCTGACACTCTCGCCAGTGGCTAGATAGCGGAGAGTAACTGCGAGGCGCTTTTTTCGTTATTAATGGCGACACAAGTTTAAGAAGAAAGTAATTTTTTTTTGAAAAATGCGTTTGCATTTGAATTATTTGGCGCAGTGGAATCAATCGATTTTAATTTCACATATATTTCTTTAAAAAAAACAATTTTCCTCGCGACTTAAGAAAAGTTCATCCAGCCAGAATCGTTTCTTCTTTTTTACTTGCGATTAATCAATTTACTATTTATAAGGCAAGTTATGGATTCGTACAAAAATAATTCAGACAATTAAACATGAAATTAATATGATAGAGAAGTCGAAAAAAATGAATCCGTAAATTTCGTCCGTCTGTTTGTTCGCACCTCTAGAGCCTAAACGGGCCGATTTGCTTCAAATTTGGTATTCACTATTTTTATTTGCGATTATAGGTACTATAATACAAGTTATGCATACGTGCAGATTAAAAAATTTGAGATAACAATCAAACATGACATTACGATGAGAGAGAAACATATTTGAGTTACTGCTAAAATTCTGTCCGTCTGTCTGTCTGTCTTTCTGTATGTACGGATGTATTTTGGACTGCAGCCTAAACGGTTGGGCCAATCGTCTTAAAATTTTGAACTTAAGGTTCTTTTGACATTCTACAGAGGACTTTTTTCAAATTTTTTTTTAGCTCAAAAATTAACGGTACCTGTCATATAACCGTTATGTAAAAGCTTATTTTTCTCGAAAACGGCTCCAAGAATTTTTCAATTATATTATTCAGTGTACTTTTTGTATTGTAGGTAAACATTATATTTTGGTGAAAAAAAATTAATATTGTGGGCTAAAAACGGTACCTCCCATACGACCGGTTTTTTTTCTTCGAATTTTTCGAAAACTGGTGATCCGATTACAATCAAAATTGATATTCAAGAAGATGTAGGCAGTTTGAGTAATTTTGCATAATTTTTTTTTCGAAAACTTTTTTTTTTGTATTTTTAATAATTAAAAAATTTTTTTTTTGTGAAATAATTTAAACGCTATTTTATTTCTTTTAGAAATGTAAAAAAGTATAATTTTTTTTTTCAAAATTGTAGGTGCCGTTTTTAAATTAAACGGATTTTTTTTAACTTTTTTTAAAAATTTAAAAAAAAATTCAAGAATACAAACTTAAGCACAAAAATAACGTACATTTAAAAACTAAAAAAATTTGGTGGGTTTTTAGCCCACCATATTAAATTTTTTTTTCACCAAAATATAATGCTTACCTACAATAGTACACTGATTTTTTTTTATAAAAATTCTTCGAGCCGTTTTCGAGAAAAATAAGCTTTTACATAACGGTTATATGACAGGTACCGTTAATTTTTGAGCTAAAAAAAAATTGAAAAAACTCCTCTGTAGAATGTCAAAATACCGTTAAGTTCAAAATTTTAAGACGATAGGCCCAACCGTTTATGCTGCAGTGCATCCAGTTTACATCCGTACAGACAGACATACATACAGACAGACAGACAGATAGACGGACAGAATTTTGCCAGTAACTCAAATATGTTTCTCTATCATCATAATGTCATGTTAGATTGATATCTAAAAAATTTAATCTGCACGAATGTATAACTTGTATTATAGTACCTATAATCGCAAGTAAAAACACCAAGTATGCTAAAAATGTAGTAAATATTTGCTGAATTCAGCACCAAAGTACAATGCGCATCGCCTGAGTTATAATTAGAACCGAAAGTTTATAGATTGTGCCAAAACCAGACAGAACTATCTAGATGTCGTTTAAATGTGTATAAATACCACAAATAAATGGTGTGGAGTTCAGTTGATATTTAAACGTGTAATTGTTAACAACCAGAAGTGGAAGTAGAAAGTGATTTAATTGAGATTTAATAAAAGTGTTGAAGTGAAAAGATAATTTTGGATCGTAAATAAGTGAAATAAGTGAAAACTTTGTTGATTAGACGTTGTGTTAGAATAAAATAAAGAGATTTGTTGTGTTATTTTGAAAGTGTGATTGAGTTTTATTTATCGAACCCCAGGCCAAAATACAACAGTATTATATCAATTTGATATGCTTTCCCGGAAATCCACACAGAAGATTCTCCTACTAATGACGAGCAACCCCAAAATCAAAGGAAAACCACTCAAGGCCAAACATCAGTTTCTTCGAATTTAAACGAAGATGCCCAAATCCATGCATCAAATAATATTTTATCTCGCCCACCTAAGCCCGCTTAAAAACTTGATGACACTTTAACACATGAAGTATTGAAACCTGTTCGAGACCATTTCAAAGGTCCTTGCTCAATCATAGGAAAAACCGTTATAATAATTTCAACAAAAATGTTATAATAAAAATGAGGGCTTTAAATAAAACCCTTCGCTGGTGTCAGAAAAGCTCATTAACGAATTATTGTTTGAAGCCGAAATGGAAAATCATACTTCTGAGCAAGCTTACATAAATGAGGGAGAGGTCCTAAGGCAAGATAAGAGTATTCCTGCATCATATCAACACCAAGTTATTCCATCATATACTCCTAGTTACGCCCCTTACCTCATTCATACACCTTCAGTTCATCATCAAATCCTTTTAGTTCCCAGGTTAATTTCCAGCATTTTCAATCAAAATTCATACCACAACGATCTTCTACAGCTCAACCACAGCACTTAATCAATCTTTCGTACTCTCCGCAAATGCATTCTCTTCACCACAAACAGAAACAGAGAAACACAACATTGAAATTTCAATTTTAGAAAATTCTGCAGAAAATTCTAAATGATGTAAAGAACAACAAAAGTAAATATTAAAATAACTAAAATAAATTGCATATTATTACTCACCTTCAAACAGGGTTCCCAACTTTACTTGAAACGAAAACGAAAGGAGGACGCAGTTTCTCCAAATAAAACAAAAAAGAAATACCTACGTTTTTTTTTTATTTTTTTAAAAAAGACGAAGATCTTAGATCATCTCGTAATTCTTTTGTAGTTTCTCACAGAACAGAAATCTTACGAGGGAGTAAACAAATTTCTCAACCCTGCGAAAAATAATATAAATGTAGTATCGTGCCATATTTGGTTACATTACTCCAAAAACAAAATGTTTCTTCTTCTCCTTTCTCGATCTACTGCGCCGAAAAAAAATCTTTTCTATCTCTCCAATTCTTCTAAACTATTGTCGTGCAACATCCAGTAGCATTCTAAAAAGGCTTCGTGCTTTACAGACACATAGATAAAATACTATTATTATTATTATTTTTATGTTATACATTTTTTGATATTTGTATTATAATAAAACTTTCGACTTAAAAAAAAAAGTAAAAACTCAAATCAATTATTTTATATATATTTATAATTATTTTGTTATACATTTTTATATTAATATATATTTTTTATACAACGAAAATGAATGAAATGCTTTGAAATTGTAACCATTTATTGAAGTCCAAAATGAATGGTTACAATTTCAAAGCAAGGCTATACAGAAACGCAATAATAACCCACGGGCACGCTTGCAGAAGTCCAGACGCTGAACCCAATTTTCGACGGCTTTCAAGCATAAATCGGCCGATACTGCTGCAATTTCACGTTCGATATTCGTACGAAGTTCATCAATCATCGCTGGCTTGTTGGCATAGACCATACACTTGACGTAGCCCCACAGGAAATAGTCTAACGGCGTTAAATCGCACGACCGAGTCGGCCAAGCGACTGGACCATTTCGTGAGATAACACGTTCTCCAAACTTGGTTTCCAATAAATTGATTGTGACATTCGCTGTGTGGCTTGTGGCGCCGCCCTGTTGGAACCACATGTCCTCCAAGTCCATATCATCCAATTGGGGCCAAAAATATTCGGTTATCATTGAACGGTAGCGATCCCCATTCACAGTGACGTGCCGGTCACGGAAGAAGTACGGCCCAATGACGCCGCCGGCCCATAAACCACACCAAACCGTAATTTTTTTGGGATGCAATGATGACTCATGGAGTACGTGTGGATTGCTGCCTGACCAATACCGCATATTTTGTTTATTGACGAAGCCATTCAGCCAGAAATGAGATGAGGCTCATGAAGATGATTTTTCGATGAAAATCCGAATTATTTTCAAGTTGTTGCTCATCCCAATTCACAAACATACGACGCTTCTGGTGGTCAAGCGGCTTCAGATCTTGCGTCAATTTAATCTTGTTAGGATGTAGGCCAAGATATTTTCGCAAAATTCGCCACAACGACGTCACAGAGATGCCCAACGCTTGAGAACGACGTGTGAGAGACACATTTGGGCTTTCTGCAACTGAAGCCTCAGCGGCAGCAATATTCTCGACACTACGGGCACTTCTTTGTCTCACTGGCACGGGAACATTTTGTACTGTGCCTGTGGATTCAAATTTTTCCACTAGACGCTCAATTGTTGATCTGCTAGGACGATTATGACGACCATAAATTGGAAGTAGTGCTCTTAACGTTGAGGCTACTGACTCCGAATTTCAGTAGTAAATTTTAATAATTTCGACTCGCTGTTGACTCGTATATCTTTTCATTATGAAATGGCAAACTTTACTGAAGAGAAATGTCAAAAGAAATTACAAATACCTAATTCACAATGCTTCAATTTTTAAATTTAAGAACTTAAAAATGCAAATTTTGCTGCAAAAATAGTGTACATATGTACATTTGTAATTTAGTTTTATAAAAACTTTTTATTCATTTCTTTTCATTCATTCTTAACATTTTAAGTTCTATTTTGTTTTGTTTTTATTTACTTTTTACTTTGTGTTAAATATTCAAATTTTACATTCTTAAAAAGCTTTTCATTGATCTGCATGTCAACGTCTGAAAAAAAGATACAATATAGAAAAATCACATTTGTTCGATAGAGAGGGAATAATCTTCAATATTATAGGAAATACAAGTCATCATGAACATTGCAGATTATAGTAAAGACATTGATTCAGTCTTGACTCGGTTTTCAGTTTTTTCAATCAAAATTGAACATCTAATACATATTATTAGCCGTGTTTTATTGGTAATCTATAGCTAGCGCAGTATTGGAAGTCCCAATAAAACCTCCGAAGTGACAACTGACGTCTTGTTAAAGCTGTCATGTGTCGAAGAATCTGTTTGACGTTTTTCTTTCTCTTGTTCGCTTTTTTTAAATTCTTTATTTCATAGTTTCGTTGTGCTCAGCGTAAACTTCTAATAAGATTCAAAGTAAACGAACAAAATATTAGTGAAAATGAAGTGGAAAGTAATTTTTTTGTGGATTAAGGAACTTAATTTGGACCTCTTATATCTTTATGAATCCAGGAAAAACAGTTATTACATCGATAGGGTTAAAAGAGCAGATTCATTGCAAATGATTATGGAAAATGAAAATGAAAGAGAACACTGTCAAACTCGTTTCATGAAACTAAATTCATCGTGTAATGGCGCTTGCGACAGAGAATGAAACAACAAAGTGTGCTTCTACACGTTGACTGGCCAGTCACGACTGTTTTCGAAGTTCTCTGTTATTTTCTTTCCGTGAGTCTCGCGCTTCTACACTGTCGACTTTTTCGCTTGACTCAAATTTGGCAGTCCTCAAAATTCTCAAAAATGTTCATCAAAATCGTTGGAGCCGTTTCCGAGAAAAAAAGCTTTTCCTTCAATGCTCATTTTCTGCCTGAAAATGTGGTATTTTTTTATTTTTGACATGAAGCAATTAATAATAATAAAATAATAGTCTTTTACGTTCGAATTGCTCAGATATGTCGTATTCTCTCTTCAACAATTATTTTTTCCAAGGAAATATGTCAGAAAAAGCATAAACAAATATGAGAGAAGTCGTTAACAGCGAAAACGACTCTACAAGCACCGAAAACATAATAAAGCAACACAATGATAAAAAGAAGAAGAGAAAAAAAACGCCAAAAAATTCAATGAACAAATTACCCTCGACTCACAGGGTAAAAGGTTTTTTCTTCTCAACCTTTTAATTTGCTATCTCTTTTGCTCTTATCTGAGTAAAGACTTAACAGTCAAGGTGTAGAAGCACACAAAGAAAAATGCGAACAAGGTGCATGCATCTAGTTTCATCGTCTAATAGCAGACTTTAAGAACGAAGCCTTTCAGATACACAGAAATGCTTGATATCATGACAGAAATGATCTATTGTGAATGAAATCCTTTTATATAAAATATTCTATCCCCAGACAAATTCATAATGTACTTTTATGTGCAGCTAAATGTTTTTATCGGGAGATGGTTGTTGTTTTTTGTGATGTGTGTAAAATCCATCTGCGCTGCGGATAAGTTTGCCAAAAAAAACGCGGCTAATGTCTTGACTTACTTCCCACCTATAAGCTATAACAAACAAAACGAAGACGAAATTAAAGAAATAAAACATAGAATATATCTATTCCAGCAACGGCAAAATAAAAAATCCCTAGGTTCTACCAAAGACCTGTTTTCGTCTCCACTATTTAGAGCATTGTAGTTATATGCATTCTCTATAGTACTCTCATGCAGGGTGACCAGATGATTCCTCATTGAAAAGAGGACATCTACAGGAATTTCAAACAGAAACTCAGAAACAAAAAACCAAGGAAACCTTTTATCGATATTTTTTTTTGTTTCGGTTTCTTTTTAAATAAAAGTGTCAAAACTTATCAATTACCACAATTAACGAAACCGAAAGTATTGTTAATGTCTGCAATATCTACTTGAAAGGAAATTGATGGTTGATCAGTTTTTTGTAGTTTTGCTTCGGTCATTTGAATATTCTGATATCGATTTGTCACTTTGTTCACAGAATATGAAGAACCACACAGATTTTTCTAAAAAAAAATTATTCCAAACAAGCGGCCTGAAAACTAAAAAGAAAGAAAAATGTCAAAATTTTTAATTTGACGAATTGGGAATTTTGAGGAGGAATTGCAAATATAAACTGTGCAGTTATCAAAAGTTCGCTATGTACTTCTACGCCACGCTGATGTCGTTTGGCCACCTCGGAGCTGCGATTTGACACCGTTGGACTATTATTTGTGGGGTGCGACAAGCCAGAGACGCTTTAAAGGACAATATTCGTGAAGCCATTGGTGAAATACAGCTGCACCCAATCGATAATGTGCTTAGAAATTACTCTTATTACTCTTATTGTATATTGTTTTTATGTTTTTTGGTTTTTATGTGTGCTATGGCATTTTATTATAATTAATAATTAATCTCATACATACATATGTAAGATATTTTTCCAGCAGCAGACACAAATTTGTTAATACGAAAATAGGAACAGTTATTTTTTGCTTTATAGCCTATTCACACCAAGTTCGTTTTCGCTATTCATTTACAAAAACGAGTAGAGCGTTCACACCGAACTTTTGCTCGTTTTTGTTTGACATTTCAATTGTTACGGCAATAGTCAAACAAAAACACATTTAACCCAACTTTGATTTTTTGCAATTGTTCGCTCCGTTTGCACACCCAAACACTTCAGAAAAAATAAATATATCATTCAAACACGTATTGATTTAAAAACAAAATATTTTTTTTTTTAATAAACACACATCACAAAATCTTACAGAAACGCCACCGCCTTCACCAAATAATTATGGCCATGCTTCCAACTTCCTGAGTGGGCTGGTTCATTTTTGGCACACAAAAGTCCTCTTTCGAGCTTCACTAAGGGCTTTTTGCATTTTTTCCCTTCTATTTTCTGTTAATAAAAAGTAAAACGCGACCAAAAAAATTAAAAATGAAAAATCTTAAAAAAGAGGACAAATAGGCTGATTTTGAAAAAAGATACCGGTCAAAAAATTCATAGGTCAAAAAGAGGACTTGTGATCTTTAAAGAAGACGTCTGGTCAGTCTCATGGTGTCATTTTCCGTCTGGCCATCTTCCTGGTTGATTCGTAACTAACTCTAAATACTGGAGACGAACATTTACCGATATTTTACCAGTATTTAATACACTTTTGTTGTTTATTCTTATTCTATATCCGCACCAATTAGCGATTTTAGCGCCACTCATTGCAACTTGACTCGCAATTAAAAAAATGATGCTTCATGATAGTACTATAAGCACTATGCAGTGTATATACAAAGTTTAGAGTTAGTTACGAAACAAAAACCATGAGATGCGAGTAATATTATAGAGAATGTATATATGCATGTACAATCTTCGCTTCACAAGTCCTAATTAATAAGCATTTTAATGTGAAATTGGAGTATGTAAAGCTGATCAAACACGTCACAAACCACCGACACCGACGGCTTAATGTCTATGAAAGCTTTTACATCAGCTACAACAACAACACCATGAAAAATGATAATGCCAATATCATATCATATCCCCTTTGTTTAGTCTAGTTTAATAATTAAATTATTGTTCTGTTCAGTTTTATTTTTGTTTTTATTTGCAATTTACCCCCGTAAAAGAAGGTGGCTATGAGCTGGATTCGAACCTAGACTCATTCGGTTACCAGTCCGACACACTAACCACTAAGCCACGGGGCACTACAATGAAAGTGAATGCATGGAGCAAAAAGTGGTTTCCATGGGTCGCCACTGAGATTTCAAAAATTAACATTAGATTTTTTTAATAGGAGGACTTTTTCAAGTAAGGAAGGACAGGAGGACATATATAGTTAAAAAGGAGGACTGTCCTCCCAAATGGAGGACGATTGGGAAACCTACGGCTTAAAATATTCTCTTTTAACCACTTTGTATAAGGCTTCACAAGTTTCAGGAATTATTTTCCTAAGTGCTCGGTGAAATTATTGATGAAACTTTAGATCCTCATAGCTTCTGCCAGTTACCAAAAATCTCAATGTAAGAGATAATCTCTCATGTGAAGAATTTTTTTAATTAACATAGGAGTAACTAAGTCGAGTAATTTTAGGTATGTTTCCTCGTCCATTCTGTGATAATTTTTAAAATCTGCTGTTTTATTCGTTCAATAATTCAAAGCCAATCCTATCCAGCTTTTTTTAAAGTTTTCTTACTAGGATGGACAACTAATGTTATTAGCCTTGCCAAACTTTTAAACCAATTTTACAAAAGTTTCGTTTGAAAAGCCAGAAAGAACACTTTTTTTTAAAAAATTTTACTAGTTCGTTTTCTTGAATCTTTGTAAAGGTTTGTGGGGCCGTATAACTCGATTGAAAAGGCAAACCTTCGTTACTTTTATTACCCCTTTATTGCGCTTCTATTTGTTTCTCTCTTGTAGCCACAGAACCATATCTTCGGAAAAACAAAACATTGACCAACCGAAAATGACAAATCAGGATCAATATGGGGCACATTCAACAAATGATAAAAATATGCCAGTAACAGGAGCAAAATGTTACTTTGTTATGTTAATTTACAAAAGTCAAATGTGCCCCAATGGTTCTTTCTAGCTTTTTTTCTTTTTTTAATAATCATTACACATTCACAAAATTAACTTTACATTTTAAAAGAATAGTGCTATCAAAATAATGTTTCACAATAAAAATACTCCTTACCAAAACTCACAAAATGCTTACTTACCGTTGGTGAAAAATTACATTAAGTTTCTAAAAAGCACATAAACACGTGTTACTCGGAATAGACTTGAAGCAAGACTGTCAAAGTCAAAGTTCATTACGTTTCTTTAAATTAAATAAGGCCTCGTTCTCAATAGCAAATTTTCTTCTTAAAGAAAGACTTAAAATGTACCCCAGTTTACCATACACTGCGAAGTTAGTATTATAAGAGTGCGACTGGGCCAGTTTAAATTACCTGCTCTTTGTGTTTGCTGGCATGTTTTCTTGCTCGTTAACACGGAACCTTTGCTATTCCCCTACGTTACCCCGCCCTACGATATAACGCAGTGTGTAAACTTTTGAAATGTATAAACTTTGTTGAAAGTTCGAAACCAAGAATTTGGATTTTATCGCCTGTGGCGATAAACTGAAAACATAAAAATTAAATTCGAATATTCATGTGTTCTGAATGCAGTCATTGTATATACATTGCCTATAGTACTATCATGAGACGAGAAAAAATCTTTTTCCCTAGAGCCGCTTGGAGTGCTAGTGTAGGACATTTTATTTGAGTGAGAGAGAATTAAGAACATGGTTTTTAGTGTTATGCTTTGTGCTTAGTTTCCTGCGCATGTGCAATGTGACAATGTGAGGCAAGAAAAAACCGAAGGAGAACATGAAATAATTCAGTATCTTGTTTTGTTCATTGTATATATGTGTATAAACTGCTGGCAGTTTTGAAGTTAATATATAATGGTTTCGGTTAGCTGAGGCTTAGTTTTTTGTAAGGATTTATACAAGATCCAACATTTTCATTGTTTACGTTTTTTTATATGGAATATGTAATATGAGAACTGGTTCTTACATAAGTATTTATACATGCGTACGTCATTGACGAGACTTTTGATTTGAGTTTTTTAGGATTTTCAAGTTTTGTATGAGCACTACCTACATACATATTTGTCATATTTGTACATATATACATCATTGACCAGACTTGATTCGAATTCTTTAGGATTTTCAATTTTTTTACTATTCTATTATGAAGGTTGTCGTCTTCAAATAGTGTACACATTCATTCTTGAAATTTAAACACAAACTTACTTCTTGCTGTATTTATACAAAGATACAAAGGCCCTTGCAATGGATGGATTTTTGTTTTGAATTTTACTTTCCATTCAGATAGGTACCAACATATACATATAGGTACATAGATATGTATGTGTAGGTATCTATCTATGAACTATGTGCAGAAATTCAATCAAAAATTGTTTGTAAATTGATTTATATTATTATTGATTTATTATATATTATTGATTTATAGTAACAAAGATCTTTTGTTTGTTTGAGGTTCATATAATAGGAACTAGTTGACCCACCCAGCTTAGCTCGCGGGAAAGAAATTTATAGTTAAACCAAAATATTTCTTTGTACTAATCTTCTATAGAATTGCTAAAAATACCACGGGTTTTTTACATTTGTAACACCTAATTGTTTAATTTTTACTTGCAATTATTATAGGTAGGTACTAAGTACAAGTTATGCATTCATGCAGAAAAAAAATTTGAGATAACAATCAAATACCTATAACATTAAGATGATAGAGACACATCTTTGGCAAAATTCTGTCCGTCTACTAAACGGTTTGGCCAGTTGTCTTTAAATTTGGAATATAAGTTTATTTTGACATTCGACATAGGATTTTTTTAATTTCTTTTTTAGCTGATACTTGCGATATAACCGTCAAGTAAAAGCTTATTTTTGTCAAAAACAGCTCCAAGAATTTTGTATGTAAAAAATCAATGTGCATTCAATTATGGTTAAAAAAAATATGACGGTGGGCTAAAACTGGCACCACCCATAGGAGTTGTTTTTTGGCATCGACTTTTCTGAGAACTGGTTAGGTAACCGATTACAACCAAAATTGATATTAAGGAAAATGTAAGTAGCCTAAGTAATCTTACACTAAAATATATTTATATAGGTATATTTAAAAATAACGGCAACATTTAAAATAATGTGCTATACCTTTTTTAAAGCAAAAAGTCTGTTTAATCATATTATTTTTTAAATAAAGAATTTCAGAAAAAAATAAATATATAAAAGGCACGACTGGTTTGCACGTACTTGCTCGTGTGTGCTAATTTGTTTATTTAGGGGCAGGTGTAAGCTTTTGTTTTCTCGATTGAAATTTTTTCATTCAGTAGTAATCGAATAGTTTTTTACTTGCGATTTATAGGGACTATAAGGCAAGTTATGCATTCGTAAAAAAAAATCTAACAATCAAACATGACATTACGATGATAGAGAAGTCAAAAAAGTGGGTACGGAAATTCCGTCCGTCTGTCTGTTTGTCTGTCTGTCTGTTCGTATCGATATCTACAGCCTAAACAGTTAGGCCGATTTGATTCAAACTTGGTACATAGTATTTTTAGAGTGCTCTACTCGACAGTTTTTGGAATTGGCATTCTAGCTCCAAAACTAACGGTACCTGCCATATAACTTTTAATGAAAAACTTATTTTTCTCGAAAACGGCTACTACGATTTTGATAAAACTTTTAGAATGCAAAATCTATCTTTTAGTTTAAATGGATTTTTGAGAAAAAGTTTTATAACGGTACCTCCCATATGACCGGTTTTTTTCAAATTAGACTTTCTCGTTAACTAATCGACAGATTTAGATAAAATTTTCAAAATATGTAGTTTTTTATGATTTAAATAATATTGCTTATTAAAATTTTCAAAAACATTTTTTTCTTAATTTTTCATTTTTTTTTTTAAACTTATTTTGTTTTTTGAATATTTTGACAAAGATTTTTTTAATTTTTTCTCCTAGTATAAACTATAGATTTCTTTAAATTGAAATACTCAAAAAAAATGTATATATATGTTTTCGAAAGTTTTTTGAAAAAACTGGTCGAACGATTTTGAAATGAAAAATTTATAAAATAGAAAACAGCAAGAGAAATAAGATGGCTTACAACATTTTTTCCAAAAAACGTTATGAATAGTTTTTTTTTTGATTTCATTAAACAAATAATATTTTCCCCCAAATTTTGTTTTATATTGCTCGGTTGAGCCCTAGCCACTAGTCTAATGAAAGCAAATTTCATTATTTATATTATTATTTATTTATCGTTATTTATTTGAAAGCATTTTATGATCATAACAGCATACAGCATACAGAATAAATAATAAGGACGCCTATGATAAACACATAAACATGCAAAAACAACTAACAAATAAAAAAAATACTCGATTACCTACTGAATGGAAAAATTTCAATCAAGAAAACAACGCAACTCAACGGTCATATGGCACTTCCTTTACTTTTAGGCCTACAATTTAAATTTCAATGTCCCCTCTGGGGAATGCCAAAATAATCACACACATCAAGTTTAAAGATAATCGCTTAAGCCATTTAGGCTGCAGCTCGTTATACATACCTACTGACAGACAGAGTCATTTTTTGTCGATCACTTTTTTAGACTTCTCTATGATCGTTATGTCATGTTTCATTGTTATCTAAATTTTTTTTTATATTCACAAATTCTAAACTTTACCTTATAGTCCCTATAATCGCAAGTAAAATTTGAAAAAACTGTGTAAAATGTCAAAATAACCTTAAGTTCTAAATTTGAAGTCGATTGGCTCATCGGTTTAGGCTATAGTCCAAAATACATCCGTACAGACAGACCTACAGACAGACGGACAGAATTTTGCCAGCAACTCAAATATGTTTCTCTATCATCATAATGTAATGTTTGATTATTATCACAATTTTTTTATGTTCACGAATCCTAAACTTGACTCATAGTCCCTATAATCACAAAGCTACTTGTGCATAAAATTCAACATCAACGATAACGAAGCCAATGAAATGAAAATTCAAAAAATAAAATCATTGTCGATCCTCTTCGTTGTTCACCGTCACCGAGAACAGGATATACACAATACACATACACATGTGCTCATTAAGTTTTCCTTTTTAGTATCTCCCTCACCCTCGCTCCCACCATCTACCACACCGACAACCGACCGATCGACCTGAATTTAGCTGAACATTTTATCAAAGATAATATAACAAGTATACCTACGTAAATACACACATTATGTAGGGATGTATGTAGGTACATACCTAAATATCTACCTACCCTCGAATGTTTTATATGAAAAAAATATAAAACTCAAAATAAACTTATCAACCAGCTTAAACATATACCCACCCCCCCCAGACACCATTCATTTACAAAAGTCGTTTTTCTTCTTTTTTGTCAATCCTTTTAACTAGCCATCTCGTCACCCTGCTTGGGTGAAGCAATCCAGTTGTGCAAAAAAAAACTATACTCGCATCATTGTATATATGTAAACTGCAAACTGCAAAGAGTAAAGTACATGTTCACAGAGTTTCTCTTAGAATTCTCTTTGTTCGACTCGTTCGCCTCTTTCAATTTACCAAGTTATTTTTCCCTAGAGCCGCTTGGAACGCCACCGTCCACCGGTCGTCATGATAGTACTATAGCAGTCTATATACAATGAATGCAGTTTGAATAAATGAAATGAATTTAAGAAAATATCCACAGAGAATATTTTTCGGTGTTTCAACAAGATAATTAAATGGATACGTCGTTTTTAAAATATGTTATTTGATTTGAACACATAAGTGTGGGATTGTGAGGCAAAGCTGTGACAACAGCAGTGGTGACTAATACAAACATGAACGAAAAACAATCAACAAATAGGGGCCCATTTCATCAAACACTTTCGCACTAAAGAGAATCATTACTTTCGTTTTATGGTCTTATAACTCATCTGGTAGAGATCGGCCGCTCACTAGAGATTAAAAGTAAATAAAGCGATTGGTCTAAAAACTATAGGGACCCTAATGTCCTAATGGCAACTTGTGAAGCGATTATACATATAGGTACTAAAAAATAATATTAAAATGGAGTTTAATAAAATTTTTAATCATATTTACTATTCATTTTGAGAGAAACTGTCGAGCAAATGTGGTACCCTGGTATATATTTAACATCTACTTGAAATTAAGGTGCCACCGATGCGATGACGGCTGCCTAGTATTCAGGGAAAATTGGTGATTGTTGTTATTAAACATAACTAGCTTGCTTCGGTTGGTGATTGGATATTACACAATCGTTGTTGCATTGGATTTGATGCACTTAAATCACAGTTGACAATCTAGTGTTCCTATCAAAAATCTAATATTTCACTTACATTGTTTGTATCAAGGCGTTCTAAACATCCGCGAAAAAATATATCTGATATAACTTTTCTTGTGCAAACTTTTTGATAGCTGATTAAATTGCGATCCCAGCATCACCATTAGACTTCTTTTGATATTTTTTTCTTTTCTGTGTATGTAGATCTGGGGCATATTTCATAGATCATACAACGCATAAATTGTATCATTTTGTCATTTCGAATTTCAATTCCTGTTTCACAAAATTGTTGTCTGATTTGCTGTCATACAGCAATAATGAACAGAGACTTGACTGGAAATATTGGAATGTTGTATGTTTCTGTTTCACACATTTTTTTTGATACATCAGCAGTTTAATGTAAAATGTATCATACATTTGATGCAGCATCAAAGTTTGCTGTTTAATAATTGAAATCTTAACAAACAAGCGAAATTATTCTAAAATAAAAACTTTTAATACTCAACTTCTTAATTAATAAAATTTATATTTTCTTCTTTATAAAAAGACAGCAAAGGAGCAGCAAAATATTGTTCTATGAAAACAAAGTGTTGCTTCTCCGGAGGTTTATAAGTTCAACGGCAATGAACGTCATGAATGAGAATTTGTAGGTTAATTCAACAGGCATTACAAATTTGTTAACGAAGTATTGATCTTCCATGTTCCATATTAAAATTCACGCTCTCTAAAATTATCTGAGGCGTATTCTGGCACCTCCATTAATTTCAAATAAAATTAAAACTTATTCACCAACAAATAGCAACTTCATTAAGTTTTAATATAAAACTACACAAATATTTAGTTTAAATACCATTATTTTACGTTTACTGTGGATAACTTTTTTTTATAATTCAAAACCTTTGTGCTTTGTGCTGAGATTACTCGTAATATTAAATTAAATAAGAACGAAATGTCAAATCAAACATTTCATACAACACTATGAAAGCTGTGAATCAGAAATTTGTATGTGTTGTATGATGTATGTTGTATGAAAAGTATTTGATATATGATCTGTGAAATAGGCCCCTGGATTGCCTGGAATTCCACTAGATACCTTGCAAAGATAATAATTTAAAACCAAATTAATAAACTGAATGAATTATGATAATTGATTGATTTCAAATATTTCCTAGTTTTCTATGCATGCAATTGAATTGAGAGAGGCTAAACAAATTTATAAACTTCAATCAATGGACGAAAAACACATCATTGGAATTTTTCCCATTGCATTGTAGATATCTATCAATGGACGAAAAACACATCAACATAAAAATAACCTCCTGGGTCAGGATCATATTAATTACAATTACAAGAAGAATTTTTCAATTATTCTGATGGCAATAATGAACGCATATTGCGGCTTTCTAATGGTAAATGTTGGCTTTAATGGCAGGCACCGGATGCTGACGTTTCAAAGCGAAAGGTATTTTTTATCACTTTTTTTATTTCTTTTAATTAGTTGATAATTTTTTTTTTTTTAAATAAAGGTTCTTTAGCATTATAAGCTTTAAATTATAAGCTTCAACTTGTTGAGAAACAAAATCATACACGAAAATGCAAGATAAAGAAATTGCACAAGAAATAAGAAACACAATACAACAAAAATATGCGTACGTTCACGAACGTAACTTTTGGATTGGTAACCTTGTTTTTGTTGTAATTAGCAGGGTTAAAAACAGCTGTTTTTCAGCTGATTGAAGAATATATGGAAACAGAGAGAAAATCCAAAGGTATCCTAGAATTTGCTGGATACTTTTCCCTGTGAAGGAACTGTTTTGTCATTTTGCTTTTGTTTTGATTTTCCGGTGCGAGAACTGATGATTTAAGAAATTAAACAAAATATTAAAAACATAATCACGGTTACAATAAATGGAACGCAATATTAAATATATGACACAGAAGAAGTGTGCCAACAAATATTTTCAAGTAGGTAACAGCACATCTTTTATTTAATAATAACTAGCTGACCCACCCGGCGTTGCTCGTGTTTACCATTGAAAAACTAAATTTTCGTTAATATCTCCACCGAGCGTCAATTATTCCTCCCCTTAAAAGTTTCTCCCGTAATACTCGTCTCGCAAGGAATGCTCATCAGTTCACCCTTGAGCCCAATTTCAGACGTACCGTAAAATATAGGGATTCTTTTTTTAGCCGAACAACACGAATTTGGAATAGTTTACCCGGCGGGATTTTCCCTTGCCATTTTGATCTGCTAACATTCAAAACCAATGTTAATCGGCACCTCCTATCTCTCCCTCCCCTATCTTCTTAATGCCCGCGCAGTGTGTTCTACATTAAAAGGGAAACACATAATCCCTTGTGCGCGCGTTAATTATATAAAAAAAAAATATTAGGTCGAAATCTTAAAGGATCACCATCTAGCTTTTTCACGGGAAGCACTTAAAGGCACAACCCATAGAATCCGTCTATCCTTTGAGATGTAATTTTCGACTGAGCTCTTTATTAAATACACACATTCGTATGAGGAGCGTCCCATAAGCATCGCATGCGACGAACGCAACGCACAAAGTAGGCGAACTTTTTAACTTTTCACTCCGGCAATCCGTTTGAGAGAATCACTCCAAATATGGGCACCGAATTTAGCATTAAATGGGATATTCTACAAAAATATTCTTTTATTTAGAACGAATACCTTCTTTTGTTTCCAAAAAGTACCTTTTGTATTTTAATTGATATATAAATTTACCTAAATGTTCAAAGATACATTCATATGTATATGAAAAATATAAAAAAATTATATTGATATGATATATATGATATAAATTTTGTTGGAAGTGTAAAATTTGGAATTTAATTATTTTTTCTCAAGAAAAATCCCCTCCGTCTAAGCACTAAGGGTTGAAATATGTATTTGAAACAACATATTCATTGGGACACCCCAATCCGGCAACAGTAAAAAGTTCAGGCAACGCAACGCACTATTATTTGTACCTACAAATTCTGTATGATATGTGGTTGGCCATGTCGCAAATAATCAAATCATCGATAGAAGCAATGTTTTTTTAGACTTATGATCAAATTACAACGAAAAAAAAATTTGATCACTGCCAAAGTTCACGGAATCACTCGTTCCTGTCTGTCTAAAAATTACTCCAAGGGAACATAAACGTATAGATTATGATTATTAGCAACTTGTCTTTACTGGCGTACACCATACATACTTTTTGAATAGTTATATCTCGAAAACGGTGAGTCTTAGGAAAAAAAAGGTATGTTAACATTTTTTATAGATAATTATCTGATCTACAATTTTGTCTCAACATATTTTATGATAAAACTTACCGTTTTTCTCAAAATCGTAAAAAACCGTTTGTGTGACCTCTGACCCCGCATTATTTTTTTGCAGGTGGCGGATCAATAAGGACTTTTTAGACTTTATTTATAATGATGTTGAGAACAATCCTACCAATTTTCAGCTGGGTGTGAATTTATGTAACCTCACCCTTTTTATTTTGGTGTAATTTGACCGGACTATTTTATATTGTTTTACTTACAGAACCAACCGTAAAAACCGTACTCCTTTTTAGAACGAATGCATCAAAAGAAAAGCTGATTTTAGGAATCTCAAAATTCTCCGCCACAACATAATTTGCGGCAATCGAAAAGGAACTAAAAGAGAAGGCAGCAAAGAAGAAGAAATATAGAAATTTAATTTTGGGTTCGACTTTTTTACCACATTCAACTTCTCTATTAGAATTTTCAATATATTTGAAAAAAAGTGATGAAAAATATCACATTTTTTATGTAACTTTCTAGCTGCTTGGCCGACAGAAATATTTTATACATTTTCTAGATTCAGTATGCATTGCTTAAGATAACTGCGGTGTTGGATTCTGATTGTAAGCTTAAAAAAAAAAAAAAATTTTTTTTCAATCCTTCAGATTAAGAAAATCCCTCCAAATAATCGTCAGATTATTGGCCAGAACGAATATGACATTGGGATCAATAGCCTGTACAATAATTTGAAAAAAATGGCGATTTTTTGTGCATTTTCAAAAAACCGCCACGAGCCTGCGTCATGTCCGAATCGCCAGTCTTTTGAATGCAGCCTCCCCCCCCCCCATGCAAACAGGCAGAGACACGTGGGACATACGCACTATTCATTTCTGACGCGTTCAAATATTTCCATGTTGCTATTAGCGTCGTGTACATTTTACAGCTTAAATCAATGGAGGAACTTTTGGTATCTGATTTTCAAATTGTTATCTAACGCCAGGAAAAGAAACAATGTTAACTGTTTATTTTCTAATTTAACTTTATTATTGATTTGAAAAGAGTGACAAAAGGAAGTTCCTGTTTTGAGGACCTCTTTCATTTTCACTATGGTCGTTATTAACAACAGGATCGATCGCTAACATCGTCATATTCAATTTCCACATTAGGATCAATAAAAACTTCTTTGCTGCGGATTTGGATATGATTGTGAAGAATGCAGCATGAAGTCACTATTTTATTTGCCATTGTTGCCCCGGATACCTCCAAATACTTCAAACGGCGGAAACTGCATTTCAGAAACCCAAATGCTCGTTCTATCGTGACCCTTGCGCTGCTGAGACGAGTATTAAAATGTGATTTATTTTCACTTAAATGGACATTGTCACGAAACGGAGTTACAAGGTTCCTCTTCAAAGTATACGCCGTGTCACCTACGAGGTGATAATCTCCAGTGATTAGCTGGTCCATTTCAATAGACGTTGGGCTATTTCTGAACACTCTTGCATCGTGCAACCGTCCCGGGGCTCCTACATAGATATTCGTGAAAATTGTACGGGGGTCGCAAATATCTAAAAGAAAAAGCAATAAAACATCTGCCAAAGACCTACCTTGAAAATGACTAAGTGCGTATTTTGTGTGTTGTAATAGTCGATTGGGTTCCTGAGGGGCTGTTTTAATTGGATATGGCCACTATCTATGGTTCCAATTATTCCCGGAATATAACATCCTGATTTCTTGCAAATAAATTCCTGGGAAATATAATTGTATTGGTCATAAGAGGGCCATTTAATGTATACCTAAGTATGCCTATCGGTGAACATATCACATAAAGTATTTCACATAAGGCCTTATGAGGTGAATTTGTTGCTTTATTAAAAAAAAGCTTTCGTGTTTACTCAGAAACCAAAAAGTTAACAAAAGTTTGAGTTCAAGGCCAATAATAGATTTACGGCTTCCAACCTGTTCCATGAGATTCTAAGGTATAAAAAAAGTCAAAGATCCATAGATGTTTATTGATGTTTTGAATTGAAATATAGAAAGAACTTCGACTTTTTACTACAAACTATTTAAAAAAATAAATTGCACGACTGGATCGCACGTACTTGATCATATGTGCGGCCACATTGTAGAATATAATTTAAGAACATTTAAGTGAACATCAAAGCATTTATATAATTTTTGTGACTTTTGATTGTTCGAATAAAGTACGTTAAATTGTATTGGGTGAAATAATTTAAACGCCATTTCATTTCCTTAGGAAATGTAAAAAAGTGAGAATTTTTTTTTCAAACTCGTAGGAGTCGTCTTTAAATAAAACGGTTTTTATTTACCAACTTTTTTTAAAAAAATAAAAAAAAAAATAATTCAAAAATACAAACTTAAGCACAAAAATAACGTACATTTAAAACAAAATTTAAAAAAAATCACTTACCCGTTTTCAAAATATTGATTTTTCAAAAAAAAAAATTAAAAAAATTATTAAAAATCAAAAAAACTTTTCGAAAAAAAATTAATGCAAAATTACTTACGCTACATAAATTTTCTTGAATATCAAATTTAATTTTAATCGGATAACCAGTTTTCGACAAAGTCGAAGGAGGTACCGTTTTTAGCAAACTATATAATTTTTTTTTCACTAAAATATAATGCATACCAATTCGTGGAGCCGTGTTCGAGAAAAATAAGCTTTTACATAACGGTTATATGACAGGTACCGTTAATTTTGAGCTAAAAAAAATTGAAAAGCTCCTCTATAGAATGTCAAAATAAGTTCAAAATTTTAAGACGATTGGCCCAACAGACAGACAGACAGTAAGACACAGGGACAGAATTTTGCCAGTAACTCAAATAAGTTTCTCCATCATCGTAATGTCATGTTTGATTGTTATCTAAACAAATTTAATCCGCATGAATGCATAACTTGCATTATAGTTAGTACCTATAATCGCAAGTAAAAAAATATATGAAAACTGAAATCTACATGTACACTATAAGATGTATTTATTTAATAATTACCTAAGAGATTCGCTTGAAATTTCCAAATTTGCAATCTTACATCTTTTTTTTTATTAATTTATTCTCAGGTAGACGAAAAAACACTTTATTATATCAGCTGATTTTGATTTCGCAACGCGACGGAGGATTAATAACTACAAATAGAACGATAAACTCCTATATTTATTCGAGAATTTTTGACAAAAAAATCACTTGTTGCCACATAGAGCACTAAGCACTTCAGTTGATAAAGGCTAAAAAACTGTCATCGCTATCTTAATTTTAAATAGGTTCCCAAACTTAAGAATTTTAAAATTTTTTTTTAATATCTTAGTAAATTTATTATATTTTGATATTTATTTTTATTTTTATATAATATAAAACTTATTTCTTTTACCTTTTTTCTAAATTTTGTTGAAATTAAAGCATCAAAACATTTCATTTCTGCTCTAGCGTAATGAATGTTTTTAATTTCGAAATAAATGGGCTCGCGACTGGCGACGCAATATCATGTTCGAGGGTTAACATTTTGACCAATAAAAGTAATGGTTTGAAATTACGTCATTTAAATTCACAAAGTTTGGTACTAGTAGAGCTGATGTGAATTTTGTATCCGAAACATGGTTCAAAAACACCCACAATGATGCAATATTATGTAAATTAGAAGGTTTTTCGCTCGGACAGACAGGGTCGTATTAGAGGTGGTGGGGCAAATATGTATGTAATAACATTCCATGGAAACTTAGGTATGTTTCTGAAATTGGTATAGTGCAATAAATGGTTTTGTAGATTTAGGGTATAGGGAAAATAAGCTACTTATAGGCGCAGTATACAGACCAAATAAAAACATTAGCCCTGGCTCATTTTTTTTCAATTTTTGAAAGAAATATCTGCTCTATCATTCCAGGGTTTATTAATTTGTGATTTCAACAGCAATCTCTCATTTAAAAAGAGTTTAGTGCATAGAATGAGTACTTTTAAATTATTTCCTTTAAATACTACTGTTGTATCAAACTTATGTATATTTAAGTAAACTCTTGGATGTCTGCTTTGTGAGTGATAAACGTAATGTTCTATTTCAAGATCTGCTATCTGTACCAGGTTTTTCAAAATAAGGCATATAGGCAGATATCGATCTCCAGTCTGATGATTTGACATTTTTTAGGGGGGTATTTCGACAAAATAAGAGAACGTTACGTAACAAAGTAGTAAGCAAAATCCGAGTCTCAAAAACAACAATGTTCTCTGGGAAATTTAAAAAAATGTATCCATCCCTAGGCGGCCAGCAGTTGTGGAATAATCTACGTAAGTTTAGCATTGCAAAGAAAAAAAATCCGGTCTCCCGGATGATATTAATGTTTAATGGATTACTATTTTAATCTTTGTGGAAAATTATTAAGGTTGTAATTTTTTCAACTGTTTAACTCTTACATCCAAGATCGGAAACAGGCTGTTATTTTAAATCGGAATCTAACACACTCTCTCCTTACAAAAAGAGACGGCTCTATTATTGGTCGTCTTCTAGTTTCCCTCTATTATGAACTCTCTCAAACTGTTTCTGAGTCAACTGTTCAAATGCATGGTGATGATGTTCAAACGTATTAAACTTATTTTCTAGAACAAGTTGACCAAGTATTACTTACAAATTATTTCAAATTTCGCAAAGAGAAATGGCGTTTTTCTAAACCCTTCCAAGTCTAAGCGTCTTATTATTTCAAGGAATCCTTGTAACTATGCTCAGTTCCTACCAATCAAACCAGAAAGGTGGAATATCTCATCGACTGCAAAAAATTAAGAAATTATGCTTAATCGGATACTAACAAGTGAAATGCATATAAAAATAGCCATTTGGAAAGTATATGAAGTATTCCACAGAACGTGGCCAACACATTATTATTATACACCACCTAAAACAAGCTACATTCTTCTCTATACATTTTATTTACTGCAATTGCGATCCATACAATAGTATTGCTTGATACATTTATACAGTCTTAAATGATTTGATATATTTCTATCTTCTCAAAATGTATTATATAATATTTCATTTGATAATTTAATCGGCTTTCGAACGTTAAGTCTATTCTTTCGGACTATGCTCACTCATCAGCCTTGAATAGTCCATGGTTGCCGCGCGAACACTAGTTGCCAAATTTGGATCGACTGCCGCGGGTGCTTCCGCGCTATTATACATATATTTCCAAAAAAATAAATTATCTGCATCCAAAGTCATATTTGCCACCGCAAGAGCATGCCGCGCATAGTGAATACGAAACTTTACAGTATTCTCCAGGACATAAATTACCTCATCAATTCGATCTTGACAAATCTAATTTTCGTTTTACATGTTTAACGTCCGAACGACAATTCTTCGTCCATGCAACGCGTCAATGGAGTATTCTCCCAAGAAAATTAATAGTAACTAGCTAACCCACCCGGCGTTGCTCGGGTATATCATACATTTTCGAAAAAAACAAACCCGGCGTGGCGCCACCTAGTAATCAAAATAGTCTTAGTAAGTTGTTACAAAATATGCTATCAGCTTGTGAAACGACCCCAGCGGCACTAATGGGTGATTAGAATAGCCTTAGTAGTACCCCGTGGCTTAGTGGTTAGTGTGTCGGACTGCTAAGCGAAGAGCATGGGTTCGAGTCCCGCTCATATCCACTTTCTTTTGCGGGGTACTGCCTCTTGCGAAGAACTGACAAAATCTCCAAGAGTAAACCTCGAAAAAGTGCATCTCATCATCAGCTATCTGCCTATGAATGCTAGCGCTTGGGTTTAAACCTTGAACATGCGATCTAGCGTTTGCGAAAGCCGACGTACTACACATCGCACTATCGCAGCTACATGATAAGCATGTTCTCAGAACAGGTTTTGCTGGTTTATCAAATTGCATCGAACCGACTAGCATTTTTATTAGTTCACACAAGTTTTGTTGTTGTTTATTCGTCAGCTTTCGCAAACGCTAGATCGAATGTTCAAGGTTCAAACCCAGCTCGGGACCAAAAAAGGTTTTTCGTAATTAATTGGACATAAAAAGCGATAAAGCACCACTAAAGGAGTCTGATGATCGGGTTGTCCCCCGTGAAATAGCTATAATTCCAGCCTATGAAATTGGTGGTAGTACACATAAGTTGTTGTTCTTCATTCAAAAAGCTTCTATTATTTTGATATTAAAAACAGACACTTCATTTTTACTTGCGATTATAGGGACTATAAGGCAAGTTTAGGATTCGTGAATATAAAAAAAATTGAGGTAACAATCAAACATGACATTACGATCATAGATAAGTCTGAAAAAGTGATCGACAAAAAATATCTGTCTGTCTGTCTGTATGTCTTTCGTGTATGTCTGTCTGTCGGTATGTATAACGAGCTGTAGCTAAAACGGCTTAAGCGATTATTTTCAAATTTGATGTGTGTGATTCTTTTGGCATTACCCAGAAGGGAAATTGAAATTTATTTTTAGGCCTAAAAATAACGGTACGCCATATGACCGTTGAGGAAAAGCTTATTTTTTTCAAAAACCGCTCCAAAGATTTTGATGAATTTTTTTGAAATTTTTTTCGCTGGTGTTGCCTATTATTTTATTAGAACCAACTTTGCGGGAAAAAGTCTATTAACGGTACCTTTCATATAACGGTTTTTAATGTTAAATTAATTCTGCATATCAAAATTTTGAATAACTTTTTTTCTAATTAAAATTAATTTTTGAAACTATTTTTTTTTTGAAAAAATCAATATTTTTAAAACTAATCAAAAATAATTATGTTTAATTTTATTATCACATGTATATTAATAAACTCTTACGAACTGCATATCAAAATTTCAAAAAACTATTTTTTTCAAAAAACTAAAAATAAAAAACAGCAATTTTGTAGGTTTACATATTGTGTTTTTGGCACAGCTTTTACAGAGATTTGATAATTTGTATCTTACTACTGAACAAAATATTGTAATTGAATTTGCAGAATATGAAAAAAAATATCTATCTATCTATCTACATTTTTCATATATTTAAGAAGTGAGATGGCATACTTCATTTTTATTAAAAACCGTTATGTATTGTGGTTTTGATACTTTTTATAAGTTCAAACTGTATTATTTTCAACGTAAATGTTACTTATTTCTGTCAAAGATGAATGATGTCAGTGTATTTAGGCACATAAGAGCAACTACGTGGCAGTCAATATTGAACATCTAATATATTATACAAATAAAAATTTGTTTGTTTGTTTCTTTGTTGTTATGTTTGTTTGTTTGTTCGTATGTGATGCGCTTCCATAATGTTCAAAATATCGGAAAAACACGAAATTAAGAAATGTGAATCAGGATTCAACCACTTATGTTGCGGTTTACACACATGAAATATTTCATTAAAGAGGCACTCATATCAACTTAATGGACTTATGTGCTAATTGCGATAATAGTTTCTTATAATAAATTAATGATTTTAGTCTTTTATATGTAAAACGACGAGAATTGACTAAACTCAGAAAAAGAGAGAAGAAGAGAGAATCAAATTATCGTGCAGACGAAATGCTATTTAATCAAAATGAATATAATCATGATTTCTCCTACTTCCCATAATCTTGTTTGATTGAGTACCTATAATCACATAATCTACTTTGTCTGCTATTAGACGATGAAACTGGATGCATGCACCTTGTTTAAATTCTTCGAACATAGTGAGTCAAAAGAGAGAAAAAATTCGAAAAGATGAGACAGGAAAAAAGCTGTCATGTGTCGAAGAATCTGTTTGACGTTTTTCTTTCTCTTGTTCGCTTTTTTTTAAATTCTTTATTACTTGGTTTCGTTGTGCTCAGCGTAAACTTCTAATAAGATTCAAAGTAAACGAACAAAATATTAGTGAAAATGAAGTGGAAAGTAATTTTTTTTGTGGATTAAGGAACTTAATTTGGACTTCTTATATCTTTATGAATCCAGGAAAAATGTTTATATGGTTAAACACAGTCATTACAACGATAGGGTTAAAAGAGCAGATTCATTGCAAATGATTATGGAAAATGAAAATGAAAGAGAACACTGTCAAACTCGTTTCATGAAACTAAATTCATCGTGTAATGGCGCTTGCGACAGAGAATGAAACAACAAAGTGTGCTTCTACACTTTGACTGGCCAGTCATGACTGTTATCGAAGTTCTCTGTTATTTTCTTTCCGTGAGTCTCGCGCTTCTACACTGTCGACTTTTTCGCTTGACTCAAATTTGGCAGTCCTCAATGCTCATTTTCTGCCTGAAAATGTGGTATTTTTTTATTTTTGACATGAAGCAATTAATAATAATAAAATAATAGTCTTTTACGTTCGAATTGCTCAGATATGTCGTATTCTCTGTTCAACAATTATTTTTTCCAAGGAAATATGTCAGAAAAACAGAAACAAATATAAGAGAAGTCGTTCACAGCGAAAATGACTCTAAAAGCACCGACAACATAATAAATCAACACAATGATAAAAAGAAGAAGAGAAAAGAAAAACGCCAAACAATGCAATGAAAAAATTACCCTCGACTCACAGGGTAAAATGTTTTTTCTTCTCAACATTCGAATTTGCTATCTGTTTTACTCTTATGTGAGTCAAGACTTAACAGTCAACGTGTAGAAGCACACAAAGAAGAATTCGAACAAGGTGCAGCATCTAGTTTCGTCTAATAGCAGACTTTACAAACGAAGCCTTTCAGATACACATGAATGAAATCTTTTTATCTCAAAAGAGGAGAAATAATTCGAATTCGAAAATCTATCCGCAACCAAATTCAACATCTATTTTTATCGGCAACTGGTTGTTGTATTTGTACTGTGTGTAAAATCCAATTGCGCTACGGACAGGTTTGCTAAAAAAACAGATATTGTATCTTAAAATTGAAGCATAACTACTAATAAATAAATAAATAAATAAATAAATACCTATAAAATATTCGTGATGGCATAAGGATAGCTGGATTAAAAACATTGTAGGAAGCTTATCTCGTTCTTAACTTCTGATGTTATTGCATTTCTATGGTCAAAATCTTTCCGCTTGTGACTGATTCTATGACACATACCCTATATTAATACCCCGTTAACCTCCTGAGCTGCCCTAAAGGTAACATTTCTGTCTTG
This sequence comes from Platycheirus rosarum, assembly GCA_963971375.1. Classification (NCBI taxonomy): domain Eukaryota; kingdom Metazoa; phylum Arthropoda; class Insecta; order Diptera; family Syrphidae; genus Platycheirus; species Platycheirus rosarum. The sequence continues at coordinate 39,919,331 of OZ020507.1, forward strand.
TACATTACTTACTGTTCTGGCAAATAAATAAACAAATAATCAATAACCTCTTTTCTTACTTTTACCCACATAGACCATAACACAAAAAACCCTTAAGAGACGAACAGAAAAAAAGAAAATTGTTACATAAATCGAGACCAATCAATTCACAACTCTGAAGAAAATCAGGACTTCTTTGTCACCTTAGTAGAAATAAAGCTGTTCACTATTTTCGAGCATCAAGTACTTTTTTGCAGCATCGATATCGATTTCTTTGATTATGAGCCGCATCATGTTTCATACTCTGCTTGAATTGTAAATAAAAACAAACTTTTTCCTACCAAATGCACCCAATTCCATGATGTATTACCTAATTAAAGTTAATTGTGTTTGTCCATTCATTCACAACCAAAAACCAGAAAATGCTTTTAAAAGTTAACAAATCCCAAACCGCAACATAACCCCTATGCAATCCAGCATTTCCGAAAACTCCCACCAAAAACCCTTAAAGCCCAAAAAAAAACTCAGATGCAAAAGTTTTCTAAATTGCCATCATTAAAACACTGTTTCGCAAAACCATTTTTTTCTGACCACTTTGACTTTGACACTAGTTTCACATCAAAAACCAAAGTATTGTTGTGTATGTTGCCCCAAACTTTCAAGGCAATTTTTCAGCGCAAATAAAATCTCTAACTCCCAACTGCAAAAGTTCAGCAAAAGCAGGATTTGTCTGGCAAAACAAACGATTAACTCAGTGACAATGAGGGTTGGTATTGCGGACTAGTGCTCAGCGCACCTGTTTTATTGCACTTAAAGTTTGAACTTATTCTTTGTATCCAACATGTAACCAGTTAGATGATTCCAAAACAAAAAAAAAAACATAACCTGAGCCACTAACCCTCACTAGAAGGACTCTGCAGGAATTTGTTTATTGATATTTCCCTACTTCGAAACTATGGTTAATTTACTCCGTGAATTTCTTTCATCTTCGAAAGCCACTAGTTTTTTTCCCATTATCAACTCCTGCCTGAGTTCCCTTTCGTTACCACTTTTCCCGAGCGAAATTGAGTTCAGGATACCACAGTGGATTTTTTTTGTATCCTACGTTCCGCCCTTAAAGGTGGAAAATGCACGATGAAGTATCCATGAGATAAAAAGCAGGGAGATGAATGGAAAACTTTCGCTACTCGACTTATCTATTTTTTGATGGGAAAACTGAGAAAGTTGGTGCGGCTTTCTGGAAAGATTGAAAATTAGTTTTTTTGGGAAAGTCCTTATCGCATGGATGGTGTGTCTGTTTATGGCAACGAATGGATAAAGTTTCCTTTTGTATGGCAATTATATCTTATTTCCTCATGTGGCTTCATATACTTAAGTAAGTTGCATTGTGGTGCAATTTGTTAGCATAATGTTATCTATGAAGCATGATTTAATAATCGAAAATATGGACGGATTTTCAAAAAGTTGATCATAGTATTGATGAGGGGATGTGGCTGGAAAAGCAGTTTTTTCAGAAAAAGGGAAAGTGTGGGATATTTTGTTTTCAACTCAGTAATGAGTTTGTAATAGTTTTCTCTAAGACCATGTTTAGATATAAATTTAAATGAGTTTACTTTAAGGAAAATTTGTAATTTTATTAAAAAAAAATTGGATTTTTGAAGTGAATACTGCTATAGTATCGTTCGAGTTTCAGAAATTTTGGAATGGGATAGAATACAAGTATACAGTGAACGGGCACACAAACAAATCCTATTCCGTGAATTGTGCGGGGGTGGAAAGCGATCTACAAGAGGAAAAGGCACATACAAAATTATGTATGGTATGTTAAAGTACACACTAGCAAATGGTATTCTGTGTATTGCGCGGAGTGGAAGTTACCTTACCTTAGATGCGTTACAGACCGGGGTGAACCTGGGCCTCAAACAACTAGCTTCTCCATTATTCTTCGTTTGATCTCAGAGGTGGTGTTATTGGCTGAGTTAACAGCGGAGCCCAGGTAGACAAAATCCCTAACTACCTTAAGGGATCATAGCTGTCTATGATGATGTTTTTCCAAGACGTCGATGTTTGAGTGTCTCTTCTTGATAACAGCATACTTGGTTCTGCCTTTATTGACTGCTAAACCCATCTTCGCTGCTTCCGTATCAATACTCACAAAAGCGCTACTGCCAGGACTGGGTGATAGTTGGCAAGTGACAAAAGATCAAAGGGGTAAGGTTTGTCGCATGGTGGAATCATATATACTTACATACTTATAAAATAGGCATTTGCGTGATATATGAACATAGCTATATACAATATGGGTGTAAAGGTTAGGATTCGTGCATATTAAAATAATTATATGAAGTTTTACTTCTGCCGTGTGTGAATTGCACACACACACTTTTTGCGATTATATTTAAGCATTATTATTAAGCAAGTTTAGGATTCGTGAATATAAAAAGATTGATAACAATCAAACATGACATTACGATCATAGAGAAGTCTAAAAAAGTTAGTGGCAAAAAATGTCTGTCTGTCTGTCTGTATGTATAACGAGCTGCAGCCTAAACGGCTTAAACGATTATCTTCAAATTTGGTATGTGTGATTCATATTTTTAGGCCTAGATATAACTGTACCTGCCATATGACCGTTTAAGAAAAGCTTATTTTTATTAAAAACGGCTCCAACGATTTTGATGAAATTTTTTTTAAATTGTTTTGTTGGTATTGGCTATCATTTGATCAGAACCAAATGTAGGAGAAAATTCTATTAACGGTACCTTTCATTTAACGTTTGTTTTTAATTTTTGGGTTTCTCGGTAACGAATTTTTGGATTTATGTGAAATTTAATATTTAAGAGGATCTAGGTAGCGAAATTATTTCTGCATATCAAAATTTTGAATAAATTTTTTTACTAATTAAAATTTATTTTTGAATTTTTTTTGAAAAATCAATATTTTTTTAAAACGAATCAAAAAAAGAGTTGGTTGTCTGTAAAGTCGTTTTACGCATGATAATTTTACGTGATAACGTCATAAAAAAACATTGATGGCAGCCATACCAAAATACAACCCGTTGACTCACACCCAAAAACCCTCTCGTTAAATCCACACACAAACACCCTAATATGTATATCTACTTTCTACTTTAGCAAAACTCCGCCTATTTTGTATTTCTTTTTCTCTTCTTGTTCTTTTTGAATTTGAGTGGAATTATTTTGGGAATTTGCACCAGTTTGTTTGTATATTCATATTTGCAATAGATTTTGGTTGAAAGAACCAAAGTGTCGCGGTTAGCATGAGTCTAATCAGCATGAGTCATTTTATTTCATTCGTGTAGCCTATCATCGAATTATAAGACGTCATCACATCAAAAAATTATGTTTAATATTATAATCACATGTATATTAATAAACTCTAAGAAACGGTATGTAGTTTAAAAAAAAAATAAAAAAAAAATCAAGTAACTAAAAATAAAAACAGGATTTTATCAAGATCCGCCCCACAATTTTCGAAATACTTTTTTCATAAATTCATTATTATACAAGACGTATGATTGCGTACTCCATTTTTACTAAAATCCGGCTAATGTTGTGGTTTTGATACTTTATTTTAAGTTCAGATAGTGTTATATTTCTACATTAATGTTACTTATCTTTTAAATTTTATTTGACGATGTGACCGCACATATTAGAAAGTACGTGCGATCCAGTCGTGCAATTTATTTTTATTAAGTTTAATAATTTGCTTATATTAAAAAAATCGAGGAAGGATTTAAGCTAGGCATCGATTATCTTTTGGAATAATACTTTGTGTAAATGATAAAAACTTTAATTTAACCTCTAAACATAATGCGCATATTCTAGCCTTTTTGTTTCATTAATTTGATGGATGTTTAAGCTTTGTGGTCATTTGTCCAAAAACTTAGATGCACAGCTGCTAAAACGAACTGTTAAAAGAAATCATCATCTGCGCAAGAACCGCGATCCAGTCTGGGCCTCGTACAACAAGTTCTTCAATTAATCCCATTTGCTGGTCGACGACGTCCAATTGTTCACTGCAAGCTTCGGGCGTCCAGGTCTACGCCATACTTCCAACGTGAGCAAGGTTTGCCATATTGTCTTCTACCATAAAAAGAACTGTAAAAGGCTTTCCGCGATCTGGTTGCTCTGATATCAGGTGGGCTATGTATCAAGCCCACCGGAGTCGAATGAGCTTTATATTTTGCACAATATCTGCTTCGAGTTAGAATTCATAGAATCTTAGACTATTCCTTCTGCGGAATCATCTTCTCCAGTACACAAGGCCAACAATTCTCCGTAAGACTTTCTTCTCGAAGTCTGTTAAGAGATCAGAGTGCCTTTCATTAAGCGCCGAGGTCACGGATCCGTATGTGAGTAATGCTAAGACTAATGTTATGGCAACACTTGTCTTGTACAGCAGCAGCTTATTTTGTATACTAAAGTTTCCATAGTATTGTAAAATTAACTACTTTTTGAACGATTAGTGCTCTCTATCTTTTGTAAAACGTCAGATTTTTCAGGACATTTATACGAGATATAGAAAAATGAAACCACGAGACGGATTAAAAGAACCAGAGCTTCTAATAAAGTTCATTTATAATATTGCAACTTGTTGTCAATTAATTTATTATTTTCAGGAGTTCCCAAAATTCGTTATATTACTGTCAGAAGTGGGTTCCTGGCACCAGAACCTTCCTCAACTCGATGAAATTCTCGAGAAATGCCAGTGATTGCTCTTGTCCTACGTGGTCTTCCAACGGAACATTATTATTTTTTTTTTTATAATTAACGCGCGCACAACGGACTACTTGTTTCCCTTTTAATGTTACAACTGCGCGGGCATTCGGAAGATAGGGAGGGGAGAGATAGGAGGTGTCGATTAACATTGGTTTTGAATGTTTGCAGATCAAAATGGCAAGGGAAAATCCCGCCGGGTAAACTATTCCAAATTCGTATCGTTCGGCTAAAAAAAGAATCCCTATATTTCACGTCCGAAATTGGGCTCAAGGGTGAACTGATGAGCATTCCTTGCGAGACGAGTATTACGGGAGAAACTTTTAAGGGGAGGAATGCAACTGGCTACTTCGAGTGAACATTTTTTGTAAAAGAAACGATAAAATAAGGAAAGACATGAAATATTGCGTCGGTGTTCGAGAGGGGCAATTGATTCAGTGGCAGTCTATTTCCTATCAATCTTAACGCTCTATTTTGTATTCTATCAAGCAGGTGAAGCGATGTTTGTGAAGCACCTGCCCAGAGGTGGTAGTTATACTCGAGTTTAGGGCGTATAAACGCTTTATAAATTGTAGCCAGATCAGATGGGGAAAATACTTCTTACACCGATACAGAAAACCTTGATGTAAGTGCCATTCATGGACAATGGTATTGGGGTACGTTTAGCTTTAACGACAGAAGACAGCATTTAGTTTTCGAAGCATTAAACTCCACACGATTCCTATTACCCCAATTGACAATGCTGTATAAATCGGAGTTTAATGAGCTTGACATACGGCACCGTGGCAATTGTACGTCCGAAGGCGAAGGACGTGAATTATCGAACGAATATGAAAAGCTGAGGGTAGAGTCGTATTGAGTAGTGCCCCGTGGCTTAGTGGCTAGTGTGTCGGACTGCTAAGCGAAAGAACCTGGGTTCAAATCCAGCTCATAGCCACCTTTTTTTCTGGGGTACTGCCTCTTGCGAGGAACTGACAAAACCTCCAAGAGTAAAATTTGTCTCGAAAAAGTGCATCTCATGTAGCCGTTCGGACTCGGCGGTAAACTGTAGGTCCCTTCCATTCTTGCAGAGTAACAACACACACACAGGAATGGTTGAGAGTATAAGTCGCTAGGCCTTGGCTCCTTAAGGAGCTGTCGCGCCAATAAATGTATGTATGTAGAGTCGTATTGAACGAAAACAAACATTCGATCTTTGAGATATTCCTTAATCTGACGGTTAATAAGCGTTTCAATGACCTTAGAAAGTAGGGATGTTAGTGCTATGGGTCGGTAGGAGGAGGGGGAGGATGGGTCACCTTTCTTAGGGACAGGCTGGACAAATGCTGTTTTCCATCTTCTAAGAAAGATTCCAGAAGAGTAGGAGCGATAAAAAAGCTGTGGAAGAACACCTCTTCAGAAGAATCGGGGGTATACCATTCGGGCCAGCGGATTTGAGTATATCGAGATCTTTGAGAACTCTTGCTACTGTACGAGTGCGGAAAAAAATCTGTCCCATGGAAAAATTTACATTATCAAGTACAGGAGGGGCAACGTTGCTATGCGGCAGCGTGCAGCTGGCAGCGAAATGGGCGGCGAGCAAGTTTGCCTTCTCTGAAGAGTAAACAATTGGTTTGTTATTGTCGATGAGCGTTGGAACCGAACTGAAACTTGGTTAAATCCAAGACACTTGAATACAGAAATCCTCAGTTAAGATTTCGAAGTTTATCGTAAAGATAGGCATCACGATAAACCAGATGATGTTGGTGGTGGTGTTCTTATTGCTATCAGGAATTCATTTTTATCATGTAATATAACTTTTCCGTTTTATTTAACTATCGATATTATTTGTGTTAAAATTTGTGTTTCGTCGAAAATTTTATTTCTTATTAATGTTTATATTTGCCCAAAAAGCCCTATTTCAGTTTATGCAGAGTTGACATTAGTTTTAGACTATATTTTTCAACTGTCGAATTTCGAAAGCGAAATTTTACTGTTAGGAGATTTCAATCTTCCCTACACTCAGTGGGTTCCCTCTGATAATGGAGGGGAAAGGAAAGGAGGGAGGAAAGCACGAGCTTTCCCGTTTAGACAATATTATCTTTACTGACTTACAGCAAGTAAGCTGTATAAGAAACTAGTGGTCGCATGTTAGATCTGGTTTTCTCATCTGACGCTAGTAATACAGTTGTTCTTCATGCTTATTCAGGTATCACCAGATTAGACGATTACCATCCTCCTTTAGATATTTTTTTTGCTTTCACGAATGTCCTTGACGAAAGTAGTTGTGCAAATGACTGTTCATACACCTTTGACTTCCGAAAAGCGAATTTCGATTTACTTTCGGATGAACGACGCAGGTCCGGTATTGAAAATATATCAACCTTTGCAAATATTGACGAAGCAGTTACTTGTTTCTACTCTATTTTATATGATAGCATGAAAAAAGTAATTCCACAAAAATTAATCAAAAATTTTATTCGGTACCAGCCATGGTTTACTAAAGAACTTAAGCTTTTAAGGAACAAAAGAAATTAAATCAACTCTTTCTCCAACTGACCACGAAATCTTCGTAAGTCTTTTTGAAGAATTTCGAACGCTCTCCCATAATCTTTACTCCAACTATGTAACAAAAATGGTGTATTCTCTTAAAAATGATCCAAAGTTGGTCTTTTGTTAACTCGAAGAAAAAATCGGATGGTTATCCAACCAACTTTGTTTTTAATGGTCTTACCTTGAAAAATACCCCTGACATCTCTAATGCCTTCGCTAATCATTTCTCTAATTCCTTTTGTAGTTCCTCTGTAATAATAGATGAAAATTACTTTGATAATCGACTTAGCTGCTCTCAAGTTAATTTTAATAATGTTCCTATTAGCAGTGAGTTAGCTCATCCACTTGAATACCTTTTTAAGCTTTCATTAGCGTCTGGCAAATTTCCTAGTCTTTGGAAAAAATCTTTTATAAAACCCATTTTTAAAAAAGGTGAATAAAAGGAAATCAAAAATTACAGACCAATTTCAAAAGCTTTAAAGCATTCCTAAGCTGTTTGAACAAGTTGTCTGCGAAAGCTTATCCTTCTTAACTAAGAATATTATTTGCATCCAGCAGCATGGATTTATGCAAAAAAAGATCCACTATAACAAACCTATTATCTTTTCATCATAAATGCTCTAATGCACTTGAAAGTGGCTTTGAATTAGACTGCATTTACACGGATTTTTCTAAAGCCTTCGACCAACTTTCTCATAAAGTTATTTTGTTTAAAATAATGTTTGGCTTTCCACCTTTGTCAATTGCCTGGATAAGATGCTATCTAACAAATAGATCTTACCAAGTCAAATTTTGTAACGTATTGTCTAACCCTTTTAATGCATTATCTGGAGTTCCACAAGGAAGTCACCTTGGACCTTTACTCTTCATAATTGCTATAAATGACGTATCTTCTTACATTTCTAATAGTGAAATTCTTGTTTTTGCCGATGATATGAAAATATTTAAAATAATTAAAAATTCTTCAGACCGTATGATCTTACAAGAAGATATAGACAGTTTTGTCTTATGGTGTTCTAAGAATGGTCTTAGTCTAAATGCTTCTAAGTGTCAAAGTATGACCTTTTCGCGTAAGAGAACACCTAGTATTATCACTTATACAATGTCTCAACAAACTCTTTGTCAGGTTTCTACATTTCGTGACCTAGATGTTTTATTTAGTTATAACCTTGAATTTGATGAGCACCTCAACTCTATTATAAGTAAAGCAAATTCCATGCTTGGATTTATTAAGAGGTGGGCTGAGGAATTCAATGATCCCTACGTAACACTATCTTTATACAAATGCTATGTTCGTCCCCATCTCGAGTATGCTTCTCAAATTTGGTCACCATTGTATGAAGTCCATAAATCTCGAATTGAGGCTATTCAGCATAAATTTATTCGCTTTGCTCTTAAAGGCCTTCCATGGGAAGATCCATTTAATCTGCCCCCTTATGAGAATCGAATTCGGCTTCTGAATCTCCAATCCCTTTCTCACAGACGGGTCAGTAATGATCTTGTGTTTTTTCATCAATTGCTTTCTGGTCAAATTGATGCTCCTGAATTACTTTCCTTGGTAGGTTTTAACTACCGATTGCGTAATAAAGAACTCTTGTACTGCCCCTACCATAGAACTAACTATGGCATGCATGAGCCATTAACTCGCATGAAAAGGTTGTATAATACCAATCACCTTCAAATGGATTTTAATTTGAACAAAAAGCAGTTGAAACAAAACTTAATAACCAGTGTCCACGAGCATGACTTCTATTTGTTATATGTTTTATTTATCGTATTTTTATTTATTTTTAATTACTATTTATTGTAAATGTGTTTGTGAACCTACTTTCTTTAAGTTTGTAAAAATTTGTATTTTTTTTTTTTTTTTTTTTGTTTAAATATTGTTCATTATTTTTTTTTGTAGTTAATACATGAATTGTTAATTTTTTTTTGTTTTTATCTTCAGTCCTACGTTCTTTTTGTGTTGGTGTTGGGTAGTTTCTAACTGCTAACACCTGCATTCATGATGAAGAGCGTAAATAAGTTGCGTACATATGAGTTTGCTCTAAACTTAGTACCACTTGACCTCTGAAATGCAAAACAAACAAAAAACCGAAGATGTTGAGGAGTTTTTAATATTTTTTACAAATGACCGAACATTTTTTCTGCATTAGGGACACTGCAGAATTTTTTGCCGTAATTTTTGTTCATGCAAAAATTTGGTTCTTTTAATAACGGAGTTGCATGAGTTCCTTGCATGTTTGTGCTTTTTCCGATTTTCCTCTGTAGGGTAGGCTTTGTAGGATCGGAAACTTACTTTTTTGAGCCTGATATCGATCAGTTGGGTAAGGTGATGTAACCCGCCAAAAGAGCTCGACATACCTTCCTTCGGGTGTTGTCTGACCAGAATAGCGGAGCCAATTGGAATTGTGTACATTGAAATCGGCCGCAATAACGATTTCAGTGCGAGGACAAAGGGAAACAATTTTCGAGATGGAATCAGACAGTGCATCTAAGTGTCAAAGTATGACCTTTTCGCGTAAGAGAACACCTAGTATTATCACTTATACAATGTCTCAACAAACTCTTTGTCAGGTTTCTACATTTCGTGACCTAGATGTTTTATTTAGTTATAACCTTGAATTTGATGAGCACCTCAACTCTATTATAAGTAAAGCAAATTCCATGCTTGGATTTATTAAGAGGTGGGCTGAGGAATTCAATGATCCCTACGTAACACTATCTTTATACAAATGCTATGTTCGTCCCCATCTCGAGTATGCTTCTCAAATTTGGTCACCATTGTATGAAGTCCATAAATCTCGAATTGAGGCTATTCAGCATAAATTTATTCGCTTTGCTCTTAAAGGCCTTCCATGGGAAGATCCATTTAATCTGCCCCCTTATGAGAATCGAATTCGGCTTCTGAATCTCCAATCCCTTTCTCACAGACGGGTCAGTAATGATCTTGTGTTTTTTCATCAATTGCTTTCTGGTCAAATTGATGCTCCTGAATTACTTTCCTTGGTAGGTTTTAACTACCGATTGCGTAATAAAGAACTCTTGTACTGCCCCTACCATAGAACTAACTATGGCATGCATGAGCCATTAACTCGCATGAAAAGGTTGTATAATACCAATCACCTTCAAATGGATTTTAATTTGAACAAAAAGCAGTTGAAACAAAACTTAATAACCAGTGTCCACGAGCATGACTTCTATTTGTTATATGTTTTATTTATCGTATTTTTATTTATTTTTAATTACTATTTATTGTAAATGTGTTTGTGAACCTACTTTCTTTAAGTTTGTAAAAATTTGTATTTTTTTTTTTTTTTTTTTTGTTTAAATATTGTTCATTATTTTTTTTTGTAGTTAATACATGAATTGTTAATTTTTTTTTGTTTTTATCTTCAGTCCTACGTTCTTTTTGTGTTGGTGTTGGGTAGTTTCTAACTGCTAACACCTGCATTCATGATGAAGAGCGTAAATAAGTTGCGTACATATGAGTTTGCTCTAAACTTAGTACCACTTGACCTCTGAAATGCAAAACAAACAAAAAACCGAAGATGTTGAGGAGTTTTTAATATTTTTTACAAATGACCGAACATTTTTTCTGCATTAGGGACACTGCAGAATTTTTTGCCGTAATTTTTGTTCATGCAAAAATTTGGTTCTTTTAATAACGGAGTTGCATGAGTTCCTTGCATGTTTGTGCTTTTTCCGATTTTCCTCTGTAGGGTAGGCTTTGTAGGATCGGAAACTTACTTTTTTGAGCCTGATATCGATCAGTTGGGTAAGGTGATGTAACCCGCCAAAAGAGCTCGACATACCTTCCTTCGGGTGTTGTCTGACCAGAATAGCGGAGCCAATTGGAATTGTGTACATTGAAATCGGCCGCAATAACGATTTCAGTGCGAGGACAAAGGGAAACAATTTTCGAGATGGAATCAGACAGTGCATCGAACTCGTTACAAGTCGAATTACTGTCAAGATTTGGACTCCTGTAAATAAAACAATAATGAATGACATGCTTGCGGACATTGAATTTGAGCCATAAGAAGTTTAAGTCCGTGTTGGAACATTGCCCATATTGGGGAAGGCTCTGGCAAGCAATATCATTCCTAACATAGACCACGAGACCATTATGGGAAAAGAGTAATGGCACCAAGCTATACCCATGTAGAGCAAATTCTGATAAATCAGTATTTACTCCAACCTGGGTTTCACTTAATGCCAAAACAGCTGGCCTGTATTGAACAGTGTACACGTACACGTGAAAGAAATTCTTTCTTATACCACGAACATTAGAATACAGGACACGAAAATCACTTGCCATTTAAAAACACTTACACACAAAACACAAATCTGACGAACCATGCAGTGAAAATCCAAATTAATTTCTGTAATAAACAAACTGTCTTAGGTGTTATGCCCATCCATAAAACAGCTTGCGTACAAAAAATCAATTTAAATATTCAGCATATTAAGACAAACTCAGATGCCCTTATCCATTTACCGCAAGCATTAGATGGTCATACAATGCCTACAGTAGATAAGAAAGAAGCAGTTAAGCACAAAGATCTTGGGACAGAGGATAATTTGCTATGCGAATGCGTTTTATATATTTTTTTCCACAGCGCGAGTGGGCATCTTTTTACTTCTTCCAACGACGTGATTGGATATTATTATTATTCTTTACAGCACACGCGGAGGTTTTTTTTTCGGTTTCTCTAACGAGTGTGTAGGTATTAATATTTTTTTAAAACACTCGCGATAACAATGCGCAATAATTTTTTTTTGACTTTTGCTTAATTATTTGTGCGCGCACCTCGACGTCCGGCCTCTACGAGCTTAAGATCGACACTGAATTTTGGTTTTGAGGTAATGTTTTCAAGGTTTTGAGGTAATGTTTTCAAATTTAAATATAGTTTTTGGTCGCTTGCGTGCAGCTGGGCTGTCAAAGATTGTGACAAATTAAACTCAAAATTTAAGCTCGACAAAACATACAAATACAACATTAACTTTATTGGCATTCAGTTGGCTTAAATTGTCGTACAAACTTTAAAAAATTAATTTAAAATTGCTCGTGCTGTCTGTATGCCAAGATCAACTCACAAAAAGCCAAAAGCACCACACGTCCTAGTCGGAAATACGTTTGACCCATCTAATAAAATGGCTGTGGTTACCGGGACATGTAAATGGTGACAGATCGGCAAACAATGGCAGCAGCCAGACAGAGAATTTATAAGGCTTTCTTCAATTTTAATACTGACACCATTGTATATACATTGTACATTGTATAGTACTATCATGAGACGAGAAAAAATCTTTCTACCTAGAGCCGCTTGGAGTGCTAGTGTAGGGACATTTTATTTGAGTGAGAGAGAATGAAGTGTTTTTAGTGTTATGCCTTGTGCTTAGTTTCCTGCGCATGTGCAATGTGACAATGTGAGGCAAGAAAAAACCGAAGGAGAACATGAAATAATTCAGTATCTTGTTTTGTTCATTGTATATATGTGTATAAACTGCTAGCAATTTTGAAGTTAATATATAATGGTTTCGCTTAGCTGAGGCTAATAGTTTTTTGTAAGAATTTATACACGATCCAACATTTTCATTGTTTACGTTTTTTTTATATGGAATATGTAATATGAAAACTGGTTATCACATAAGCATTTTTACATGCTTACGTCATTGACCAGACTTTTAATTTGAGTTTTTTAGGATTTTCAAGTTTTGTACGAGCACTACGTACAAACATATTTGTCATATTTGTACATATATACATCATTGACCAGACTTTTGATTCGAATTCTTTAGGATTTTAAATATTTTTTACTATTATGAAGGTTGTCGTCTTCAAATAATGTACACATTCATTCTTGAAATTTAAACACAAACTTACTTCTTGCTGTATTTATACAAAGATAGAAACGTCCTTGCAGTGGATGCATTTATATATAGTTTAATGTTATGGCCAAGAATCTAGCTTTATTATAAAGATAAGGGTTTGCATTATGTTCAAAAAATGATTTCGGGGAAGTAGCCACCGTGGCTGGCTCGAATAAATTCCAGCCGAGGCCCAATTTTCTTAATTTTGTGAAAATCGGGATCGGTGGTCAATTCGTTTTGGGCCCATTCACAGAACGTGTGATGCCCTTGATAGGCGTTCGGCTTCAATTCTTGAACGAGTTGGATTTTGTAAGCCTGCAAACCAAGATGCTTCCGCGCGCAATGGCGGAATTTACGATAAGACCGCATTTGAAAAAAACCGTTATAGAACAAATTTCGAAAAATTTATTCTAACTCATTGTATATACATTGCCTATAGTACTATCATGAGACGAGAAAAAATCTTTTTCCCTAGAGCCGCTTGGAGTGCTAGTGTAGGACATTTTATTTGAGTGAGAGAGAATTAAGAGCATGGTTTTTAGTGTTATGCTTTGTGCTTAGTTTCCTGCGCATGTGCAATGTGACAATGTGAGGCAAGAAAAAACCGAAGGAGAACATGAAATAATTCAGTATCTTGTTTTGCGTACGTCATTGACGAGACTTTTGATTTGAGTTTTTTAGGATTTTCAAGTTTTGTATGAGCACTACCTACATACATATTTGTCATATTTGTACATATATACATCATTGACCAGACTTTTGATTCGAATTCTTTAGGATTTTCAATTTTTTTACTATTCTATTATGAAGGTTGTCGTCTTCAAATAGTGTACACATTCATTCTTGAAATTTAAACACAAACTTACTTCTTGGTGTATTTATACAAAGATACAAAGGCCCTTGCAATGGATGGATTTTTGTTTTGAATTTTACTTTCCATTCAGATAGGTACCAACATATACATATAGGTACATAGATATGTATGTGTAGGTATCTATCTGAATGAACTATGTGCAGAAATTCAATCAAAAATTGTTTGTAAATTGATTTATATTATTATTGATTGATTATATATTATTGATTTATAGTAACAAAGATCTTTTGTTTGTTTGAGGTTTGTATGTATGTATGTTTATATGTTTGTATGTAAAAAATCAATGTGCATTCAATTATGGTTAAAAAAAATATGACGGTGGGCTAAAACTGGCACCACCCATAGGAGTTTTTTTTGGCATCGACTTTTCTGAGAACTGGTTAGGTAACCGATTACAACCAAAATTGATATTAAGGAAAATGTAAGTAGCCTAAGTAATCTTACACTAAAATATATTTATATAGGTATATTTAAAAATAACGGCAACATTTAAAATAATGTGCTATACCTTTTTTAAAGCAAAAAGTCTGTTCAATCATATTATTTTTTTAAATAAAGAATTTCAGAAAAAAAATAAATATATAAAAGGCACGACTGGTTTGCACGTACTTGCTCGTGTGTGCTAATTTGTTTATTTAGGGGCAGGTGTAAGCTTTTGTTTTCTCGATTGAATTTTTTTCATTCAGTAGTAATCGAATAGTTTTTTACTTGCGATTTATAGGGACTATAAGGCAAGTTATGCATTCGTAAAAAAAATCTAACAATCAAACATGACATTACGATGATAGAGAAGTCAAAAAAGTGGGTACGGAAATTCTGTCCGTCTGTCTGTTTGTCTGTCTGTCTGTTCGTATCGATATCTACAGCCTAAACAGTTAGGCCGATTTGATTCAAACTTGGTACATAGTATTTTTAGAGTGCTCTACTCGATAGTTTTTGGAATTGGCATTCTAGCTCCAAAACTAACGGTACCTGCCATATAACTTTTAATGAAAAACTTATTTTTCTCGAAAACGGCTCCTACGATTTTGATAAAACTTTTAGAATGCAAAATCTATCTTTTAGTTTAAATGGATTTTTGAGAAAAAGTTTTATAACGGTACCTCCCATATGACCGGTTTTTTTCAAATTAGACTTTCTCGTTAACTAATCGACGGATTTTGATAAAATTTTCAAAATATGTAGTTTTTTATGATTTAAATAATATTGCTTATTAAAATTTTCAAAAACATTTTTTTCTTAATTTTTAATTTTTTTTTTAAACTTATTTTGTTTTTTGAATATTTTGACAAAGATTTTTTTAATTTTTTCTTCTAGTATAAACTATAGATTTCTTTAAATTGACATACTCAAAAAAAATGTATATATGTTTTCGAAAGTTTTTTCAAAAAACTGGTCGAACGATTTTGAAATGAAAAATTTATAAAATAGAAAACAGCAAGAGAAATAAGATGGCTTACAACATTTTTTCCAAAAAACGTCATGAATAGTTTTTTTTTGATTTCATTAAACAAATAATATTTTCCCCCAAATTTTGTTTTATATTGCTCGGTTGAGCCCTAGCCACTAGTCTAATGAAAGCAAATTTCGTTATTTATATTATTATTTATTTATCGTTATTTATTTTAAAGCATTTTATGATCGTAACAGCATACAGCATACAGAATAAATAATAAGGACGCCTATGATAAACACATAAACATGCAAAAACAACTAACAAATAAAAAAAATACTCGATTACCTACTGAATGCACAAATTTCAATCAAGAAAACAACGCAACTCAACGGTCATATGGCACTTCCTTTACTTTTAGGCCTACAATTTAAATTTCAATGTCCCCTCTGGGGAATGCCAAAATAATCACACACATCAAGTTTAAAGATAATCGCCTAAGCCATTTAGGCTGCAGCTCGTTATACATACCTACTGACAGACAGACAGTCATTTTTTGTCGATCACTTTTTTAGACTTCTCTATAATCGTTATGTCATGTTTCATTGTTATCTAAATTTTTTTTTATATTCACAAATTCTAAACTTTACCTTATAGTCCCTATAATCGCAAGTAAAATTTGAAAAAAACTGTGTAAAATGTCAAAATAACCTTAAGTTCTAAATTTGAAGTCGATTGGCTCATCGGTTTAGGCTATAGTCCAAAATACATCCGTACAGACAGACCTACAGACAGACGGACAGAATTTTGCCAGCAACTCAAATATGTTTCTCTATCATCGTAATGTAATGTTTGATTATTATCACAATTTTTTTATGTTCACGAATCCTAAACTTGACTCATAGTCTCTATAATCACAAAGCTACTTGTGCATAAAATTCAACATCAACGATAACGAAGCCAATGAAATGAAAATTCAAAAAATAAAATCATTGTCGATCCTCTTCGTTGTTCACCGTCACCGAGAACAGGATATACACAATACACATACACATGTGCTTATTAAGTTTTCCTTTTTAGTATCTCCCTCACCCTCGCTCACACCATCTACCACACCGACAACCGACCGATCGACCTGAATTTAGCTGAACATTTTATCAGATAATATAACAAGTATACCTACGTAAATACACACATTATGTAGGGATGTATGTAGGTACATACCTAAATATCTACCTACCCTCGAATGTTTTATATGAAAAAAATATAAAACTCAAAATAAACTTATCAACCAGCTTAAACATATACCCACCCCCAGACACAATTCATTTAAAAAAGTCGTTTTTCTTCTTTTTTTGTCATTTCTTTTTTAAAACTAGCCATCTCGTCACCCTGCTTGTATGAAGCAATCCAGTTGTGCGAAAAAAACTATACCGCATCATTGTATATAAACTGCAAACTGCAAAGAGCAAAGTACATGTTTACAGAGTTTCTCTTAGAATTCTCTTTGTTCGCCTCTTTCAATTTACCGAGTTAACTTTACCTAGAGCCGCTTGGAACGCCACGGTCCACATGTCACCATGATAGTACTATAGCAGTTCATATACAATCACTGACACCATTGTATATGAACTGCTATAGTACTATCATGGTGACATGTGGACCGTGTAGCTCCAAGCGGATCTAGGTAATGTTAACTCGGTAAATTGAAAGAGGCGAACGCGGCGAACAAAGAGAATTTTAAGAGAAATTTTGTGAACATGTACTTTGCTCTTTGCAGTTTGCAGTTTACATATATACAATGATGCGAGTATAGTTTTTTTTTGCACAACTGGATTGCCTCACACAAGCAGGGTGACGAGATGGCTAGTTTTAAAAAAGAAATGACAAAAAAAGAAGAAAAACGACTTTTGTAAATGAATGGTGTCTGGGGGTGGGTATATGTTTAAGCTGGTTGATAAGTTTATTTTGAGTTTTATATTTTTTTCATATAAAACTTTCGAGGGTAGGTAGATATTTAGGTATGTACCTACATACATACCTACATAATGTGTGTATTTACGTTGGTATACTTGTTATATTATCTTTGATAAAATGTTCAGCTAAATTCAGGTCGATCGGTCGGTCGTCGGTGTGGTAGAGGGTGTGAGCGAGGGTGAGGGAGATACTAACAAGGAAAACTTAATAAGCACATGTGTATGTGTAGTGTGTATATCCTGTTCTCGGTGACGGTGAACAACGAAGAGGATCGACAATGATTTTATTTTTTGAATTTTCATTTCATTGGCTTCGTTATCGTTGGTGTTTTATTGAATTTAATTCAACAAAAACTCCACAAAAAAACAACAACAAACAACTAGCAATAGTTTTTGTTGTTGCAATATATTTTGTATTGACTTTGCTGGTCCACGAGCAAAACACCTAGATTTAGGTGCATAACTTTAACCAAAGTTCCCTAAAAGAAATATAATTCACTATTGCTTTCTGCAATGTGTTTTATGAAGAGTCGATAATCATCGACCTATTTTGTGCGTCTTTGTCTTAGAAGAGCATGAACGGTATAACTGATGAGCCCACCGTTCATGCTTGGGCGAAACGCACACTCTTTGGAGTAAAGGACACAAAACCTTTTATTGAATTTAATTCAACAAAAACTCCACAAAAAAACAACAACAAACAACTAGCAATAGTTTTTGTTGTTGCAATATATTTTGCGTTGATGTTGAAGTTTATGCACAAGTAGCTTTGTGATTATAGGGACTATAAGTCAAGTTTAGGGTTCGTGAACATAAAAAATTGTGATAATAATCAAACATTACATTACGATGATAGAGAAACATATTTCAATTACTGGCAAAATTCTGTCCGTCTGTCTGTAGGTCTGTCTGTACGGATGTATTTTGGACTATAGCCTAAACGGTTGAGCCAATCGTCTTCATATTTAGAACTTAAGGTTATTTTGACATTCTACAGAGGAGTTTTTTTAAATCTTGACATGCGATTATAGGCAAGTGTAGAATTCGTGAATATAAAAAAAATTTAGATAACAGGCAATGTATATACAATGACTGACACCAGCAATCGAGAAATCGGCGCGGTTACTTTTGTAAGGCACTAAGGAAACCTGAGAAAAAGAAAGGATCTACATACTTTCTATGATAAAAGCAAAATAACATTTTTGTGGCTGCTGTCATTTACATATCCAGTGTGACAACTTGCACGTTAGCTGGAGAGAATACAGCAATGCAACTACCGGTTTCAGCATCGCCAGGGTATAAAACATGCGAATGTCGACGCACTCTCTTGGAAGTCATTCATTGATAAAGATTGTACTCACTGCACAAAGGAAGAAATACGCTGTTTAAAGACAGTTATTAAGACTCCGAATAGCTAAAGTTGGTAAGGATGAAGGACAATGTACCTACTGACGCAGTACATCTAAGCAAGGCCCGAAAAGCAAAGCAGAACGAAAGATGAGCTAAGGTTGTATATATCCGTTGAGCCTTTTCAACGGGTGCCGGTTGACATATTGGGACCGTTACGATTGACAAAAAGTAGAAGCAAAAACTATAATGTAGGTGCTCATGGACTACTTTACAAAGCAGATTGAGGTATTTGCACTTCGGGATCAGACGGGCGACACTATGTATAGCCAGAAAACTTTTAGATGAGGTATTTTTTCGATTTGGTGTGCGACAGGAGCTGCATTCTGAGCAAGGAAAGGAATTTCGACTCTGGACTTTTTCGAGATTTCATGCAAATCATGGGTATTCATAAAACCAGAACTACGCCTTTGGGTTCTCAGTCAGATATGCCTTTAGAAAAGATGAACTGGACGATTTCTACTTTTTTGTAAACATTTTTCAATGAAAAGAATAATATTTGGGATCAATTCCTGTCACTATTTTCCATGACCTATCGCACTGCACAGCAAGAAACCTCTTTGCTCTTTGGGACCATACCCGAAGAGTTACCTTCAAGAGATGACCCTTAAGAAACTGCAAGAATAACTGGGAGATGCATACAAAATCGAAGCACCAGATACAAGCCGCTTCAAAGATGAAGTCCAGGTATGATCTAACTTCGAATACTATTCGTTTTCAGGTTGGACATTTCGTATGGTTTCAAAACTCTAAGCGCATAGTTCGTGCCTATCGTAACTATATAACAATCGGATTGAGATGGACCCTATGGGATCATGGAATCCTATTAACATTAGGGTAGCCGTGTGGATTTAAAATTGAGCGGCATATTCAATACTTCTTCGCATAGAAATCCGCTCTCGGAAGACCATACCAACATGATTGTGATCCGAGTCAATGATGGCACTTCGATACATTCGTATCTTCATTGGACTCGAGACGATTTATCAACGATGGTCAATTTTTTAATTAATTTAATTTTAATTTTATTGCCACATCACAATATCCTTACGCGGGAGCCTGGTACTCGCAACGACTGAATTTGTCGATGCTCTCGTTTCTAATTCCATTATTGTATTAAAGCCAATGCTGGAAGGCCTCAATTTGTTGGGTGACCAGGAAGCCGGATTTTGGATAATGCGAATCTACACTAGATCTTTCAAATTATCTGCAGAAAGTAATTTTTATTATTTGATATCGCCGCCGCCGATGCCATCACTGAAGTTTCCCATCAATAATTACTGATTTCCTCAATTTATATGATACGATTGTGTGTGGGTCACATTCATACCATCTAATTTTAGTTCTAATAGGAAGACATCACGTGCCAACTAACTGACGCAACAATAGGCGTCTATAAGACTGATTGCAGAAGATAATTATCTCAATCAGAGGTGACGTAAATTGCCAAACGGTATCGTTCTTGTGGGGTTTCCGTCCTCGAACTCGACAGATCCATTTCCATCAATCCAACTCAATCTTATTAATATTTCAAGCACAACTTGTTTTATTCAATTTAAGCACCAGCTCATATTGATTTTTTTTTGTGAGTCACGGAAATAAAGTAAACCTAACGATTATTTTCTTCCAACAAAAATCACAACCATCACCATTTTCAGGATTTCGATACAGTTTATGCTACTAAGTAAACACTCCATCTACCATCACAAAGGCAATTCCTTAGAGACCAACGTTATCGCACCCACGTCTATGATTCATTTAATTCGATTCGCTAATCGTCTTGAAAGTTTATAAGAATCTACTACCTTTACTTATCTTTAATGCTTCATAATAAATCGATTTGCCTCCCCCATTACGGTGCTCCCTAGAGACGAAGGCAAAGTTAACCATTCCCACCAAAACATCGGGAGCTCAGAAGTTCTGAATCTATAGTTGCCAGCTTTCTTGTGTTATTTATTAAAAAAAAAATGTCAGTTGGCAGATTCCTTTGAATCTCGAAGATTAATATTGGAATGTTGCAACTTCAAATCCAGGAACGCAGCTCTTTCGATTAACGATGTGTCTCGAAAATGCCATAGCAACTTCTAAACGGAGCTGTTTCTACATAAACATACACAAATATATATGTACGATACATGTATGGGTATGAACCTGCTTATATCTTATATGCAATCTTATTAACAAATGAAAATCCTGTTTCCTGTTACCAATTGATTTGACTAAAAGTCAAGAACTGCAGTGCAATTTAAATGAAAATTGCGACAAGTGCTACCAACTACTCTTTGGTGTTGCTACCCTTGCGAATAATCGAAGCTATGCAAATGCATACATATAAATAAATTTATGTTAATGCCATCAGGAATTTCAGAAAGATCCTGGGCAAAAGCGACTAAATCGATTTGCTCTTTATTTAACTCTACAGGTGACGAGCTGACGACTCTGACAACGACAACAATGCTATGAGTTCTTGTCTCCGGACAGTTTCGATTTTGATTGCAATAGCAGGATTGGAAGGAGCTATGCCATGCAATGCAGTACGTGTGCAACCAACCAACGGGAGGCTATGGTGATTTTGAACTCAATTACGTTTTGAAAATGCGACTGCTGTCGATGTGACGATGTGCCTCTGGTGATTGTTCAAAATCGACATTTCACAACAATAAATTAAATCGAAGAGAGTGCTTGACTGATTTAAATTGAGGATGTCTTCAGGAGCCATGTGTGAGGTGCTGGTGTGGGAAGAGGTTGCATCTTAAGGTTGAAGAAGATTCCATTGTTGGGTTTAGAAATAAACATGGAAAGAGCTTTTAATAAAAAAAATTAAAAGGATTTAATAAAGATACCGATGCAGGTTAGATTTTGAATATTGGAATCCCATTGTGGAGAAACGTATCTATCAACAAGTACCTTATGTTGAACGGAAGACACAAAATTTATCTCGACACATATCTCAACACATAAAAGGTGCCTTTTTAAATCTGGCTGCCATCTTGCGCTATACGTATTGAAATCAAGGTTTGGACTCTCGTAGCTGAAGGACATCATCGTTTTAAATGTAACACATTTTAATCAAAGCAGAAAAAGATAATATAATAATATTTTTTATAATATTTCTTAACTAAGTCTGTAAGGCACATTGCCTTTTACAATTCAACATGACGTTGCACGACACTAGTTAGAAGAATTAGAAATATATGAAAGAATTTTTTTTCGGTGCAGTAGATCGAGAATTAGGTGACTATTTTCTCACTTAAGACTCACGGACGGCTCTAGCTTTTACTAGGAGTTAGAAAAATATCCTCTCAACCGGATTATCTCTCTAAATTAATCTCTAACTTAATTTTTATTGTCTTTCGGCCTCATAAATAACTTAAATTGATCTTATCTATATGGTGGGTTTTATTTTTCATCCAGAAAATGAAATAAAAACTGGGTTATCTGTATCGGTTTCTTAATCTATCTTAAAAATAATTAAAACCAGCTTAAAATAAACTTAAAATTACTTAAAATAAACTTAAAATACTTAAATCTAGAACAGCCACAGCAAGCTTTTTTTAAATTATTTATTTTGGTGCCGCCGCAACTGCCCACTTAAAGATATCTTAGATATATGCAGGTCGGCCATAGGCGACATTTCGTCTATGTCGACAAAAAATATGGTAGATCAACGGAATCGCCGATCTATCCTGAATCAACTCTCGACTATCAAGATATACGAAAGCCTCGGGCGGAATAAAATCACTAGAATGTGTACTCTCAAAATATTCATAATGGGGGTAGTAAGCCCCGAAGATTTGTCCATTAGCTGAATTCATCGCCCTTGCAATATGTCCGCGAATGAGCCTAATTGAAAAGTTATCTATCCTGTTTGTATATAACCTCGTTGGAATAATAATGTTTGTACTCCGACTCTGGTGTTCTATAAAGTCCGAGACAAGTGCGAAGACACTGTCTCTCGAACACCCGAATATTTTCCATTAGAGATGGTGCAACGTTGAACCACACAGTACATCCGTCGGCAGTCATCGGCCTGATGAGGGCCATGTAGCAAATCACTTTCATCTATCAAGGAGGCTGCTATAAAACAACCGTGCCGTGGCCAGAGCAGCCTCTATATGTCGATTGAAATGCCAGATACCAAGGTACTTTACTACATCTTTATTCGCCAGTGGATGTTTAGCTTGTGCCAGTTCTTTCTCGTATCCCTAGAACCAATGGGGTTCTAAACAGGATAGTTTCACATTTATGGAAGTTAATTGTCAGCTTTCAGTCGTTACAATATTGTTGAATTTTACAATATTGTTGCAAGAGAATTCTGATGACTTCAACTTTTGGACCTGTTCTGTACGCAACTAAATCATCGGCATATGCAATAGCATGAAAAAGACTCCAATATTGCCAATTAACCATCTGGGAAGGTGTAAAAGACCAAGAGTCAAGAGAGGCACTATCAGGATTACAAAAAAAGCTTGGAAGTTTCGTCACTTGGTCTGATTTTATGAGGGTAGGCAAAATTGTGCGGTTTTCGTTTAAAACATATTTTTCATGTTACTCATTGAGTTAACAAGAAAATTTATATCAAATCAATGCTCAAACTATGTCATTTTATTAAATATAAGAAACTTACATAGGTAGAAACTTGATGCTTTTTTGAAACTGACGAAATATATGATTCAGCTAAAGCAGACCGATTGTTACAAAGAACCGATCGTTATAAAGAAAGAGAAAAATCTGACTTATTTATGAAAGAATTGAGTTCACGTTAAATAAAAATCTTAAGTTTTTGTTTATATCATAAAATATTTCTTTTCTCTAGAAAAGTCATGTTCGCTTGTTTTATTAAGCTCTGACCAGATAAAGATTCGTGGGAATCAGCAATAGGGCAATAATGCTAGGTATAAGGACCTATATATGTACGTAGGTCTCAATAACAATAATTTACTTTTTGAAATCAAATGTATTAAAATAGCTTAATTATGTTTGATGGATCGATAAACGAATTGTGTGGGTAGGTATTAATGGAATTTATTAAGGATATTAGGTACCTATAATAAGGTTGGATGGAAGGTAGGTACTAAAATTAAGATAGACATTCCAACTACTGTGAAGCGAGTGGGTATAGACAATATTAAAAGTTATCACAGTGGTTTTGTTTAATTTATAGGCAGGTGTAAGCTTTTGTTTTCTCTATTGAAATTTTTGCATTCAGTAGTAATCGAATAGTTTTTTTTATTTGTTAGTTGTTTTTGTGTGTTTATCATAGGCTGCCCTAATTATTCTGTGTGCTTATATGATGATGAAATGCTTTAAAATACGTTAGTATGTAAGTTTTCACCTTCTTTTATTTTATTTTAACGAGAAAGTCTAATTTAAAAAAACCTGTCATATGGTACCGTTATAAAACTTTTTTTCTGAAAAATCCATTAAAACCTAAAGATAGATTTTGCAAAGAAAACACCATTCAGAAAGTCTTACCAAAATCGTAGGAGCCGTTTTCGCGAAAAAATAGTTCTTCATTTAAAGTTATATGGCAGGTACCGTTAGTTTTGGAGCTAGAATGCCAATTCGAAAAACTGTCGGGTAGAGTACTCCAAAAAAAAAAACTATATACCAAGTTTAAATCAAATCGGCCCCACCGTTTAGGCTGTAGGAATCGATCGGACAGACAGACAGACAGACAGACGGACGGAATTTCCAGACCCACTTTTTTTGACTTCTCTATTATCGTAATGTCATGTTTGATTGTTAGATTTTTTTTTACGAATGCATAACTTGCCTTATAGTCCCTATAGATCGCAAGTAAAAAATAGGGAATATATTTTCCTCATACAATTCCCTTAAAGTTTGGCAGGTATGAACTTAAAACCATGTACATTTATAACTAGTTTCCTTGTTGATTTTACAAACAACTTACCAACCCTAATTACTTTTTTCCAATTGAAAAAAGTTTTCCGGAAAATATATGTAAGTAGATTTATACATGCCAAAGGAAGGAAGAAGTAAAGGTACTAAATACTAACTAATTAGTAATTATATGGAAAATGAAATTTTACTCTACTTGGTCTAAAAAATTACAATTAGGAAGAGAAAAAATATTAATTTAGATTTAAAATTGTTTTCGTTTGAAATCATTTTTGATTCAGAGTTCAATAGTTATTGAAACGTTTGACAGTTAAAGTGTGTGCTTATTAATTTATACACTGAAGTGTTTTATTTGCAACCAAAAAGACTTTGCCATACAAAACGTGAACGAAGAGGACTTTGGAGAAAATTTTAATGAAAAAAACCCCTCCTTGGATGGAATTCATGAAACCATGAATCTGGCCGAAAATATCAGAAAAGAATGTCAACAACAGTAAGTAATAGCAACGTATGGCATACAAATTGCCAAGATGGCTATGCAGATCCAAATAAAAGAGGCGCCAAAATTTGATAGTATTTTTTTCCTCATTGAGAGTAAAATAATTGCAGCTGGATCACTAAATGGAGTTGTATCCGGCAAACATTACAACAGGTTAGTTAAGATTTATTTTCTCTTCCTTCCTTGCTTAATGGCCCGCGTGTGTTTAATGTTTAAAGTTTAAATTTTAATAGAATGTTATTGTTAATTTAAAATTTTATTAATAAACTTGTTTTTTTTTATTGTAAACTTTATTTTAGATTTGATTAAATTTAAATTTAAATAACAATTGTTTTCCTTTTTGATTAATTAACCATAATTAATTCTGTTAACTTCAATTTAAAGCATCACTACTTATAAGAGTATATATTTCTTAATGTGTATGTTACCAAATAAATAAATGAAATGAAATGAAATGAAAGGTGCAGAAGAGTCCATACGTTATTGTTCGCAGCCTTGCAATCAATGCAGCTGGAGGTTTTCTCAAAGAAAGTGGATTACAAATTGACAGAACACATGGAAACCTAATATCAATTCTGGAAAATCAAACAGATCCATCTCAGCCACTATCATTAAAAGATATTGTCGAAAAATACATGAGTTTCGCCGAAGCTACTTTAAATGGTGAGAACGGAAAAACACTCAATATTTCACGTGTATTTCATGAATATTTACTTCCGGTTTTCACGAAGCATTTGTACGAGTAATTTTATTCTATTGACGGAAACATCTGTTCTTTTTATTTCATCATCAGAATTATGCTCGATGGAAATTAAAATATATTGCAAACTTACAAGCCATGAATACTGAAAAGCCGGCATTATTAGAAGAATTTGTGAAAGGTATATTCGGGGTGAAAAGGAGTCATGTTGATCTGTCCAGATCTCCTGTAGATTTAGTTCTTGAGCAAACTGTTAACGCCAACGCAGGAACTACACTTACTGGCCTAACACATATGACAAATTCGATTGGAACACGAAAACGGTGGGTCTTAAGTCAAAGTATGAGGTATAAGATTGTCACTTCAATAAATGGAGGATGTAAAGCTGACTTAGAAAAAAGACGTTACATCAGAGTTGAAACTGTGACATTTAGAAAAAGACAAACGTTGTCTGAAAAATTGATATTAGGTAATAAAAGGTCAATAAATAAGTTCGCAGATTGGAGAGATTGAGTATAATGCCTCAAAGTTATGGAAAAATTTGTGAGCAGATATTAACGAATGTGTGTAGAAAACATGCGCATGAAATACATCTTATTTTTGATGTATACAGATCACCGTCCATAAAAGATGCAGAACGCCAAAAACGACGAGATTATGTCAAAGCATTTCAAATTACTAGAGAAACCCAAAGCAGATACAGCAATAGTAGAGTTTTTAGCCAAGCACTGAGAAAACGGTCATTTAACAGGAATTTTGTTGGATAGAAAAGTCTATATGAAAACGTGTAGTTCCTGAACTTGAATGTCACCATGAGGAAGCTGATACACGTATTTTCTTCTACCTCTCAAAAATGGGTTTGCAGCGTAGAGCACTAATTCAGGCATCTGATACAGTTGTCTTTGTCATTTTATTGGGCAACATGGATACACTTCCCGCTAAAGAAATTTGGCTTACATCTTCAAGTCCATCTGAAGCACTGAACTGTACCGAACTCTTTGATAAATTAACTCTACAAGGCTCTTCGATTTCTGCATGCATTTACTGGCTGTGACTATATTGCTTCATTCAAAGGAAAAGCAGTTACCAAGAAATATTTGCAGAGCTTACTAATCCAGCTGTTATAAACGATGACCAAAATGAAAGTGATCCAAACATTTACAAATCAACTGTACAGCAGAAGTAATGACGATGTGAATTAGGCAAGAATGGATATATTTAACAAAAAATATGGATCACAATCAACGGCTGGACCATTTTTGGGAAAATACACAGTTTTGACTATGGCAACATTCCACCATGTTGGAACTCTTTAAAGCAGCAAATTCTAAGAGCTATTTTCATAAACGCAGAGTGGTTCTCTGCTACTGAACACAACAACCAACTGAACAACCCCAAAGACTGTGGATGGAGCATAAGCACTAGCACAAATTCGTTGGAACCAAATTGTTTTGAAGGAGATCGAATGCCCTTACGAGTAGAGGATGTCTTACGATCTGAAACGAAGCAGCTTCGATTGTTCACAAGAATCAGATTTTTAAAATCAACAATAAATCAAAAGAAAAAATAAGAAAAATTCGAAACGATCGATGCATACATTTGACTTGTTTGAAAAACTGTTGAGGTGTTACCTGAGATTCTCATATATAATGAAATGGCATAGTAAATCCTGTTTTTTATTTTTAGTTTTTTGAATTTTTTTTTAATTTTGATATGCAGTTTTTTAAAGTTTATTAATATACATGTGATTATAAAATTTAAAATAATTTTTTTTGATAAGTTTTAAAAATATTGTTTTTTCAAAAAAAAAAAAAAAAAAAAAATTAAAAATTAATTTTTATTAGAAAAAAAGTTATTAAAAATTTTGATATGCAGAATTAATAAAACTACATAGGTCTTCTCTCTCTTTTTTCCGTTAATTTGGTTCTTATCAAGTCATAGCCAATGCCAAAAAAAATCTCAAATTTTTTTATCAAAATCGTTATATCCGTTTTCGAGAGAAGTAAGCTTTTCCCAAACGTTACCTGCCATTACCGTTATTTTTAGCCCTAATAATAAAATTTCAATTTCCCGTCTGTAGAATGCCAAAATAAATCAAAGCATCATTTTTACTTGCAATTATAGGTACTATAATGAAAGTTATGCATTCGTGCAGATTAAAAATTGTGAGATAACAATAAAACATGACATTACGATGATAAAGAAACATAACTGAGTTACTGGCAAAATTCTGTCCGTCTGTCTGTCTGTACCGATGTATTTTGGACTGCAGCCTAAACGGTTGAGCCAATTGTCTTCTTTTTCAATTTTTGTTTTAGCTCAAAAATTAACGGTACCTGTCATATAAACGTTATGTTAAATCTTATTTTTCTCGAAAACGGCTCCAAAAATTTGTATAAAAAATTATAAGTGTATGTAATATATTTTGGTGAAAAATAAATTTAATATGGTGGGCTAAAAACGGTACCTCCCATAGGAAGGACCAGTTTTTTTTTCTTCGACTTTCTCGAAAACTGGTGATCCAATTACAATAAAAATTGATATTGAAGAAGATGTAGGTAGCCTATATAATGTTGCATTATTTTCTTTTTTCGAAAACCTTTTTTTGTTTTTTAAATAATTAAAAAAATTTTTTTTTTGAAAAATCAATATTTTGAAAACGGGTTGGTGAATTTTTTAAAAAAGTTGTTAAAAAAACCGCTTTATTTAAAAACGGCTCTTACAATTTTAAAAACAAATAAAAACTTTTTTACATTTCCTAAAGAAATAAAATGGGGTTTAAATTTTTTCACCCAATACAATTTAACGTAGATACTTTATTCAAACAATCAAGAGTCACAAAAATCGAATAAATGCTTTGATGTTCACTTTAATTTTCTTAAGTCCTATTCTACAATATGAACGCACATATGAGCAAGTACATGCGATCCAGTTGTGCAATTTATTTAGTTCTGAATCAAGTCGCAATTAGGCGTGCTGAAATTGCCAATTGG
This sequence comes from Platycheirus rosarum, assembly GCA_963971375.1. Taxonomy (NCBI): domain Eukaryota; kingdom Metazoa; phylum Arthropoda; class Insecta; order Diptera; family Syrphidae; genus Platycheirus; species Platycheirus rosarum. The sequence goes on from OZ020507.1 coordinate 39,948,162, forward strand.
TGTGAGTATAGAATAACAAAAACTCGATACACAGTCACCCAAACAAGGTTTGTAAATCCTACTTATATTATAAATGTGAATGTTTGTATGTTTGGATGTTTGGTTGTTTGTTCCTCAATCACGCCTCAATGGCTTAACGGATTTGGAAGAAATTTGGTAGTTATAGATGGATTATGTGCTACATTAAAACATAGGCTACTTTTTATCAAGGAAAACGAAAAATGTACGGTCCCAGTGGAAGAGACTTCAATGTGAAATACTGCATTGGAGGTTCGTTTAATATTCTTCCATGCCTTAACGACTGCACGAATTTGTGAAGTTTGGTAGACGGAAGAGTTACACACACTACACAGGCCTTGCTTAGTGTGCGAAATTGGATGGCATTGGGCAGCGATCAGGATATATGAAACAACTAATTGGATGTGAGCCGGATCTAATCCTCGTTTGTTCCACCACAATGATGATGATGATACGTGTACAAAAAAAAAAAAAAAAAAAAAAAACAAATAAACTTTTATTTCACTGGAGCACTGTTTGTAAAAATGTAAAAATAACGATGGAATAGTGAAAGACACATTACATTACGATGGTGCTCAAGAGATGTAATTGAATCCGTAATATTTCTATCACCAATTAATTTTGAAGCTATTTTTTTCAAGTTCGTTATTGGAGCACCTGCCCAAATGTGGGAATTATACTCAAGTTTTGGGCAAATATATGCTTTATATATTGTAGCCAGATCAGACGGGGTGAAGAACTTCCTGCATCTACGAAGGAAACCTAAACACCTTGCAGCATTCTTTGCGACGCCAAATATGTGGCCATTCCACAGAAGGTGGTCTGTAATGCGCATACCAAAAACTGAGAGGTGGTCGGTTTCTATGATGCAAGTGCCACTCATGGATAGTGTCATTGGGGGTATATTCCGCTTTAACGACAAAAAAAAATGCTGTAAAGATCAATTAATAAACTTATCATACGCTGCCGTTGCAGTTCCACATCCGAAGAACATGGATGTAAATCTAGACACGAATATGAAAAGCTGAGAGTACTGTCGTCCGCGAAACAATTTATTGGATTAGTTGTTTAAGTTAATAAATTATTAATAAATATAAGGAAGAGAGTCGGAGACAAAACAGAGCCCTGGGGCACACCAGCATTTATGTTTTGAATATCGGTGAGATATACCATCAGATCACCAGTGGACCTGTTGGTACGAAATCCGTACTGCCGGTCATTGAGAAGCTTTCGTTGCTCGAGATATTTCTTAAGCTGAAAATTAATCAGCGTTTCCATGGCCTTAGAAAGAAGGGACGTTAGTGCAATGGGTCGATAGTTTGAGGGTGAAGAAGATTCGCCTTTTTTAGGGATGGACAAATGCTTTTTTCCATCCACTCGGAAAGAGCCCAGAAGAATAGGACTGATGGAAAAGCTTACGCAGAGGTTTTACCAGCGTTGAAGAACACCTCTTCAGAAAAATAGCGGGGACACTATGCGGGCCAGCGGATTAATTTTAAAAAATCTTCATAAATAAAAATATTTACAAAATACATCAACAAAATTTCCGAGTTCCTATTTACGTTGCTTTAATTCCATTTCCATTCGACATCTTTTTTTTTTTTTTAACTTCAAGCATAAACATTTATCTTGAAAATCTAACAAATGGAACAATATGAACACAAATTAAATTTCTGTATCAAAAAATAAGTGAATACCTAACTTAGCTCATCTCCATAATTCCTATAATCCTTAATCAAAAACAACAACAAAATAAGCCCACCCTCTTATCAAAACACCCAAAAACATCATCATATCTTCACGGTAGTGATCCTGTGCTTTTTCTATAAATCCTCTTCTTCCAAAGCTTAATTCCAAATCCGACCATCACAGTCTTGAAAATAAAGTAGTAGATAATGATATTTTATACATATTTATGCGAAACTAATTGTTTATGATTCTATTTTTGATGAGCTCCACGATTTATGCGATACACGTGCTCAAGCGAGGCGAGCTACTCCGCGCCATACTTCCAACCAGCATCCAGTTGTAGAAGCATTCTAAATGAATGGTATCTGTAGTCAGTCGTTCTTTTTGGCCAACAAAATAAGAACAAAAAACGAGAATAAAATCTTCTTTACCGTTTGTCTTAAACCAACCAAATGAAATTTAGAGACATATTTCCGTTTCCGTTCGAGGAATACAGACTGGTCATTCTATACTGAGGAGTATATTTTCTGGAAAAGGATACTCTTTGGATAATAATAATTTAGATCCTGTTTTTTGCATGCATTAGCAAATAGCATGGACTTTGTATTTGCATTTTCTTTGCATTTTCCTGGCACACAGGAGACTCTTCTTCGAAATGGATTGGATACTGTGTTTGGTACATTTTATAATGTCCTTTCATTAGACTTGGAATTCCCAATCTTGCTTGCGTAGTTCCTGAATTATGGTGAAATACAATTATATTCTTATGTATTATTTGGTATGTAGGTGAGCATATTTATATAACTGAAATCTTTAATGCCAAAATATTATTATTCACAAAGAAAAGGACCTCTTCATCTCTTAGGTTCGGTATAAACATGCAGAGAAATGCTGGTGGGTGTCTCCTACCTTTAATCTGTTTTGGTTTTCTTGCGTTTTTACTTTTATTTGACGAAGGAAAACAGGACTTGTGAATGGGATTTGCAATAGTCTTGAGAATTGAATGAAGATGCAAATGGACAAAGTTGTGCATTTATTTTTGTTTTAATCAAGCTTTTTCATCTTAATTCTCAAACTTTTAGCCTCATTTGGAGAACAGCATTTTTTTTTATTAATCTGAGAAATCTGTTCGGTAGGGTTTGATGCGGTAAGACAGTCTTAATGTTTTTAATGCTTTAAAGAAGATATTATGGCAACGTCTACAAGGCAAAAGCCAAATGTTCGTTCAATTACCTTGAAAATTTTAAATTACTCAATTGGATTGCACGTACATTGCGGCGGGTGCTTTTAATGATATCAAAATGTGATGTACATGCAAGAAATCATCATCATGGTTGGTTGGCTGGGGTGATGATTCGGCAGCCGGCTCATCTCACTCTGATCTGTTGCGTAACTGGTTTTGCACGTGGGAACTTCTTTTGGGCAGTAGAAGGGTGGCGACACGCCTGTCGTTGCACTGCTATTCTCACATAATTCCAATTGGAATCCTGGTCAGACAAAACCCGAGGAAAGGTATGTCGAGCTCTTTGCCGGGTTACATCACCTTACCCAGCTGAGCCATGTGCCAACGCGTAAACCGGTTGTTGCTGGGCAAGCCGCCCATACTCTTGACTTGTTTCTTACTTCTCACCCTGATAAATATACCATTAGTGTAACTTCTCCATTTGGCATTTCGGACCATTGTGTCATTTCAGCAAACTTCTCGTCCTCCACTCACCCAGTTAAAAAAAAAAACTTCCCAACAGGGCCGTTTGGCAATACGAAAAAGCCACCTGGGACGGCCTGAACATTTTTTCCGTAACTTTAACTGATCACTATGCTTCCTCGATAGTGACATTGATTCCAGTGCTGAAATGATCACAAATGTCATTAAAAGCACGCATTTATTCCTAACAGAGTAAAAAGCATCAAGCCTAAAGAAAAGTCCTGGTATAATTCTGAGTGTAAAGAAGGTATCAGGCTTAAAGAAGAAACTCATGCAACTCCGTTATTGAAAGAACCAAATTTTTGCATGACCAAAAATTACGGCAACAAATTCTGCAGCGTCCCAAAAGCAGTAAAAATTGTTGGTCATTTGTAAAAAAATATTAAAAACTTCTCAACATTTTCGGTTCCAACGCTCAACGACAATAACAAACCAATTGTTTACTCTTCAGCAGCAAGAGTCGAGAGAAAGATCTCGATATACACAAATCCGCTGGCCCGGATGGTATACCCCCGATTCTTCTGAAGAGGTGTTCTTCCACACTGACAAAGCCACTGCGTAAGCCTTTCCTTCACTTCTACACTTCTGGAATCTTTCCTAGAAGATGGAAAACAGCATTTGTCCAGCCTGTCCCTAAGAAAAATGACCTATCCTCCCCCACCTTCTACCGACCCATAGCCCATTTTGTATTTCTTTTTCTCTTCTTCTTCTTTTTAAATTTGAGTGGAATTATTTTGGGAATTTGCGCCTGTTCTTTGTCACGTTCGCCTGGTGCTTGCGATCGATATGGGTTGAAAGAACCACGGTACTGCGGTTAGCATCAGTCATGAGTCTTATCAGCTTGAGTCTTATCAGCATCAGTCATGATATTTCGTACGTGTAGCCTGTCATCGATTATCAGCGTTATCACGTCAAAAAACACCAAAAATTGAAGACAAAGACAATTCTGGAGAAGAAATCGGATTTAAAAGAGATGTTTTTGTAATAATTGATTCAGTTATATCATGGTTAAAAATGTTGTAGATTTTTTTCTTTTTTGTGGAGGTTTCGAAAGATGAAAGAAGGTGATAGATATATCATGAATGCCATAACCAGTTTTGATAAGAAATATACTATTGACGTGACTCAAGGATTATCGACTGAAATTATTCACGTAAAAACATTTATAGAATTATAGGTTAGGTTGAATGGGGTGATGATTTGGCAGCCGATTCATTTCACTTGGATCTCAAGAATCTATTACGGTACCCAGGAGTAGGAGGTGTGGTGAGAGGTGGGGAATTCGGAGGACTATTAGTTTTTGGGTGCCTCCTTAAACCATCCTGAAATGTTGATGACTTTCGGAATGTTTTTAAATCGCTCTTTTGAAACGTCGCCAAGTTCGTCGAATAAGTATTTTCCGAGGGTTATTTTTCTGGTTTGGGCTAGGCTAGGGCATTCACAAAGAAATTGATATGAGACTTCTTCTTCATCAGCTTTTTGACAACCACTGCATCTGCATAAGCTGTGATGCCCATTCTGCTCATGTGGGCTCCCATTGAGTTGTGACCCGAAAAAATGCCATCCAAAAGGGACAGTCAGTTGAAGGCCTACCTATCTTTTGAATATATTCTGTACTTTGCTTTGAGATGTTTGTGACCCGACAGTTGTCGAGTTTTGACCATAGAGTAAATATATTATATAGAGGAAAATCTTTCGTATGTTCCACGCCTCAAAACCCTCAATTTTCGTTGTTGCTTTGGTATATCATTCATTGTGTTTCGTGTTCTCTTTTGTATATCATTCATTGTCGGCGTTAAAAATCAAAGACAAAACGATGTGGTGAGTTTTGTTAATTTTGACATTTCATTTTGTTTTTGTTGACAACAACTGTCAATGAATTGTTATTTGTGATTGAGAAAATTTAATTTTATCCTGGCATTGGAAAGAAAAACTCATAAAAATCATTTAATTCATTAAAAAAGTAAGTGCTAATGTTGTTTAATTTGAATAGATTGAACTTCAAAATGTGTGAATCGCATTTACTACTCAGGTATGCTGAAAATTGTTTTGATTGTCTAAAATAAACCTTTTTTCAGGCTTACGAATATTACTAAATAAAATAAAATTTCTGCAATCAAGCCTATCCCAAGGCGCAAGGTATTTATAATTTCCTGTACTATATTTAAAATCATTAGCTTCATAATGACATATTCCTTTACTTTCAGATGAAGCTTTCAATACTATTTCTGACAAACTACTTTTAATTTAGTCCAAAAACAACGAATACGTTCCACTTATCGTAGATGTCTGTACAAACATTGTTGAAACCAAGGGTCTAAGTGTGATTGGAATCTATAGGAATCCGTGTGGAACTTGACGCGGCGTTGAAAACGCGCTCTATGTGGATTGGGATATGTTTGTTTTACTGTATATTACAACGCGGCGTCAGAACGCGCTCTGTTTGACTAGGCTTTTATCCTATTTATGCGAGTTGATAGGGTGTGAGGAAATATAATTTATCTTTAAAAAGTATACATTTATCGCTACTTTGTATACTACAATCTTGAAAATATATATTCTGACCGAATGCTTGTTTAAAATGGTTGAAAGTCTTGAATATTGTTTAACCAGTTTTAAACGTTTATATAGTTTTCAAGCACACAATATGTAAAAGGCAGGGAAAAAATAATAAAGTATAACTTGCATTCGAGTAACTTGCTAGTGTCTCCTCATGATACAAGAAAACATGATAGCGACTTTCGTATTCTTACGTCATCAGTGACCCTTGTTGAAAAAATTAATTACCGTTTTAGAAAAAAAACGGAAAAGTAAGTTTTAATTGAAGCAGGTTTGGTTCAATGTCTTATTTGATTGATTTAATATACATTTTAAGTCCACTAACACTTCGGATTCTTTCCAAAAATGGTAATTCAATTTAGTTAGTTTGAGTCACTGATGACGTCAAATTTCGGGATGGCGCCTTTTATTAACAGTATCTTCCAACACGCCCAATTTCGTGGTGAGAAACAAAAGGGAACAGAAAAGAAAAGGTCAATTATTTGACTACTACACTCTCAAACGGCGTCAACTATTTGACAGTTCAGCACTACTACACTCTCAATTGGCGTCAATTTTTTGACAGTTCAGCACTACTACATTCTCAATTGGCGTCAATTTTTGACAGTTCTACACCAATACTTATTTGACCAGCTTGTAGGCCTTGTCAAAAGAAGGCAGTAGATTTCCCTCTTTATAGTATAATAACTCAATGAGCAGGGGTTAATTCATTTGCTTTCGTGGTCGACAGCTTTGCACTCGCCGCAGCTTGTGCCTGTTAAACGGTGGCTTGCACACCAGCCTTAGCAAACTCATCACTCTGTATAGAAGAGCTAGAACTATCTGTTGTTGTTTTTATACTAAGCTTCGACAAGGGAACCGTGTAGATAGCACTGTAGATAGAATTCTAGACATACAGTTTGCAGTTCGTGTTTTCGATTTAGGTCGACAATAGCTTGTAAGCTATTGACAACTCTGTTGGATTTTTAATTTCGGCGTGAAAGCCAAACCTGAACTTGCGGTTTGAACGGTTCAGTTAAGAATCTTTTTAATTTATTTTAACTTTGACTTTTCAACCAAACCTATCTAAAATTAAAGTTGTTTTTTTATTCATTTCTTTGGAGCTTTAATTAAAAACCTCTGCATATGTGGAACAAGCCTCAAAAAACCAAAAACGTGCAGAACATCCTTTCGGTTTAGACAAAAACAAGAACTATAATTTAACATCAAAATAGCTGACCGAAATAGAACTGTGTTATGAGATTTAAAATCACGCCGAATTGATACCGATTTCTGGGCCAATAAGCCATACGGTACTACAAGGTTTCTACTTGGCCGTAACAAACATATTTCTTGCATCTATTTCGTTCACCCCCCGTCGCGTCGCGTCAGTCTTACCGAAAAATAAACTAGATAGAGACCAACCGAAACGACCTTTTAAGGCTGGAGAATCATTGTCCTATATCTCTTCAAAGATGGTGCATCCATCATAATCTATGCATGCTATTTTTTGAAAAGCCGATTTTTCACCCAACAGTGGATCATTTGGAGAAAAGCAACAAACAAAACCTTTTTTTCTCTTTTCAGGAACAGCTGATATGTACTCGTATAACGGAAAACAATAAAGACTACTTTTCGAAACAAACAATTGGAGCTCTAGTAATAAAAAAAAAGATGTTGAGCCAAAAGTTTGCAAAGCAATAGTCTTTATCTTCAACAAAATATGAAACATACAGACAGCTGTAACTTTGAGGTAGTTAGTGACTCTAACTACCTGGGCTTCGGCATTTTTGCTCAGACAACAATAGCAGCGGATATAAAACAAAGAATAAATACCCTTCCCAATAGTTCATTCCTTGGGCTTAAATGGGAATTGAGTAGCATTGTAGTCATGGTTTATGGTAAAAGGGCTTTGAATTCATCAAAAGTCGGCAAGGATACGTTTGGTTGTTTCGTGAGTGCATAAACGGTGAGTTGAGAAGGAGGTGAAGTGAGTTAAAAAAAAAATGTTTTCAGTAGGGCGATTAAAAAAGAAAGGTAAATGTTCCTTTAAATCTTTGCGAGTTCTCAAATTTAATATCTGTGTAGTTGGCTGGGATAAAAAAGGACCTTAATTTAATTTATTATTAATGGAAAAGTCTTTGGCAGATCTTTTCTGGCCCGATAGATGGCGCTGAGGCTAAAAAGGTATCGAAAATGTAGTGAATTAGCGGGCGGCAGAGGAGCTGGTTAAGCGAGAGATCCTAAGTTCGACTCTCAGTTTGGGAGGCAATTTTTCTAACTCTTAGTGCAAGCTAGAAATGTTTTAAGTGAGAAAAAAATCACCTAATTCTCGATCTACTACGCCAAAAAAAATTCTTTCATATCTCTCTAATTCTTCTAACTAGTGTCGTGCAATATCCGGTTGCATTCTAAAAGGCATGCTCTTCTAAGACGCACAAAATTGGTCGATGTTTACCGACTCTTCATAAAACCCATTGCAGAAAGCAATGGTGAATTATATTTATTTAGGGAACTTTGGTTAGAGTTGTGCACCTAAATGTGGGTGTTTTGCTCGTGAGCCAGCAAAGTCAATAAAAATATATTGCCACAACAACAACTATTACTAGTTGTTTGTTGTTGTTTATTATCGACCAATTTTGTGCGTCTTAGAAGAACATGAACGGTTTAACTGATGAGCCCATGCTTGGACGAAACTCACATTTTTGGATAAATGACACAAAAACCTTTTATTGAATTTTATTCAACAAAAATTCTACAAAAAAAAACAAACATTGGCATTCCTCAGTGGAGTTTTTGTTATTTTATTATTAGGGCTAAAAACAACAGTACGATTTTAAATAACTTTTTTTTGTAATTAGCTATAAATAATTTTGAATTTTTTTTTTTAATTTTCAATTTTAAACGAATCAAAAAAAAATATTATCAGCCAAACATTAATAAAATCTTATAAATCTAATTCCAAAATATCGATAAAAATAGTTTTTTTTTCAAAAAACTAAAAATAAAAAAACAGGATTTTATCAAAATTGGTTCTACAATTTTCGAAAGCGTTTTTTTCATAAATTCTTTTTATTTTAAACGTGTGTAGTTTTTACACTTCTTTTGAGTTAACACCTTATTAATTTTCTGAGTATAATGTAACTTGTTTTTATCAAAGATTTTTCTTCCAATGTGATTGCCACATAAGACACCCAGCCAGTCAGGCAATTACTTTACCGATTATAAACGTTTTCTTTTACGTGCCTTTTACTACTTCTTTCAGTGGCTAATAAATTCTCGTCTTGTTAAGATCGTTTGCCTTTTAACTTTTCTTTTTTCTAATTGAGACCTTTTTCTAATTCCAATAATTTTTCTTAAAAAAAAAAAAAAATAGAAACGAATCGATTGCATGAAAAAAGTATTTTGAAAATTGTAGGACGGATTTTGATAAAATCCTGTTTTTTATTTAGAAATTTTTTTTAGAGTTTATAATATATACATGTGAATATAAAACTTTAAATAATTTTGTTCAATAAGTTTTAAAAATATTGATTTTTCAAAAAAAAAAATTCAAAAATTAATTTTAATTAGAAAAAAAGTTATTAAAAATTTTGATATGCAGAATTAATTTGGCTATCTTGATCTTCGCAAATATAAAATTTTACAGAAATCCAAAGAGCGGTTACTGAGAAAGCCAACAATTAAAAAAAAACGTTATATTAAAGGTACCGTAATAGACTTTTCATGTAAATTTTGTTCTGATCAAATAATAGCCAATACCAACAAAAAACTCTCAAAAAATTTCATAAAAATCGTTGGAGCCGTTTTCGAGAAAAATAAGCTTTTTCTAAACGGTCATATGTCAGGTACAGTTACTTTTAGGCCTAAAAATAAAATTTCAATTTCCCCCCTGGAAAATGCCAAAATAATCACACATACCAAATTTGAAGATATTCGCTTAAGCCGTTTAGGCTGCATCTCGTTATACATACTAACAGACAGACATAATTACACTGGAAAGCAAGTTCTTTGACAGAAACAAGTAACATTTACGTTGAAAATAACACAGTTTGAACTTATAAAAAGTATAAAAACCACAATACTTTACAATTTTAAGTAAAAATGAAGTGCGGCATCACACGTCTTAAATAACAAATTCCTTGAAAAAAGTATTTCGCAAATTCTAGGAGCGCATTTGATAAAATCGTGTTTTTTATTTTTAGTGTTTTTAAAAAAAATTTTTTTTGGAAATTTTGGTATGCAGTTTCTTAGAGTCTATTAATAAACACCTGATTTTAAAATAAAAAAACAAAATTTGTGATAAGTTTTTAAAATATTGAATTTTGAAAGAAATATTTTCAAAAATAATTATTCAAAATGTTTGTATGCAGAATTAATTTGGCTACTTTATGTGTGGTCTGCGGTCACAGCGTCAAATAAAATTTAATAATTATTTATAAGAAGAATTTAAAGTTTTTTTTATTCGATTTTTTGACTTTTGATTTATTTGAAAAAAAGTACGTAAAAGAGTTTTCAGCGAAAATATTTAAACGCCATTTTATTTCTTTAAAAAAATGTGAAACAGTGTCATTTTTTTACAAAATCATAGGAAATAAAAAAAAATAATTAAAGAATGCAAAATTTAGCACACAAATAACCTTCATTTAAAACCAAAATTTAAAAAAAAATTTACTTACGCGTTTCCAAAATATCGATTTTTCAAAAAAAAAAAAAAAAAATTAAAATTATCAAAAATACAAGAACAAAAGTTTTCGAAAATATTTCAAATTAATATTACTTAAGCTACCTACATCTTCCTGAATATCAATTTTGGTTGTAATCGGTTAACCAGTTCACGAGGAAAATTGAATAAAAAAAATTGGTCTATTGGAGGAACCTACCATTTTAATTTTTTTTTAACCAAAACATAATGCTTACCAACAATAGCACACTGATTTTTTTCATAAAAACTCTTTGAGCCGTTTTCGAGAAAAATAAGCTTTTTCATAACCGTTATATGACAGGTACCGTTAATATTTCAGCTAAAAAAAATCAGAAAACCACGCTGAATGATGTCAAAATAACCTTATGTTCCAAATTTGAAGGCGATTGGCCTTGCCGATCAGGCTGTAGTCCAAAATACATACGTACAGACAGACAGACACCTGCCTATTAATGCTTAATTTCACGGTGGGCCTAACCAGATTGGAGTCAACATGGGGCGAAACAAAACCCCTAGAGTGGTACGCCAGACCCCACTATCACTAGAGTGGGCTGCCAAACCATTCTAGTAGCAGATAATGAATTAATTATGGTAAATCCATCCTCCTTGCTAAGAAGCAGGGCCTATCAACACCCATATTATCAAGGTTAAATAAGACAATGTACACACACTTCTTACGAAGCCGTGCCATCTTCCAGAAACTAAAGATACCTTTTCGCTTTCGTATTTGGAAAACCACAGCCCCCATAAACTCCCACAAGGGGGCCAACTGCAGTTTTAACAGGCAGCTGCTACCGACCTAGGCTCGTGTAATCAGCTGGGGCTCCTTTAACCCATGGTCCCTAATTTTAAGCCCTACGTAAGGCCTCGCCCGTCTCTCTCGAGATGCACTTGTGGTTCGACCCCATTAGGTCGCTAGCCCACCATCTAGTAGGGCAACAGACCTAAGATAATCCTATCAACTACGGTGAAGACCCAGACTCTCCCTGCTACCCGGCTAGAAGCAATACAGCCGTTCCATACGGATCGTGAAGTAGTGGCATAACTAGACTTGGTATTGATCAAAGTAAATTGAAATTGAAAAGATTAGACTCCTTTAAGATGATCACAACAAAAAATAAAAGTACATATTTTGTTTTTCTTATTAAAAAGCTTCATTAAAATTTGATTTCTGTAGTTAAGGGCTGTTTTAACATAGCTTGATAACATTATCTAATCTTGACCATTCAAGACATTTGCAGCTTCATCAACAGTTAAATAGTTTTTCCCCAAGTGCTGTCTCGGTATTGCCTGCAGGATCGGACATGTTCCTATCAAATGGAAAACATTTTCTGTCGCACGAAGATTGCATAAACTGCATTCCGTACTTCTATCAGGTCCGTATGGTACGTAGTTCAGTCGTAGTAATTCTCCTCTGGTTTTGAAAATTAAAGAGATTGTTTCTATTGCGTATCAGTTGTTGAAGTAATTGTTAGGTCCAAGGTCGTATCTCCGGAGCTTATACATGTTTCGGGTACAACTCCGTTGGGCTGACTCCTTAAATTTAACAAAGAAGGAATCTTCAATCCTTCCCAACAATTCTGGAAAGATGGCTTTCCAATCACCAATATTTCTTTCTACCAACTGGATGTCGTGCTGAACTCAAAGCCGTGACCATTCTTCGAAGAACTGTGATTTTCGTGATAGCAGATATTTTACGATAATATTTGGCAGACGGTGATTTGGAAGAGCCATAACCTTTACAATGTAGAACAAATGCAACTTGAACGAAAAGACGTAGAGCGGAGACACCCCGGTCTCTTGCATTATAGATAGTACCTATAATAGCAAGTAAAAAGTAACATTTACGTACAAAAATCACACGTTCAACTTAGTGTCGAAACACAGCCCTGTCATCGCACGCCTTGAATAACAAAGAATTCATGGAAAAAATATTTCGAAAATTCTAAAACGGATTTTGATGAAATCAAAAATTTTTTTTAGATTTTGTTATGCAATTTTTTAAAGTTTATTAATATACAACTGATCATAAACTTAAAAACTTTTTTTTGTATTATTTTTAAAAACTATTGAATTTTCAAAAAAAAATATTTAAAAAATATTTATATATATGCAAAAACAATATTTAAAATTTTGGTATGCAAAATTAATTTGCCAACTTAGATCTTTAAATTTTATGGAAATAGAATCAGTTGGAGAAAGTCGAAAATTATAAAAAAAAACTGTTATATTAATGGTACCGTTAATAGACATTTCCGGTAAATTTGGTTTGGAATATTTTATAGCCAATACTTACAAGAAAATCCCAAACATTTTTATCAAAAATTAAGCTTGTTCTTAACGGTTATATGGCAGGTACCGTTATTTTTATTTTTTTTTTACTGGGAAATGCCAAAAGAATCACACATACCAAATTTTTAATAATAATATTTTAACGTTTCTCTATGATCGCAATGTCATGTTTGATTGTTATCTCAATTTTTTTTTTATTCACGAATCCTAAACTTGCCTACAGTCCCAATAATCGCAAGTAAAAATCATAAAATTTCAAGATGAACATGACTACGAATAAGTAAATTCTCCAAGAATCAGGTGCTTGGAATGCGTTTCAAAAAAGTGACAAGACAAGAGCGAATGTATATCAATTTTTGTATTGGAATTATGATGACGTAAAACAAGAGATTGAAAAGCATATTTGCAATATGTAAAACAAGGATTTTGAAATACCAATAACAGAAGAATGTACACACGTGAAGAAGATTTTTTAAAGATTCAACAGTTACTTGCAACATAAATCAAAGTGTTATCAAGTATCAATTTTTAGAAATGTCAAAAGCAGCTCAGGAATTCAAATATGAAGACTAAAATGAAAATATATATCACTTGTCTGATTTCAAGAATTTTGGTGTCAAATACCTCTTAGGGATTCAAAAATTCAATGTGTATGTGACAGTTGATAACATTCTGTTACTTAGGAAGTGGCTACAAATGATGACAAATTAAAAATTAAGTTCTAACAAAAGCTCAAACGAATTTTCAATAATGATTAAAAATTTAAATTTAAATTTTGTAAGCAACAATATCATAAAACTTACAAGAAGCAAAAATATAAAAAATCAAAACGTGATGTTTTAACAAATTTTTAATTAATTTCACTTGCGGGAATGAGAGGCCTCCGTCCACAATTTCATTCACACGGGCATTATCCCAATGGCCATGAAATCAAACCACCGGCCAAACAGCATTTAACAGTAATGTTGTTCTGAAAGACACTCCATCTGACTAATCCTAAAATAAAACTAAAACAAAATTTCACGCTCATATTAGAAAAAAAAAACTGTAAAACAACCCACGTCCTGACCTTACGTCCATCTATTCAGTGTTAATAGATGAGAGTTTCGACCAAAACAAGCCAACGAAGGTTTTTTTTGCAGCGCTTTACGAGTTGCACGTTGCCTTGCTCAGTAGGCCAATTTAATTTGAATCCTGTGAGGAAGGTTGTGTCATTATTTGTGTGCAAAAGCGAATCATATTATACGGTTTGCACGCCTCGCACAAATAACGATTTCAAAAGTACGTGCAACACCTGACTGCATTGCGCCACGACCGACCGACCTGACAAGTGAAGACCGTCATGGCCGACCACAGCAGGAAGCACGAACATTCATCAGGCATCCTTAACACTTTCAGAAATATGTGAATATATAAATTTCCCAGCACTCTCATTTGGTGGATAAAGAGGCAAGGCAACAAACCGAAAAAGTCTAAAAAATCTACCTATAGGTGCAAATGGCTTCCCATTTCCAGATCCGGTTGCCTGTTTAATTTTTTGAATTTTTTTTTTCGGGTCGAGCAACTACACGCGCGGGTGCAAACTAAAGTGGAATTGGTGCTGGTGATACTAAACATGCAGAACACACATGTGCCCCGGACCAGAAGCGAGGACACGAGAGGATGTGTGTTGCCATATAGAAAATTTATTAAATGAGGGTCTAACGAGACGAGCAACCACCACAAAACTGGCACAAGTTTGTCGTCCTGTTCCTGGAGCTAACTTTTTTTTTGTGTGTGCGCCAAAGCTATCATGCGGAAGAAGTTAACACTTTGTTTGCGGAAATGATAGAATGGGTGAGGGGGGGGGGGGGGGGCGGGGGGCGTGCGGGCGTGGCGGCGATACAGTGTGAGCTCTGTGAGTTGCAAGTGCAACTGGAAAAAGGATAAGGATCCGGCATGTTGTGTGATGTAGAAGGATTTGTTATCCTTGCTTGTTATGATATGGGTATATGTCGGTAGGAATCAGATGTGCCAGAGGTGGGCTTTTGAGCACCGTTGTATGCATGTGCGGCTTCGTTGTGCGAGGGAAATTTTTGAAGTTTCTCACTTTAAGCAGATGGGATGCACAAAGGATAGAAAAGCTTCAGGATATGGAAATATGAATAGCTGAAGCCCTTTCTTGAGAGATTTACTTCTTTTTCCGGTTGTTGATAGCGTTGCTGTTTGTTCGTTGAATGGATATGGCAGTGCCTCTGCCAAAAAACGTCATGATGCAAGGAGCAAATGTAAGAGCAGCGCTATATAATATTTTTGTAGGGTGTCCTTAGACAATCATTATTCGAGCTTGCTTTCATTTTGTTGGAAATGCAGGTTGTATTGAGCTCCATCTAACTAAAGGGTTTTTTTTTTCATAGATTCACAGAGGGATTCATAGTTTGGCAGAGGAAATTGGATTCGAGTGTTCTGTAGTCGTTTTTTTTTGTTGCAAGTCCTATGAAGGGAGAGGATTATGCAGTTTGCATCAAATGAAAGTTATGACTTTACATACATACATACATAGTCAAAGCAATATGCAAGTGGACGGATTTATCACTAGAAGCTTAATTGGTTTAATTTTAGCTTTTAGAAGGAAGGTAGTGTTGTTGGGTTTTGCAGGTTTACGTGAGGCAATTTGGCATTTTTGAATGAGAGTAAAATATTTTAGGATGCATCCCTTGGAATGATGATTTAGAAAACTATTCGTTATCAGTATTTTATAAAACGGGTGTTGAAGTTGAAGTTGGAGTGAGGCAATGTGAATTGCTGATGGAGTGATGTTATGAATTATGTGCATTGCAGTGTGAAACTTTTAGTTTTGGAAAAGGATATGTTATTCAGTTTGTACAAGGACATAATAATTCCGTTCTATTTTTGTATGAATTTATTTTTAACTCATACAATAGGTACTTAAGCGTGTAAAATGGGTGAAATTTAATTGAAAGGAAATTATTTTGTGTGTGGCAGATGTTAAAGTTTTGAAGTAGTTATAGTGGTGCTGGTGCATAGTGGTTGAGGTAAATAAGCTATTAACTATTTTTTTAATGTTTAAAAGTTTATTTTGTACAATATTTACATTTGTTTCTAGCAAATATTTAAAATAACTATGTTTCACGAATAATTTGAAATTTTGTTAAAACATACATACAGGAACGTGTAAGGTTATGGAAATGGAATCATTAACAAAATTTCTAAAATAGTGTGAGATACTTTTTATCTATGTTGAGGTAAGCTCATTGGATCCAGGAAATACAAAAAAAAGCTAATACATTTAGCTAGATTCACGCTCTTCACAGGAATGCTACGCTATTTCCCCATCCTTATTATCATATCGTGGTCCTTCTCTGCTACTTCTAGTCGTTACATTTACATACTTTTACAATGGGCCATAACTAAGGACTTTCTTTAGCTTTTCGGTTGCTTAATCGATAAATTAAGCAGAAAATTCAGAATATTCTTGTCCTTCGCGACTCCGTTATTGAAAGAACCAAATTTTTGAATGACCAAAAATTACAGCAAAAAATTCTGCAATGTCCCAAAGGCAGTAAATTTTTTTAGTCATTTAAAAAAATATTAAAACCTCAACATTTTCGATTCCAACGCTCATCGACAATAACAAACCAATTGTTTACTCTTCAGAGAAGGCAAACTTGCTCGCTGCCCATTTCGCTGCCAGCTCCAAGCTGCTTCACAGCAACATTGCCCCTCCTGTACTTGAGAATGTAGTTCTTTTTCCGCACTCGTACAGTAGCAAAGGTTCTCAAAGATCTCGATATATACAAATCCGCTGGCCCGGATGGTATACCCCCAATTCTTCTAGTGTTCCATCGCTCCTACTTTTCTGGAAGATGGAAAACCGCATTTGTCCAGCCTGTCCATAAGAAAGGTGACCTATCCTTCCCCTCCTTCTACCGACCCATAGCACTTACATTCCTTCTTTCTAAGGTCATGGAAACGCTGATTAACCGTCAGCTTAAGGAATATCTCGAAGATCGAAAGCTTCTCCATGACCGTCAGTATGGCTTCCGCAGCAACCGTCCCACTGGTGATCTGATGGCTCTGATGATTATCTCACCGAACAGTTGAACAAATCTTTACATCGCTTTGGTGAAAGTACGATTATTGCTCTTGATATCTTAAAGGCATTTGATAGAGTTTGGCATTAAGCTCTCTTATGGAAAATGCGTGCTTTTGGGATCCATTACACTCTTGTTCGTTGGATTAGAAGCTATCTTCTGGACCGTTCAATACAGTTTGTACTGGATTCAAGTCTGATTCCCACAAAATAAATGCTGGTGTGCCCCAGGGCTCTGTTCTGTCTCCGACTCTTTTCCTCATTTTTTATTAATGATCTTCTGTCTGTTACTTCTAATCCACTTAACTGTTTTGCTGATGACTCTACCCTCAGCTTTTCATATTCGTGCGATAATTCACGTCCTTCGCCTTCAGACGTCAAGCTCATTAAACTCCGATTTATACAGCATTGTCAAATGGGGTAATAGGAATCGTGTGGAGTTTAATGCTTCAAAAACTCAATGCTGTCTTATGTCGTTAAAACTAAACATACACCCAATGCCATTGTCCATGAATGGCACTTGCATCGAAGAAACCGAAAAGCTCTCAGTACTTGGTATGTATGTGTGTAAACGATGACCTCCGTTGGAACGACCATATATTTGAGATCACTAAAAATGCTGCTTAGTGCTTAGGTTTTCTGTATAAGAAGTATAAGTATAAGAAGTATTTTCCCCATCTGAGCTGGGTACAATTTATAAAGCGTTTATACGCCCTAAACTCGAGTATAACTCCCACCTCTGGGCAGGTGCTTCACAAACATCGCTTCACCTGCTTGATAGAATACAAAATCGAGCGTTAAGATTGATAGGAAATAGAACTGCCGCTAAAACAATTGCCCCTCTCGAACATCGATGCAATGTTTCATTTCTTTCCTTATTTTAAGGTATCTTTTATAAAAAAATGTTCATTCGAAGTAGCCAGCTGCATTCCTTCCCTTGAAATTTTCTCCCGTAATACTCGTCTCGCAAGGAATGGACATCAGTTTTTTTTTTATAATTCTGTTTTTTTATAATTCTGTTTTTTAAAATGGCGCTCTTTGTAATCCCGTTTCTTATTTATGAGCCCGTTACATATAATACAGCTTCTGCAATCAAAAGCAGCTACATATTTTGTTTTAAAAAAGAAACCTAAAAACGAGTAAATCCAAAGAGTCGAAAAAGAGGTCGAAACCCGCCATTAAGTGGTTTTGCTGGAGCTTTTAAAATAGCAGATGATAATTTTCCAGTTTCCACTGTCTGCTTCCAACAACTTTCCATTGCCATCTGTCAGATGAATGTCAGACAAACATGTGCCACCAAATTAATGTTTTCAGGAGTACTTTATTGAATCAATTTGGTTTTATTCTGGATTTTTTCTGAAATTGAATTAATTTTTAATTAATCAATTTACTTTTAGGACAGGTGGCCGACAATATGAGGGGGAGGGATGCATAAACAGCCATGAGTCTTATGTCTTAATTGTAGCATTTGATTTCGTTTAAAAATAAGCGAAATAAAGAGTTTAACCAAGTTAATTTAAATTGTAGGCCAAATTAAAGTTTGTAGACTAAAATTCCAATATAAATGAAATTCTTTTTGATAATGTCTAAGTAAAGAATCGTATTTTAGTTTTGCAAAAAAAAAATTTTTTTTCCGACTGGCCTAATTTTCAAAAACGGTTCTTTATTTTCAAATATAGTTTTTTGCAGTTTTTTTTTTGTCTTCGTGATATGCTGGAAAAACCTGCGCAGCACTCCAATCGATGGGGATTTCTTGTTTTGATTACAGAGGAACCCGCCCTTCACATTCCTGAAAGAATTGGAAGTACATGGATTTTTTTTTTTTTTTTTTTTTTTACTTAAATCCCGAAATTCGCAAAATATATATACATATATGTCATCCTAAAGCTTATTTGTCTTGAAAATCTTCATGCCATTAGCAAATATAAGAATTTCACAGGACTGTTTCCATAATATAACATCATTTATAGCCAAAACTAATATTAAAGGGTCAAGATGGCTGCCTTGAGGTACGCCAGAGTGGGGCTCTGAAACACAATTTCCATACTAAAGCTATGATTTGATCCAAGCTAAGAAATAGGGGGAAAAATAAAAGCTTTTAACTTGAACAAAATTATTTCGTAACTAATTTGATAAAATGCTTTTGAGAAGTCTGTCAGCTTCATAAGCTTCTTATAATGCATTTGAATATTTATATGAGAATATAAGAAAATTTGTAAACGTTGATCTACGTTTTTCTACCTGTGGTTTGTAATTTCTCCTTTCGTGAACTGGGAAATGTTCCTGCTTCAATTAAAAGCTCAATCATGAACCTGAACGACTCTACTAAACAGTGTCTTGACTTTTTGTAACACTATTGGGGAAATACCATCGGGGCCAGCGGTACAATCATCATTTATTGAAGAGAAAGATCAAGCACAGTTACAGGGATATGATTACAACAAGTTTGTAAAAGGTATGTACATATGGTCAACAAAAAAAATGTTATCAACAACAATTGGTTTCTGAACAAATGAGTTACTAAAACTTGCTGCGAAATATCGAAGAATATTTCCACTTGAAGGTTATTGTGTGAGAACACACCCGGGAAGCCATCTAAATTTTTCTTCAATTTATCACGCTTCCAAAATTATATTTTAGGCAGGTCCATCTTTTAGGGAATTACCCATATCATTTACGTAAGCTGTAAATATGTATGTACATTATTTGAAAGAATATTAAATTCGTCAGAAGCGTCAATATAAAAATAGAAGTCCGTTGGAGAAAGAGTTTTAAATCAAACGCTCCAACCTTTTTTCTTTTATTGCAAAGGATTCGCAGCTCTTTAGTGTACCATGGATGACTAAGGCTTGCATTATTCGATTTTGTTAAAGAGAGATTGTATCTTAAGCAGTTGTTAAGGATAGCATTAAAATTGGTTACTGCTTCGTCAAAATTCGTAAAAATTAATATATTTATGAATTCCAGAACTAAATAAATCCTCAGACAACACCTGGAAATTTCCTTTCATTAGGTAGGTGGAGAATTTACACAAGCGGAAAAATCACTTATAAGGCATTCATTTTCAGCTGTATTTCTCCTTCCTATACACATTGCGTGCCATTGTCAAAAACAAACGTTCAGCTTAACGCCATTAGTATATTTTCCTTGGGGGAAACGTAATGTTTCATGGCTATGATGATAAGTTAGAAATAATTTAGCACTTGGAAGGCAGCATTCAACGCCTTATTGTAGATAAACAGTCTGCCTTACAGATATTAATGTATTTATGTTTTGCATGTACCACCTCACCAAAATCTCATGTCTAAACATTGAAGCAATAAAATTATCCGTCAAATAAAGTCAAATTCATGTACAAAGTAAGATGGCCACCACTGGCCAAAACGAAGGAAGCTTAACAATGATTTATTAAGAATATTCCATAACAGTATGTAGTTTGTAATCCTACTTGAAAAAGTATCCCCGTTCAAGATGAATTCATATTTAATTTTCTTCAACCTTACCATCAAATCAATAAATTGACAACAATCGTGTATCGTACGATTACGATACAAGTACGTATAATTGCTGAGCCCGAGGAACGTTCAGTCCTACAGAATAAAGTAAAATTGTGCCAACTGAGCATTTCGAATCCACTTCTTTATAGTATCATATCCAGATTTGCTGCATCCATTAATCCTGCTTCATAAGCAGCTTCTTATGATGACTAAGCTGCACCGACTGTGGTCTGACTGGCAGAACGATCACTTGCCGTGGTGTTAGCCAAAAGGGTTGTTTGCCTGCGTAGTTGACTGTGAGGATAAGAATAATTCGTTCGACTGAACCATGGATTTCCCGATGAATAATAACTGGACGCTTCTTTTCACCAGATTCAGATTCAATGTAGGTCAAATTGAATCGAATAGACAGCTGGAAATCTAATTAAATTGTGGCGCCTTGATACGGCTTCTTCAATAAAGCATCATGAACGGTAACACCAATCTTTGGCTCTTAGAAAGCTCCATCGCTCGGATTTGCTTTCCATGGTATTTCAAACTCATCCCAATATTCAGCAAGAGCTTTCGCGGCCTCATTACATTTTTCCAATGAGATACTTCCCTGGCCTTGTGTACATCACCAAATTATAATAATAATAGAGTTTCTGCATACCATCCTGCCTTAAGCATAACTTCGTAATCGTATGTCAGTTTTTGTTTAACGTTCATCCAATTAAGACACTCCAGCATAGAACGAATCGGTGTGTCTATATATTAGGATGACTCTAATACTCTTATTCTGCAGTTCCTGTAGTCTTAATTTAATATTAAATTATTATATAATTTTATATTACCACCAAAGAGTAGAGTATAACAATAACTAAAGTGGGGCAACACAAGAGCATAATACAAAAGAATAGACGTCTCAAATGTCAGATGAAAATTTTGCACAAACATGACTCGCGTGCTCTATAATATTCAGCTTGTCATCTATCTATCATTGCTCCCAGATGTTTTAAACATTGCACTGTAATGAATATAATTTTATTAAGACACATATTACTTTCATTATAAATGGTGTTTTTTTTAGACATGTGGTTTTCAATCTGGCAATACTTTTTCGAAGTTGGTCTTTTGCTGTTATTTGATTTATACTCAGTTTGGTTTGCCATTTCATAATGAATGGACTTACTTCTAAACAACGTTTGCAAGTTGTTCAAATTTATTACCAAAATAGTGGTTCGGTTCGGTGGAGCAGAGTATCGAAAAAACCCGAATGAGTCCATCGGCCATCGGGCGTAACTATTGGAGCTGTGCCCATCCACTTTATGGAATATTTTGCAAAAGGCTCTTGGTTTGCGGGCTTACAAAATCCAATTCGTGCAAGAATTGAAGCCGAACGACCATCAAGCGCGTCGCACGTTCGGTGAATGGGCCCAAAACGAGATGGCCACAAATCCCGATTTTCATAAAATTGGGAAAAATGGGCACCTTGGCTGGAATTTATTTGAGCCAGCCGCAAAGGCCACTTGCCGAAATTATTTTTAAAACATAATAACATACCCTTATCTTTATAATTAAGCTAAATTCTTGGCCATAACATTAAATTATATGCGTTTTATTTTTCCTTGAAAACTACACGTTTAAAAAAAACATCCTTCACATTCTGCATTTTGTGAACTTAGTTTTGCCTACATTCATTTTTAATTTA
Organism: Platycheirus rosarum; assembly: GCA_963971375.1. NCBI lineage: Eukaryota > Metazoa > Arthropoda > Insecta > Diptera > Syrphidae > Platycheirus > Platycheirus rosarum. Next base: position 39,970,389 of record OZ020507.1, read on the forward strand.
TTCAGTTTTAATCAATTTTCAACACTTTTTAGATCCTCATTCAGTTTTTGGCACATTATTTCACTATTATCTCCACAAATATAAATGAGACTATCATCAGCAAAAACAACTGAATATTGCAATATTTAAAAAAAAATTGTATAAAAGAAAAAGAAATACTCCCAACACTGCCTTTTGAGGCACACTCAGATCATTATTATATGCATTCGATAGTAACCAAATAAGATTCAAACCATTTCATTTCTCGACCATGCACACTATACAAGTATCACTTTTTTAATAAGATTTGTCTATCAATAGTTTCATATGCATGTTTCAAATCCAAAAATATCGCTATCACTGGTTTTCCACAGTCGATTTGTCTCTTCCACTTACACACAACACATGAATGTCTCCTTCCAAATCCAGATTGCTCCTTGATCAAAATATTATGGTTATCTAAGTAGCACTGAAATTAGTCTGCGACAATTTTTTCAAATATTTTCTCACACGTTGGTAACATAATGATTGGTCTAAAGTCTTCGCAATTATTGGTATTTTTTTACTTTTTCTGCAGGACTGTTTCCATATTTCAGGAAACTTACCACTTCCCAGCGAGGTATGGTCTCTTTGTTTTTTAAAATAAAATCTCTATTGAGTTCAAAAACTTCCTTTTTACTATTAAAATTTTGAATTAATTTATAAAGTGTAAAATTAAAAATAGAATTAAGCCTTATATCTATTCAAGACGACATAAGTTAAACAGCTAGAATGGACGTATTTATTTCCCGAATACTTTCTACAAAGTATACATTAAAATTGTTCGCAATTTCATTACCAACAGTTCATCTCATTTCCCCTAATTTAATACTTTCAATAAAATTTGGTTTTGCATTTTGTAAGACAATATTTTAAAGAGCGTTCCACAAATCTTTTTAATTTTTTTTTGGAATTTTTTTAGAAATTTTTTTTTTGGAGTTTTTTTTGAAAATTTTGTTTGGAATTTTTTTTTTGAATTTTTTTTTAAGTTTTTTTGGAATTTTTTTAGAATTTTTTTTTTAAATTTATTTTTTGAATTTTTTTATTTTTTTTTGGAATTAAAAAAAAAAATTTTTTTTTGAAAATTTTGAATTTTTTTTTTTAAATTTTGATTGCCAGGTTAAGCAGTGGTTTGAGATATTATGTAATTGTATTTACTAGCCCATATTTCACTGTTGCATTTATTGCGAAAAGATTTATATTTCGACCAATTTTCCACCGTATTGTCAACACATTAATTGTGTCACAGTTTTTTTCAATTGTTAAGGCTTCAAAACACCCATTAATCTTTTCATTTTGAATGTTTGATAGCATATTTATATCCTCTTTAAAGTATATATCGGATAACCAATGTGTATTTAGATAAAAATCAAAACGCTCTTTAGTATACGAATGGATTTATAGTTTAACTTTTTAATAACGGATTTATTTTCTATTCGCACTTCCACTATTATTGTTTTAAGGTCTGTTATTTTGCCGTCAGCATTAATCACGACTTTAACTTTAGATTTCAAGTCCCTATTCGTTATGATGTAATATATCCAAGTTGCTGAGACTTCAGTGATTCTACTAGGTTGGTTCACCAATTGGACAAGACCTTGGTCAGCAAAAATGTTCAACACTTATGCATTCGTGCAAAAAAAAATTGAGATAACAATCAAACATGACATAACGATGAAAGAGAAACATGTTTGAGTTACTGGCAAAACTCTGTCCATCTGTTCGTATGTATTTTTGACCACAGTCTAAATGGTTTGGCCAATAATCTTCAAATTTAGTACATAGGGTTATTTTGACATTCTAATTTTTGTTTAGCTCAAATATTAATGGTAACTCTCATATAACCGTAAAGTTAAACTTAACTCAAAAACAGCTCGAAGAATTTTTTATGAAAATCAGTATACCTATAGGTGTGCTCTGTGTATTTTGATGAAATAAATAAAAAGAAGATAGGACCGTTTTTTCTCCGACTTTCTCGAGAACGAAAATTAATATTTAGGACGATGTAGGCAGTCTTATTAAATTTAATTTAAAATATTTTTTTGTATTTTTAATAATTTTTAAATGTTTGAAAAAACACGTGTGAATTTTATTTAAATTTTATTTTTAAATGTGGGTTATTGTTGTGCACACTTTTTAACATTTTTCAAAGAAATAAAATTGCGTTTAGATTTTTCCACTGTAAACTATTTGAGGTACTTTTTTCAAACAATCAAAGTTAAAAAAATCGAATAAAAACTTTGATTCCCTTAATATTTTTCAAATTTTATTCGTCGCTTTGACCTCACATAAGAGCAAGTACGTGCAATCCAGTCGTGCAATTTATTTAAATAACGACCTTGAGTTTGTAAATCAATATTTAGATCAACGCCCATCAAAATGTTTTTTTTTTGACTATTTTTTTTGGGACTATTTGTTTTGTTTGTTAATGTAGAACACACTGCCCAGGCATTAAGAAAGATAGGGAGGGGAGAGATAGGAGGTGTCGATTAACATTGGTTTTGAATATTTGCAGATCAAAATGGCAAGGGAAAATCTCGCCGTGTAAACTATTCCAGATTCGTGTTGTTCGGCTAAAAAAAAGAATCTCTTTATTTCACGGTACGTCCCAAATCAGGCTCAAGGGTGAACTGATGAGCATATCTTGCGAGACGACTATTAAGGGAGAAACATTTAAAGGAAGGAATGCAGCTGGCTACTGCTAGTGAACATTTTTATAAAAGAAACGATAAAAAAAAGACATGAAACATTGCGTCGTTGTTCTAGAGGGGCAATTCTTTCAGAGACATTTCTATTTCCTATTAATCTTAACGCTCCTTTTTATTTTCTATCAAAAAGGTGTAGCGATGTTTACGAAGCACCTGCGCAGAGGTACGAGCTATACTCGAATTTTAAGCGTATAAACGCTTTGTAATTTGTAGCCAGATCAGAAGGGGAAAAAACTTCTTGCATCGATACAGAAAATCTAAGCACTGAACAGCATTTTTGGTGATCTCAAACAAATGTTCGTTCCAACAGAGGTCGTCGTTGACACACATACCGAGTTTTGAGAGCTTTTCGGTTTCTTCGATGTAAGTGCCATTCATGAACAATGGCATTAGAGGTAAGTTTAGCTTTAACCAAAAAAGACAGCAATGAGTTTTCGAAGTTTGACAATGCTGTATAAATCGGAGTTTAATGAGCTTGACATACGGTACCTACCGCTCAATTATACGTTGAAGGCGAAGGACGTGAATTATCGAACGAATATGAAAAGCTGAGGGTAGAGTCGTCAGCAAAACAGTTAAGTGAATTAGAAGTAACAGACAGAAGATCATTTATAAAAATCGGCACGATTGGGTCGCACGTTCTTGCTCTTATGTGCCTAATTACATTGGAAAACAAGATCTTTGGCAGAAACAAGTAACATTTGCGTTGAAAATAACACAGTTTGAACTTATAAAAAGTATTAAAAACCACAATACTTAACGTATTATAGTAAAAATTAAGTATGCCATCACACGTCTTAAATAACAGCGAATTTATGAAAAATGTATTTCGAAAATTGTAGGGCTGGTTTTGATAAAATCCTGTTTTTTTTTTAGTTTTTTTGAAAAAAAAAATTGTTTAAATTTTGGTATGCAGTTTTTTAGAATTTATTAAAATACATGGGATTATAAAATTTAAAATAATTTTTTTATAAGTTTTCAACATATTGATTTAAAAAAAAAAATCAAAAATTATTTAAAATGTTGATACATATGTAGAATTGATGGCTACCTAGATCTTCTTAAATATAAAATTTAACAGAAATCCAATAAGCCGTAACCGAGAAAGCCAAAAATTAAAATAAACGTCATGTGAAAGGTCCCGTTAATAAACTTTTCGCGTTTATGTGGGAGTAATCAAATGATAACCAATACCAACAAAAAAATTCTCAAAAAAATTCATGAAAATCGTTGGAGCCGTTTTCGAGAAAAATAAGATTTTCCTTAACAGTCATATGGCAGGTACCGTTATTTTTAGGGCTAAAAATAAAATTTCAATTTCCCCTCTGGGGAATTCCAAAAGAATCACACACACCAAGTTTGAAGATAATCGCTTAGGCTGCTCGTTATACATACTGACAGACAGACAGACAGACAAGTAGACAGACTGACATTTTTTCTCGATCACTTTCTTAGACTTCTCTATGATCGTAATGTCATGTTTGATTGTTATCTCAATTTTTTTAATATTCACTAATCCTAAACTTGCCCTATAGTCCCTATAATCGCAAGTAAAAATAAGGAAAAGAGTCGGAGACAGAACAGAGCCCTGGGGCACACCAGCTCTGATGCATCAGGAGAGTTACACATACAAGGTGGGCAAAAAGAAATCACACTATTGGAAGATGCTCCCATTTTTGCAAATGGCTGCCAATGTCAAATCTGTTTTGACATTTGTGGACTAGACAGATGCATCGATACAAGCAAAATGGCGTTTAAATTATTTCACCCAAAACAATTTAACGTACTTTATTCGAACAATCAAAAGTCACAAAAATCGAACAAATGCTTTGATGTTTAATTTAATTTTCTTTAATTTTATTCTACAATGTGACCGCACATATGATGAGCAAGTACGTGCGATCCAGTCGTGCAATTTATTTATTGAACCACACAAACGTTTTCAAAATCGAAAAAGAATTTTGAAATTTTAAAAAGGTCCACCATCTTAAAACGTATGCCTTGTTTAACATATAACACTCCTAGGTTGTGTCTAGAGTGTGAAGTACGTACAAAATGCTTGTAGCCAGCAATACTTATTTCAGATTAGTCAATTTCATCTGTTATACAGCTTTCAGACAGTATTATAAAATCAGGATGAAATTTTGTACCAAAAACTCAACTTCAGTTTTATTAGCCAACAAATTTGGAGTCTTTAAACAGAACAGTGTTTTGTTGTTTTAATGAACTAATTAATACAATCTCTTCTAGTTTCTCGGATAGGTTACAAATTTTAATTCTCGGGTTATTTCTTTTCAAAACATTCACATCATAATTGCTGCCCAGGCTCTCTTCCACTTTTTTCTTTCATTTTGTTAATTAATTCAATGTGATCCATGACGTGATTACACATACAACAATCCATCTTTTATGCACTTTTTTAATTCTCCAAATTTGTATGGCAGATTCACCCGGATTAATATTTAATTTAACTTCACATTTGATTTTATCTGAATTCTGATGCTCTTTTGGTTGAATTAAAACAGCACCTTTTTCACAGCACTTGCAAGGGTTTTTAATAGCGATTAAAGGTACTATGCAAGTTATGCATTCCTGCAGATTAAAATTTTGAGGTAACAATCAAACCTGGTATCAAAAACGAATGGTACCTGTCATATAACCTTTATGAAAAAGCTTATTTTTCTCGAAAACGGCTCCAAGAATTTTTATAAGAAAATCAGTGTATACGTACTACTGTAGGTAAGCATTATATTTTGATAAAAAAAAATTAAATATGGTAGGCTGAAAACGACACCTCCCTCCCATAGGACCGGTTTTCGACTTCGACTTTCTCGACAACTGGTGATCCTATTACTATCAAAATTGATATTCAAGAAGATGTAGGTAGCCTAAGTAATTTCGCATTAACTTTTTTTTTTATTTTTTAATAATTTTTTTTTATTTATTTTTTTAAATCAATTAATTTTGAAGGTATGTTAATTTTGAGCTTAAGTTTGTATTCTTAATTTTTTTTTTCAATTTTTTAAAAAAGTTTTTAAAAATAAACCGTTCTATTTAAAACCCGTTCCTACGATTTTGAAAAAAAAATCTTTTACATTTCTTAAAAAAAACAGCGTTTAAATTATTTCAGTCGATACAATTTAACGTACTTTATTCGAAAATTTTCTTAAATTTTAATCTAAAATGTGACCGCACATATGAGCAAGTACGTGCGATCTATTCGTGCAATTTATTTTTTATTGTTGATATACATATTTCTATTTCGACGTGATTACGTCTTATAAATCGATGACAGGCTTCACGTATGCAATAACATGACTCATGCTGTTAAGACTTATGCTGATAAGATTGATGCTGATAAGACTCATGACTCATGCTCCACGTACCACATTCTTTTATTAAATGACTTATTATTCTGACTATGGTTTCTACACCAGCGCTGGCAGGCTGAGAGAGAATTAGTCGAATGAACAATACCGGTTAGTTTATTTTCTGTATCTGCGTTGATCGTTTGTTCTAAAGTTAGATCATTTGGTTGCCTTGAGAAGGATTTAAAAGTTCGTTTAACATCAAAAGATCCCATCAGAAATTCTCTTTTTCAACCCGGGATAGGTTTCTTTAACATGAAATAAATTGCCGTAGTACAGCACCAAATATCGAGAATAATTATGTTGGTTGAAAATAAAAAAACATATTTGCAATTTTAGGGAGCACAAATTTCAAAAATTCAAAATCCGAAGTTCTTACGCTACGATTCAAAATCAGGTAATTATGAATAAGATTGCAATACACCATGAAAAATTGAGCTGTAGCACCATGATCACCTTAAAGGGTTTTTGCCTTAAAGTTATCGTATTTATCAAATAATAGTATTACGGATTCGTTTTAAATTTTTGGATTTTCCGATCGGTTAAATTTGAATTCTTGTAGATACGTTCAGATTCTTCAGATATTTCAATGTTTTTCTCATTTAAGAAACTCCGAAAATGTAAAATTTCAAGTGCTACACAAATCAATCAAATTTGACATTTCGACATTTATATTTTGGAAAATGATACCGACGACGGTATCGTGAAAGGAGTTTTTCCCACTGTCAATATCAACCAATCTGTCAAAATTATCCTAAGCTAAAGTTGGGAGCAAAACAAGGGGCTCTCTCCAACCAAAGCTTACTAATACTTATTCTAATCTTAATCCCAATGTAATATCTCATCTCTCCATGACTGATTTCCCTGCCTTACCTACCCGATCTGCTTCTGTACCCAAACGTGTAGAGAGCAATTTTAGTTCTCGGGCATCAAATGCATGGATACATACTCAACATTCACTATCATTGCCAGCAGTAGCAGCACCAGCAGCACCACTGAAGAGCCAACAAGAAACCAATTCACCAACAAGCAATGTTGATATCACCAACAGTGGTGAGTTGTTCTCCATGGAAGAACTTAATTCTCTCGTAATGGAAATGATTACGAAACTTAGCTTATGTAAAACCAAAAATGAACAATTTTATGCTATCGCTCAGTTCGCTACTAAGTTTTTGTATAGCAATGTAATATAAATATATGGGGTAACATACTGTCGGATCTAACAAATATATTTCCTTTTTCCATATTGTTTCCACCAGGTCCTATCTACGTACCCGCCGGTTCAAGAGGAAGTCCTTCAGTGTTAGACCTTTTTGTTACTAACACTGCTAATATTATATCGCAGCCAATAGTTTTTGACGAACTTCCCTCATCATCATCATCATATATCATAATCCTGTTGTGTTACAATTTATTCAACCTTCTCAAATAAAAGTAGAATATTATCTTGATTTTAAGCATGCTAACTGGTCAATGTTTAAATCGGATTTAAAATCGAAACTTAGATATATGCTCACACAAATAAATAAATAAATAAATTTATTGGCGCGACAGCTCCTTAAGGAGCCAAGGCCTAGTGACTTATACTCTCAACCATTCCTGTGTGTGTGTTGTTACTCTGCAAGAATGGAAGGGACCTACAGTTTACCGCCGAGTCCGAACGGCTACATGAGATGCACTTTTTCGAGACAAATTTTACTCTTGGAGGTTTTGTCAGTTCCTCGCAAGAGGCAGTACCCCAGAAAAAAAGGTGGCTATGAGCTGGATTTGAACCCAGGTTCTTTCGCTTAGCAGTCCGACACACTAACCACTAAGCCACGGGGCACTTCACACAAATAGAAAATATAATAAAGAAAGAAGGTGTTGACTTACTTGTTTCAAATTTTTCTGATAAACTCCTTAGTTCGGTAAATACTTCTGTCCCTAAGCTGCCCAAAAAAGTTCATATTAACAAAATTCCAAATTATATTCTTGAATATATTCGCGTAAGAAATGGTATCAAAAGGCAATGGCAGCGATATCGTTTACCAGTACATCGCCACCAGTTGAAATATTTTAATAAACTTATCTCCTACGAAATTCAAAAAATCCGAAATACTCGTTGGAATCAAACACTCAGCCAGCTAGAAAAAAATGCTAAACCTTTCTGGAACATTTATTATCAACACCTGTTTGAAACACCAATACTTTCCAGAGCTTTGGAAAATGGCAAAAGTCATACCAATATTAAAAGCTGGTAAAGATAGGGAAAATCCTGGTAGCTATAGGCCGATAAGTCTTCTTAGTAGTTTAAGTAAGGTCTACGAAAAAGTGTTAAAGAAAAAATTTAATGTTGTAATTGAGGAAAAGCATATTCTTCCTAACCAGCAATTCGGGTTTAGGAATCACCTTAGTACTTCACATCAATTACTTAGGATATCAAATATAATCAAAAATAATCATGATATAGGTCTACAGGTATGGTCCTATTAGACATCGAAAAAGCTTTTGACTCTGTTTGGCATAATGCTCTTATTTACAAAATGGAAACATTCGGGATACCGAATTTTCTCATAAAAATAGTTCAAAGTTTTCTATCTGGAAGATGTTATAAAGTATATGTTAATAAAAGTAAATCTGTTGTAGTAAGCGTTAATTATGGTGTTCCCCAAGGATCAATCCTTGGTCCTGTTTTATACAATGTCTACACCTCAGATATTCCACAGCTTCCGTATTGTGAAATAGGGATTTATGCAGATGACACCATCGCATGAGTTTGGTCTCTACATTGAGACAAATCTTCAAAATGCACTTGAAATCCTAATGAGATATTATCACATATGGAAAAGTAAGCTAAATATTGGAAAGATAAAATCAATCTTTTTCACTCGAAAAAGGAAGCGATTATTTTTCCCAGTAAGGAGTTGGAACTCAATGGAACTCAAATAAATTGGGAACCTAATGTGCAATATTTGGGAATCAATCTTGACAAGCGCCTTACTTTCAACGAGCACATTAACAAAACAATTAAAAAAGTCAACATTGCAATTAAAGTGCTCTATCTGCTAATAAATAGAAAATCTCTTTTGAGTACGGAAAATAAAATCATCATTAATAAGGTCGTGTTTCAATCAATTTTGTTGTATGGTTGTCAGGTATGGGGGAATTGTGCTACTTGTCATATTAAAAAACTCCAGGTGAGCCAAAACAAGATACTAAAAATGATGCTTAACTTCCCTTGGCATCACTCAACTAATGATCTTCATATCCAAACAGGTTTTGAATTGATTTGTAGAAGAATTCAAAAGCTAAATGATAAATTTTTAATAAACGGTCATATTTCTAAAAACCCTTAACCTCTAACTTATACTTTTTGTTTCCTGTTGTTTACTGATTTTTTTTTCTTTCCATATATTTGTTTATTTATTTACATATATATTCATGTATATATTCGTTTATTTATTTACTTATTTATTCTTTCTGCATGTTCTGTTATATTTTTATTTATTGTATACTTGGTCAATTATTCACTTATTTATTATTCTGTTTATTTATTCATATATTTGTTATTTGTTGTTTATTCATTAGTATTTATTTATTTATTTATTATTTAATTTCATCGTTATTTTATTATTATTACTATTTTTTTTATTTTTTTTTTGCTATATAAATTGAAGGTTTTTATCATACTTTCCTTCAGAATGTTCTTATTTTCCTTGCAATTATAACTTATAATTTTGTTAAAATAAATTATTCAGTAGAAAGATTATATTATAAATATCAAATCTCTGTGTAAACTGAGCGGTAGCCACCAATTATAATGTTTAAAGTACGAAATAAAAATATATATCTATCTCTATCTATCCTAAGCTACACTCGTGCACAGATTGGGATTTCTTAAAATGTCTTCGGGGCACATGGCTCCCTGATTTGTTAGAGAAAACGTATTCTCTGTTTCTAGACCTTTTAAAATGGAATAACTGCAACAATTCAATATCGATTTACAATGCTAACTATATTTTTGCTGTTAGTTAGCTTCTTTACATAAAGTCCTAGTGTTATACGTATGCTTAGAGGTTTTAATTCTACAAAATTTAGATAGACTGCTAACTTCTAACGAAATTGATGCCTTGTTTGATTCCATTCAACATGTTATTTCACATTTACTTTTTCGAAACATATTATACTTTTGGACGGTTTGCCAAATCCTCGCAAGAGGCTGTACCTCGGAAAAAAAGTTGGCTTTGGTGCGGAGTCAAACCCCCTACTCTTTCCTCAGTACTCCAACACTCTTATCACTAAACCACGGGGCACTAGCAACAACCACTAGGAAGGGAAATTATGCTATGGACGGACATCTACCTCGTCACCAAATAAATTTTGTTTAACAAAATACTATACTTTCATTGAGTGTACCCATGGCTCAAATAATAAATTTTGAGCAAAAACTAATTTTTTTCTTTTTAATTTTCAAATGAAAATCAAAAAAGGACGAAATTCCTTGTTTCAAACAATAGACAATGGCAAAGGAATAACGCAAACCAAAAAATAAATCAATTAAAAAGAAGCATCCTTTCGAAATATACATAACTCCTTTGAACATTGTCTCTGATGAATAAGAATCACACATAAACTCGGTGATTTATAACTACGAAGTGTGAAGTCTTATCCCGAAATTCCATTCTTTTCAATTCAAAGCAAACTAAAGGATTGTTTTTTTTTTTTTTTTTTGATATTTCGAATGAACGGAGCGCGTTTTGCGTTTAAACGATGTTTATTGATGCCTTCTCGGGTTCCATTTTCTACTCAAAACTGGGAAATGGTTTTTTGAATTTTTCATCTCTGAGCTGTGATGTCTAAAGTGAATTTATTCGAAGGAAATGCTTGTCGAAATGGTGGGATAACGGGTAGCTAATGCATTTTAAATAACCCGGATGTACGAATTTTAATGTTTTGAAAAAAAAAAAACAACTTATTTTTCGCACATATCCTTGGAGATTGATGTTTGCTTTACTTGTGCGTTCAAATGTATGAGATAGATTTATTTCACTGAACAGGAACAGCTAGGATTACACTCCAACACATTTGGGAGAATAAGTTCCGCAGGAGCGACTTAGTGTGCGGACACATCGTTTGGCATTTAAGTCGGGAGTAGGTTCGAGTATGTGCTTTCGAGACGGCAATGGCTTATGGAAATCATTTCGGGCTGAATATTGTCGAACAATCAATCACGGTGTTATTGATGGGTTTTGGTCACAGCTGGAAGGGCATAGGTTGTTTTTGAAGGTTTATGGATTCAGGGTCGATATAAGTGTGGTGAAATCGAACGAAGAGCTCATATGTAAGGTGCATCTAGTTGTTTTCTTCAAAAATTATATATTTATGAGATACAAGATACAGGTCTGTTTGAGTTCCAAAATAAAGACAGCACGTTTAAAACGACAGATTTAAATACCACAGCTCTCAGCTTCAATGACCATACAAAAAGTCTTTAATATCAATAAGCGAAAATGGCACGAAGTATATTAACCAACTAAAAATGTTAAAAGGCTTCTGTGTCCACAAAATAAACATTTCTTTTATGAGGAAGCAAACATGTTTCAACCAACCCTCTGAAGGACGTTTTTTGTTTGTCCATTCTAGATGAAATGTTAAAAAAAAATCCATTACCCACACGACATCAAGACAAGACTTCCGTTGGGAACAAGGGATTGCTGGACATGATAAGGCTAGCCTTGAACTTGTCATCAACAATTATTATTACCATTTGTGCTAAATCTGCCAGTGTCAGGCTCATGTCGTGATTTATTCCAAAATAATGTTAATGCATTGTGTGAACATGTCCGACGTGCAGACAATGAGTTGAGAGAAAATTAAAAAAAGTTCATTTTTCATAACATTACCATTAGGATAGGAGTTCTCTTCGTTTATTTTTGCAATGAATCTTTGGAATTTTTAACAAAAGGTTTTGCTTGACATAAAGGTATGTCCAGTCCAGCCTGACCAAAAGAATTATATCAGGAATAATTGCTTTTTCTTCAGAAACTTTTTTGGTGCATATTTTGAATAACTTTTTCATTGCGAATAAGAAATGTCGCTGGAGGAATCAACTAACAACTAAAGTACAATAAATTGCTTCAGACATAAAATAGAAATTTGGTCACGTTTTTTTAACACCTTGAAGCTGGAATTCCAAATGAAAGAACTCAATAGAGTGTAGAGAAAGATTTACCTGCTCCAACGATGGACGGAACATTACCACAAGACGCTACACTAGAAGCACAATATAGACAAACAGTTAATTTCAGTTAAGATTACTACCTGAATATTATATTACCAAAGTGGTCAGTTAGAAATGTAAAATCAATCAAAAAACAAAACTAGATTGCCGATTAACTCACACTGAGATAACAGAATTCGAGTCGTTAACTTTTTGTGACCAATTCGTACTCCTTACCGCGGAAATAGATCAAGGGAATGTCGTTCTCGAAAACGACTTTTTTGTGATTGAGGATCCTTTCGTTAAGGTGTAGACGTTCCCTACCTTCAGTTTAAGCAAGTATATATTTACATAAGGTAACTTTCACCCGTTATACTCATGAGTGCAAGCGTGTTCCCAATTTCAGACGTACCGTGAAATACAGATTCTTTTTTTTAGCTAAATTCGAAATATTTAACCAACAATTCTACTTCTGACCTTTTACTTATGCCAAACGGTGTTCCACAAGGATCTATCCTATGACCTATCATTTTCTGTTGTCCATTGTCCAAACTAATAATCAAATGTATGCTAATGTGGTTCAATTTTACTTGGCTTGGCCAATTGACAGTGTAGATGAACATAAGCAATTTCAATGAGAACTGTTTCATATCTCAGACAAAATGAAAATAATAAAAAAAAAACTAAAAAATAAAACAACCGACCTAAGTAGAAAATCAATCGCAAAAGTCAATATGAAAATATTTATTTGTAAAACCTTCCACGGTTATGGTCTTTCCTTTCGCGCATGATTAACTGTACTACTGTTTAAAGGAAAGAGAAAAGAATAACAACATCGAACAAAACGCTCATAAAGCTTTCAATTTGATGCAAAGAGATTCGTAAAATGTAGGAACTCTTCGTCTGTAATAAGTCTAGGCTCTGTCTTTAACTGTAATTTATCAGGAAACAACCATTACATGCAATGCAAACTGTGTTGAAGGTAATATATGAATATCTTCGGATGTTGTCTCTTTTTAACTCTAATCACTTAGTACGAATTTGTATGCCCTAATATTGATTCCCTATCCAAACGAAAACTTCAAGTTGCATTAAATTTTACAATTAGATAAAAAGATCCATTGATGAGTTCCGCAGACATTATTTTTTCTATGTGAAATTTTTTTTAATGAACAATTTGGGATCACAATATTGGTGTCAGAAATTGTTATCTCCTAAGGCGTGTCGTCCACACCAAAGAAAAAAAAATAATTTTTTTTTTAAATGTTTCCCATTTGTTTAAAACATTTCAGAAACACAGAAACATCTGAAATGTATTTTTAAATGTTTACACGCATACTTGTAACTGATAAGACTACGCTGTAATTGTATGATAGGCCGCTCCCTCACTTGTCGCTTTGTATATACACTGCATATAGTACTATCATGGAGCATCATTTTTTAGTTCTGAATCAAGTCGCAATGAGGCGTGCTCAAATTGCCAATTGGTGTGAATATAGAATAAGTAGAGACAACAAAATTTTATTAAATACTGGTAAAATATCGGGGTGGTTGGGTGCTGTATGAATAGGGTAGGCACTGAAAGGCATCAAACTGGTGATGCACAGTCGCTGCAACTATATCGTACACATCAATTGTGCTTATTTTACCTCCCCGCGGTAACCACCGGGTACTGGTCTGTCCATCCGGACATTCCTGCTAAACTTATAAGCGCGAGTGTTGAACACAGAAAAAATAGCAACACTATAATGCTCTGCTTTAATGACTGTTCTGATCGATTCGCAGAAGTCTTGCACGAGCCCCTCAGAAAGAGGACGTACGGCGGATGAGCCCAACCAATTGGGCCAACGGTGGCGTCAACAGTCAACGAAGCAGACGCCCTAATGAGCTACTTCGACGTATTTGGAGATAAGGTCATTAGGACAATTCAATGCAAGTCAGGGCATTGAAATAGAGATGGTGGCGGATGAACCCTTAATGGGCCAACGGCAGCGCTCATATCCCCGAAGCGGGTTACTGACTCCGGATTCTCCGGTTCCTTTTGTCCAAGGAATCCAGCAAAGGACCTGGCCCTCCAGGTTGGGGGTTGTGCGTGGGGTTAACAACCCTGCCACGGAAAAAAGAAAAAGTTGCGAAGCGACCAATAGCCTCGGAAAAGGACGGATTTACTGTTGACGACCCGGAAAAACGAATCAAGGACAACGACCTTCGGATCTGCACGTGGAATGTTAGAACTCTTAACAGACCACGTGCATCCAAACAACTAGCGGAGGCCCTAGACTGCTACAGAGCAGGAATTACTGCCATCCAGGAAGTGCGATGGAATGGGCCGGGCAAAAGGAGGATGAAAAACTGTGACGTGTACTACGGTAATTGCGCAAGAAGACCACAGCGTTTATTTGGGTGCGGATTCGTCATAAGCGGTAGACTTAGGCAAGAAGTCTTGGGCTTTCGACACGTAAGTGAGCGACTTGTGACAATCCGTATCAAGGCTAAATTCGCCAACATTAGCCTAATATGCGCTCATGCCCCCACAGAGGACAAAGATGACGCCACCAAGGATGACTTCTATGAGCTCCTCGACAAAACCTATGAGCAATGCCCTAAATACGACGTTAAGATCGTACAAGGCGATTTTAATGCCAAAATAGGTAAAGAGGAAATCTTTGGTAGGACTGTCGGAAAACATAGCCTACACGACACAACGTCTGAAAACGGACTTAGGCTAATTGACTTCGCAGCGGCACATAACGTCACCATTGCAAGCACACGGTTTCCTCATCTCGATATACACAAAGGGACTTGGCGACACCCAGATCAAAGAACCGTCAATCAGATTGATCACGTTGCGATCGATGCAAGACACGCCTCCAGTATCTTGGATGTTCGCACCTTCCGAGCAGCTAACATCGACTCGGATCACTACCTTGTTGCAGCAAAGGTAAGAATGCGAATAACCCGAACTCCACAACAACGGAGTAATACTGTGAGGAAATATGACGTCGGAAAGCTGCAATCGCAAGAAACCGCCAGAACCTATGCCGATCGAATATCCCGTAACCTCTCAAGAAATCCAGTACCGCCAGCATCAAGTGTCGAAGATCAGTGGCAACACTGCCAACAAGTCATCAGAGATGCCGCAACTGATGTGCTAGGTTTCACCAGACCACCACCACGAAACCTCTGGTTTGATGACGAATGCAGGCAGGCCCATGCAGCCAAACAAGAGGCATATAAAGCGACGCTGCAAAGAAAGACGAGAGCTGCTCGCGAGCTTTACGAGCAGAAAAGACGGGAAGAACACCGGCTTCTCCAAAAGAAAAAAAGAGAGCATGAGAAGCGCGCGATCGAAGATATTGAGAGATGCTACTCCAGGAACAACATGCGGAAGTTTTACCAACAGGTAAAAAGAACATGCCAAGGAAAATAATCCCGCACAGAAGCCTGTAGAGATAGGAATGGAAACTTCGTAGTAGAGTCACAGTCAGTGCTGAGTACATGGAAGGACCATTTCTGCAGACTGTTAAACGGCGATGAAGGCCAAAATCCCGCTGTCAGGCAGAATGAACCATTCAACATGGATGATGACAGACAAAACTTCCGTCCACCTGACCAAAATGAAGTAAGGATAGCAATATCTAAACTCAAAAACAACAAAGCTGCTGGACCCGACGGATTACCCGCCGAACTTTTTAAAGCGGCCGGAGATGACCTGGTGGAGTGCATACACCAACTCATCTCTAAAGTTTGGTCAGAAGAAAGTATGCCTGATGAATGGAACCTCAGCATCGTTTGCCCGATCCACAAGAAAGGAGACCCTCTAAACTGCGCCAACTATAGAGGAATAAGTCTCCTGAATATCGCCTACAAGATCCTCTCTGCCGTACTATGTGAACGCCTCAAACCTTTCGTCAGCAACCTGATTGGCCCCTATCAGTGTGGTTTCAGACCAGGAAAGTCCACAATCGATCAAATGTTCACGCTACGGCAGATCCTGGAAACCACCCAAGAATTCCAAATCGATACCCACCACCTCTTTATCGATTTTAAGGCCGCGTACAATAGCATTTATAGAGACGAGCTATACAGAGCCATGTCAGGTTTTGGCATTCCCACAAAACTCGTCCGACTGTGCAGGATGACGATGGAGAACTCTCGCTGCTCCGTCAAGGTTGGTTCTGACCTCACAGAAGCTTTTGACGTCAAAAAAGGATTCCGACAAGGTGATGCGCTATCGTGCGATTTCTTCAACTTAATACTTGAAAAAATTATAAGAAACTCGCAAGTCAATTGTAGTGGGACAATTTTTTTCAAGTCTGTGCAATTGCTAGCATACGCTGACGACATAGACATCATTGGCAGAACTCGGCGAGCTGTCACTGGAACGTTTGCTAGCATTGAAGCTGAAGCGGCTAAGATGGGACTAGCAGTCAATGAGGCCAAAACGAAGTACCTGCTGTCCACAAAAAGGGACACACAACACCGGCGGATTGGACAAAACATCACAATAGACAGGTACAACTTTGAGGTAGTTAGGGACTTTGTGTACCTCGGATCCGCTATAACATCTGACAACAACATCTCGTCAGAAATAAAGCGAAGAATTACTCTTGCCAATCGCTGTTTCTATGGGCTAGGAAGGCAATTGAGTAGCAAAGCCCTCTCTCGAAAGACAAAGGAGACTCGGTATAAGATCCTAATCATCCCAGTCCTGCTCTATGGCGCCGAGGCATGGACTCTATCTAAAGCGGATGAAGATATCCTTAGTCGTTTCGAGCGTAAGATTCTTCGGAAGATTTTTGGCCCTATCTGCGTTAACGGGCTTTGGAGGAGAAGGTTCAACCAAGAACTATACGAGCTGTACAGCGACATTGACCTGGTCAAAAAAATACGCATATCACGTTTAAGATGGCTAGGTCATGTAGAGCGAATGGACAACAATGCTCCGGCTCGCAGGATCTTCGATTCCATCCCAGAGGGTAGACGCAGTCAAGGAAGACCTCGCCTTAGGTGGCGCGCTCAAGTGGAGGACGACCTCAACCAACTTGGAGTGCAAAACTGGAGGCAGCTAGCCAAAGACCGAGTTGGCTGGAGAGGCATGTTGGTTGAGGCCCAGGTTCGTCCCGAACTGTAGCGCCACCTAAGTAAGTAAGTAAGTAAAATATCGGTGAAGGTTCTAGTCTCCACTATTTAGAGTTAGTTCTGAATCAACCAGGAAGATGGCCAGACGAAAAATGACCACCATGAGAGTACTACAGAAAATGTATATACAATGCTTGTCGGTGGGATATCGTTTCTTTCGGTTTACTCGGAACCGATATTTCACTAAGCCAGATTGACAGAAGCACGCAATTACATCACTCAACCTCGGGGCTGCACACTGAGATAAACTGACACGAGAGGAACGTCCGGAATGTAAAACATAGCTTTTCTCTACAAATAAGGTTTTTGTTTCTTCAGCCCATCTCTTTCCTTCTAATTAAAAATCATTCCTTCTCTTTTACATTTTGATTCAAGTTACATGCACGCTTCCGTCAATGTGGCCAGGCACTAAGGGGCCATTGAAATGTATGTGTATTTAGGGGGCAGTTATAGCTTATATGTTTGGACACATTGACGGAAAGTCGCAATGGCTCACCGCACATATCGTGGCTACACACAAAAATAAACTTACTTCATGATGTAAGAAAATTGAAAACAGAGGAACAGTTGGAAAGTAAAACAAATATAATTTCTTTCGAATAAGTTTATTTTATTTGCTATTTTTTCCGTCTCTTAGTAACCATATTAAAAGTGTGAATGAAAAATGAAAAAAAAATTGTAACCAAACGGAGAAAATAAAAGAAAAATTGAACCTGCTTCTTTAACGACAAAATAAAAATGTGATTATCTGTCAAAAAATGAAACGATATAAGAATAAAACTTTAATCAGTGCTCAGAGTTTCATAAAAATTTGTAAGATTCGTGTTGATTTTTGATTTTCCAATCCATCTCTTTTCCTCTTACTAAAAATCATTCTATCTCCTTTAAATTTTGATTCAAGTTTTATGCTCATTGGCGTCAATGTAGGTATCCGGTTTCGGACACATTGACGCAAAGTCGCAATGCCTCACCACACATATCGTGGCTACAAGATGCAAGAAAACTGACAGCAGAGGAACAGTGGAAAGGAAAACAAATATAATTTCTGTCGAATAAGTTTATTTTATTTGTTATTTTCACCGTCTCTTGGTAACCATTTTTAATGTGTGAATGAAATGTGAAAAAAAATTGTAACCCAACGGACAAAATAAAAAAAATTGAGCCTGCTTTTTCGACGACAAAATAAAAATGTGATTATGTCAAAAATGAAACGATAGAAGAATAAAACTTGAATCAGTGCTCAGAGTTTCATAAAAATTTATGAGATTCGTGTTGATTTTTAATTTTCCAACCCATCTCTTTTCCTCTTACTAAAAATCATTCTATCTCTTTTACATTTTGATTCAAGATTCATGCGCATTTGCGTCAATGTATTCAGGCTCAAACAAATCATTGGAATTTTTTTTGAGAGATCAGTTATAGCAATCATTGAAATTTTCTGTCATTGGAAAAATGTTCCTGGTTGAAATACACACGAAAAATTTGTTCGTAGCGAGTTGTTCCATTTTCTGTCAAAAAACAATCAGCTGACACGAAAAACGAATTTGCATCAGGAAAACAGATACTAAATACATTTTTAGTAAAAAATATTTGTGCAAATTGGTTTTTTCTTGTTGAAAAAAATTCTTCGTATCATTTGCTATAGATTGGTGTTACTAAAGGAAAACATGTTAAAATCGGTTTAAAGTTTTTCAATTAGGCATTTCAATGATAGCTATATTTGGCCGCAAGAATTTTTGGTTGACGTCCAAGAAACTCTTTGATTTACAAAAAAAAGAAGAAAATAATTGTTGATACAAAATTCAAATTTTTGAAGGAAAGTGACTTCAACTGATAGTTCTTTGCCGGCAACCAAAAGTGGTAATGTATATTTTTTCATGTACAGAGGTCGCCAATACTTTTTTCTGTTTTTGCGTAAGCGCTTAAAGAAATAAAAGGCAATTACCCTTAGCATAGAGTAACAATATCTTCAGTCATCTTGTGGCAATGCCTTCAACCTTGAACTGTCATCTTATTGACTATTTTAGATAAATATGAGTAAAACACAATGAATGATATACAAAAGAGACAACAAAAATTGAGAGTGTTGTATAATGGAACGTACGAAAGATTTTCTCTTTATAATATTTTTACTCTATGCCCTTAGTCTGTTCCAACTGTTTTGTGCGCAGAAATTTACACCACTCCATTTTTGAAGAAGTGGGGATAATAATCTCAGAGAAAAAAAAACACAAAAGGTGAAACAACTTTGGACAGAAAATCAAATAACTTTAAAGAAATACATACATCCATGCAGAACTGAAATATTGAAATGCCAAATGCTTTTTTTTGTTCTGTTTGACAGTCTTCAATTTTCTGTGCACAAACATTTTTTGATTGAACAGCTTTGGACAGTTTTTTGGCAATTTTCGGCGAATTTCACAGTTTTGCACAGTAATTGGACAAAATAATTATCTTCTTCTGATGACAACATTCTATACAGACATCAAAAACAATTTTGAATAATTCTGTGCCGAACCTTTACCGACAAGTGAGGAGATGAACACGAGATCGGTATTCATTCGGCAAAAGCGGTAAATACCGATTCAGATACTGCACCGACAAGTGAGGGAGCGGCCATAAACTCGCTTTCTTAAACGTTTCATTTCTCTCTTAAACGTTTCATTTCTTTTCCATTACGCTATCGTTATACCAATTCTTCCTGTTTATTTTTTATTCAAGCCTTAAACTATGCAACTCCTTGCCAATAAAGCATAAAATCTATTTTAAATGCCAATCGCTTCAAAATTGCAATTGAAAAATTGTTAAATTAAATAAAAATAATCATTCACTTTTATCAAGACGTCACATACAGCTTTAGAATGCTGGAGTGGAGTATAAAAGGAGGAGAGTTCATATGCTGGACCAACAAATAGAGTTACGAATTTTGGATGTGGTATGGATCAATATCTCAACTAGCACATGAAGAAAGCAATTATGCTACCAGTAACCCAGGGGAAGGTAAGGGTAATAATTAATATCAATAACCTTCAACCGATTCACTAAATAGCAGTGTAAGAGTAAACATCAAATGTTTAGCTATTGAAGACTGAATTTTGCACAACGCTATTGCTAACGGGGAAAAAATCACTTTGGAAGGATACTCTGGACGAATTAAAATGCTGTTAAGCAGAAATGGGGTAACCAATTTCCACAATTTTCTTTACTTAAGTCGGACTAATTCATAATGTTAAGAAACAAAAGAAATTAAAACAGCGAATATGATGTAATTGATGATCTGGCACATGTTGGAAAAACTGTTTGGACCATTTTTATTGAAATACTGTTTCAAATGGAGAATTTTGTCTGCAAATAAACAAACCATTAACTGGATTTATGATACAATATTCTTTAAGCTATATATCTAATAGAAGATAATTAGCACACGAATAAGATGGGGCTCCAGGAAACTTTAGTCTGGCCAATAAGAAAACGGCTGGATAATCATTTCAACAGTTGGATGGAAATGTTCCATCTACAGCCAAAAAGGAGAAACATTCTTTTTATTTCTGAAAAACCAAGACTATCTATTGGCACAACAAGATTTTTTTTGAACTTGACTATAAAAAAACATCATTGAATGTTTGGAAAAAATACACTTAATCAATAAAATGCCGAAACAATCAAGTGGGTATTTTTAAAACTAATATGTAAATATTTTTAATAATTCTTTTGTTAGTAAAACAAACGAATCCAACATTTTTTGCCTCTAATAAACCTTTACTTGTTTAATTCATAAAATTACACTTTTTTTGAACAAAATTTTAATGTTAACATACAGTTATGGTCAAAACAATAAGACCAGTAAAGATACAATTTTCTCTCTCTCTTTTGGAAATAAAAAAAAGTAATGCTATTTTCTTGGCCTTTGTCAACGTTGATAATGGTAGTTTCTTGCAAGAAATGAATATAATGATTAAATAGATCAAAATATGAAAATACTTAAACAAACTTCTAGAAACTCCCGTGACGTGTACACAAATTAATAAGACCATGTAACTTTTTTTTATTTTTCGGTTTCAGGGAATACGATTTCAGTTAAACTTATTTACAGTTAATTACTAAAAGAATAAATTATAATCAAATGTAAAAATTAAGACATGGGTTGTGGAGTACAATTGTTCAGCAACCATGAGGGAATTTATCCGTAAACTTGCACGGGAGGGAAAATCGCAACGAGAGGTGTCAAAAATTATTGGAAGATTCAAAACATTTGTTTACAATGCCTTACAGCCCCCGAAAACCCACGCAAAAACAGGTCGACCACGAAAAACGTCAACGAGAGATGACATCCAAATCACACGTTTGTCCAAGAGAGACCCTTTAAGTCAGCTGGAAATATTAAACTGGATCTTGACCTGCCCATCTCTGCTAGAACAGTCCGAAGATGATTCGAAGAACAACATCTCTTCGGAAGAAGTCCAAGGGAAATACCACTTCTAACCAAAAAACACCGAAAAATTCGAATTCGATTCGCAAAAGAGCACCTAAAATAGATAGGCCCAGAAAATTGAAAAAAAGTGGCGCAACATTCTGTGGTCTTTATTTATTCATGAATTGATGTAGTCTTAGTCACATTAAATAATAAAAAAAATAAAATATTTAGTTGAAAAAATACATAAAATACATAAAATATAAGTTTTCACTTTCAATTAATAACTGTGATATTTTTGCCTGGGGTTCGACAAATAAAACTCAATCAAAATTCCAAAATAATGCAATAAATCTCTTTATTTTATAAAACACAACGTCTTTAAGTTTAAATAACACCAATTTAACTTATTTCACTTATTCACAATTCAAATACGTTTTTATAATTCAACACTTTTTATGTTAGATAAAGTTTTTTATTTTCGGAACTTACCGCGTTATAAGAAATATTTTCTTATTTATTTCTACCCGACGTTTCGAAGAAGTTTCATACTTCGTGGTCTCATCCCGTGACAATACAATTTTCTCTCTCTCTTTTGGAAATAAAAAAAAGTAATGCTATTTTCTTGGCCTTTGTCAACGTTGATAATGGTAGTTTCTTGCAAGAAATGAATATAATGATTAAATAGATCAAAATATGAAAATACTTAAACAAACTTCTAGAAACTCCCGTGACGTGTACACAAATTAATAAGACCATGTAACTTTTTTTTATTTTTCGGTTTCAGGGAATACGATTTCAGTTAAACTTATTTACAGTTAATTACTAAAAGAATAAATTATAATCAAATGTAAAAATTAAGACATGGGTTGTGGAGTACAATTGTTCAGCAACCATGAGGGAATTTATCCGTAAACTTGCACGGGAGGGAAAATCGCAACGAGAGGTGTCAAAAATTATTGGAAGATTCAAAACATTTGTTTACAATGCCTTACAGCCCCCGAAAACCCACGCAAAAACAGGTCGACCACGAAAAACGTCAACGAGAGATGACATCCAAATCACACGTTTGTCTCATCCCGTGACCACGAAGTATGAAACTTCTTCGAAACGTCGGGTAGAAATAAATAAGAAAATATTTCTTATAACGCGGTAAGTTCCGAAAATAAAAAACTTTATCTAATATGAATATCGTCCGCGAAAATAAGAACCTAAAATCTCACTTTTTATGTTGTTTCTTAATTCAATCACTTTTTACTAATACTTCCAGTTGTTAACAATTCCACTTTCGAAAATAAACTGAACTTTCAATGCAATCTACTCTTGTATTTATACAAGTTTACAAGTTTCTGGAAGCTTCTGTCTGGTTCTGGCACAATCTAAGCTTTTAGTACTAATTCGAGTCTCGAATTAGTACTTCAAGTTCGATTTAGTACTCAGTCAAAACATATTGCAATTATGTAGCATACTTTTAGGCGCTCACAATGAATGTTGGTTGTTGTACACAATGAATCCAACAGATGTCGTTAATTTACAAAATGTATCCTCCGAATATCTAAACTTGTTGCCACATCACATAACTAAAAAAAAATGGTCCTATTATTTTGTCCGTAACTATACGTGCATTTAGACAACTGTGGAATTGATTTTCAGATATTGAAAACATTGACATTAATTTGAAGTAACACGAAAAAAAGAACTCAAAATTAAAGGATTTAACAATTAAAATAGAAACACAAACACGCCTTACAACAGACTTTGACAATTTGAAAAAGTTCAAATATACAAAACATATAAACTATACATATATGTATCGAACATCGGTGGACGAAATAGAATGTTGGGAGTTTTTTTTACTCCCTTCTGTTTCTATCAGAATCGGTTCAAACCAGAAGGTAACCTTTAATTTCATTTCTAATATTGATATTCATTCTTGTTTTCAATTATTGTGTCAGACAAACTGGAAATTATAGTTCACCAGGGATTGCAAACGACGCAGGTTTCGATGTCAATGCTGTGCTCGTAGATCTTCCAACGCCATCTCCATCACCATCACCCTCAAATGGTCGAAAGCGGTGTCGAAGTCAAGTCGTTGACTTCAACTCATTTTTAGGCGGGCTTCAGAGAATGTTATCGGAGCTGGATGGCCCCTCAACGCATTCCCCTCCTGCGCCTTTTGACATTGATGAAGAGTTTATGTTGAATATGGCAAGGAGGATGAAGGTGCTAGATATTGAGGCCAAAATTACTCTGCATTCGGTTATTTCAATATTTTTTATTTAGAAGATTTTTAAGTTTAACCGTTTTATTGGAATAAAGAAATTGTTTTAATTCGTCTCGCATGGAAAATGCTATTCGAGATGAATTATGGGAAACAACTGATCTGCTTTTAGAAAGAGGTGTAGCTTCACATCGCCAAAGACCTTTGCTTACTATTTCTCCTTCTTCGTTGTAAACATCAAGAAATTCTGGGGTGCAATACACAGAGTCGTTCAACTCTATAAAGTTATGTAACACTACAGTCGCCTTTACAACGCTTTTTCAGCATTTGAAGGAAGCATATTGTGATGTGGCAACAAGTTTAGATATTCGGAGGATACATTTTGTAAATTAACGACATCTGTTGGATTCATTGTGTACAACAACCAACATTCATTGTGAGCGCCTAAAAGTATGCTACATATTTGCAATATGTTTTAACTGAGTACTAAATCGAACTTGAAGTACTAATTCGAGACTCTAATTAGTACCGAAAGCTTAGATTGTGCCAGAACCAGACAGAAGCTTCCAGAAGCTTGTAAACTTGTATAAATACAAGAGTAGATTGCATTGAAAGCTCAGTTTATTTTCGAAAGTGGAATTGTTAACAACTGGAAGTATTAGTAAAAAGTGATTGCATTGAGATTAAATAAAAAGTGTTGAATGATAAAGACGTATTTGAATTGTGAATAAGTGAAATAAGTTAAATTGGTGTTATTTAAACTGAAAGACGTTGTGTTTTATAAAATAAAGAGATTTGTTTTATTATTGTGGAATTTTGATTGAGTTTTATTTGTCGAACCCCAGGCCAAAATTTCACATTGGTGTCAGAAGTGGGATAAAACTCAGTAAAGTGCTAGAAAATTCCATAGTGACATTTTCTAAAACAGTTTCGGTGGCTCATTTAATTGTGAAAGTGGAATTTTCCAGAAACTATTGAACTGATTGTGCTATAAAACTGTGAATAGCGAGTATTTTTGTTAAAAATAGTGTTGGAAAAAGATCTTTCTAGAAGAGACATTAAAATAAAACTGACTGTGTTGTGAAAATAGTGTTTCAGTTACATAAAATGGGTCGCAAATTAGAACAAATGACAACAGCTGAGTTGAAAGAAGAATTAGGAAAACGAAATCTTCAGACTTCGGGGCTGAAAAAGGAACTATTGCTCCGACTTCAGAATGCTGTCACTCAGGATGGTGGAGACCCCGATACTATGTTGTTCGATGTTGAAGAACAAGGGAGAGAATGCACAGTAAGTACAGCCGATGAAATGCCTGCTTTCATGAAGTTGCTTCTGTCGAAATTCGAAGAACAAAAGAACGTTCTCGAAGAACAAAAGAACGTTCTCGAAAGTAAATTCGACGAACAAAAGAATGAGCGGAAGAATTCGTTGGAAATTCTCCAGCAACAACTAAGCGAACAAAGGAACGTTCTCGAAGACCAAAGGAACGTTCTCGAAGACCAAAGGAACGTTCTCGAAAGTAAATTCGACGAACAAAAGAATTCATTAGAAACTCTCCAGAATCAACTAAGCGAAAGAATTCAAATAGTAGATCAGAAATTTGAAGCCAAAATAGAAAGCTTAGAAGAAAAGTTCGGAAAGCAAGTAGAAAGTGTAGAACAACAGTACGAACACCTGGCTAAGGAGGTTGATTCTTTGAAAAAGCAGAAGGTTCGGGAATATTCGAGCGACGGTCCACGAAGAAAGGAAATGCAGCCCCCTGTCTTCGATGGTCAAACATCATGGCCAATTTATAAGAGGCAGTTTGAAGCTGCCGCCTTGACGAACAACTGGGACAACGAAGACAAATCAATTGCTCTTACGCTTGCGCTCAGAGGAACAGACAGCTGCCGAATTGCTGCAGACCATTCCTGAAGACAAACATCATGATTATGATGCCATGGTCAAGGCAATCGAGATGAGGTTTGGCGACGACCACATGCAGCAAGTTTACCGAGTCCAGTTGCGCCGAAGGGTCCAGGCAAGATGTGAAACGCTACAATAATTGCAAGCTGACATTGAGCGCTTGGCGAACTTGTCTTATCCCAATACCAACAGGGAAATCATAAACGAACTGGCAACCGATGCGTTCACTAATGCCATTGCAGATGGAAAACTACAAATGGCTGTGAGAATGGCAGGTAAGAAAACGCTCGCTGAGGCTTTAGCATTTGCCCTGACAATGGAAGCAGCAGACTAAGCTTCGCAAGGTAGCCATCGCGTCAGGGAAATGGCTACGCTAGAGTGCTCATGTCAACGTGTCGACATTGAAAGACAAAACCCGAACACTGCTCGAGGTCAAATGAGATGCTGGAATTGCACCAAGCTAGGACACCTACAGCGACAATGCAGATCTCCACCTAGACAGGTAAGCTGCCCACATTGCGCAAGGAGGAGGCAGAATGACGAAGCATCTGGCAGGAATAACACTCACACTGCTGGACAAGCTTCTGATCAACAGCAGGCGGGAAACGCCTAAGAACCAACTTCGCGGGGCTGAAGTTGGTTGATGGAATCGACGCCCCCAGGACCATCATCCAAGTTTCGCAAACTACACGCTGCAGCAAGAGCTTGACAGTGGAGACAGTCATCAGAAACAGAAAATGTGTGGCCACTATCGACACGGGTGCCACAGCCTCCATAATCAGAAGAGACCTTGTTCAGACATCCTGGCTACATAACACCATCTGGTACACTCTGAAGACAGCTACGGGAGAAGCAGCAAAAGTATACGGGGAGGTATTTTTAAAGATACAACTGGCAGGGTTGACCTTCTCACATGCATTCTTGGTAGCCGACATATGCGACGAATGCATCATTGGAGTGGATTTCATGAAGGCACATGAGGTAATCATAGACCTTCGAATGCAAGTGTTAAGGTATCGAACCATTGAGATCCCTATGGTATACGGGAACGAGAACGCTGTGAATCTTCGGGCGGTTATAAGCAGAGATGAAGTCCTACCACCTTCTTCAGAGACAGTTCTTTGGACGCGTTTGGAGGGT
The DNA here is from genome assembly GCA_963971375.1 of Platycheirus rosarum. Lineage (NCBI taxonomy): Eukaryota > Metazoa > Arthropoda > Insecta > Diptera > Syrphidae > Platycheirus > Platycheirus rosarum. Next base: position 39,997,501 of record OZ020507.1, read on the forward strand.
GATCCTGGGAACCACCGATTCTATTACATTGAAGCAGATAATAAAGAGGACTTTCCAAGCTATATCGTTGGAAAAATTTTAGTAGAACCAAAGAAAAACATGGTTCCGGTAAGGCTGATGAATCCGAACAAACACTCCGTCAAGCTCAGACAAGGAGAGGTGATTGGGAGATGCGTACCCATTGCAGCCATATCGACAACATCTGGGAGTGAATCTGCGAGTCCTGTTTCTGTAACAAAATTGGCTGAGGTATGTAATGCTATCCTTGAAAATTGTGAGTTAAATCAGGAGCAGAAAACCATGGTCAAAAATCTCATTGGCGAGTTTGCTGATATATTTGCATCGCAGGATGGAGACTATGGTCGAACACACCTAGTACAGCACCGAATAGACACCGGCGATAGCAGACCGATCCGACAACCTGCTAGAAGACTTCCATTGGCATAACAGTCGGAAGTCGATGAGATGATATCAACCATGGAAAAAGACGGTCTAATCGAAAACTCAAAAAGTCCGTGGGCATCACCCGTTGTACTAGTGAAAAAGAAGGACGGCAGCACTCGATTCTGCGTGGATTACCGGAGGCTCAACGATGTCACCAAGAAGGACAGCTACCCCTTGCCTCGAATAGATGACACCTTGGATACCCTTTCTGGAGCGAAATGGTTTTCCACCCTCGATCTGAAAAGTGGCTACTGGCAGGTACAGATCCATCCAGAAGACAAAGAAAAGACCGCTTTCACAACGGGAAATGGACTATGGCAGTGTACCGTTATGCCATTTGGCTTGTGTAACGCTCCAGCCACCTTTGAGCGTTTAATGGAACGTGTGTTGCAGGGTCTGACATGGAAAACCTGCCTGGTATACTTGGATGACGTCATCGTTGTGGCAAAGACGTTCGCTGAACATCGCCACAACTTTAGGGAGGTGTTTACACGACTTCGAACAGCACATTTGAAACTAAATCCAAAAAAATGTGCTCTATTCAAACCTGAGGTGAAATATTTGGGACATGTGATATCATCAAATGGAGTAAAAACTGACCCGGAGAAAATCGAAGCCGTAAAAAATTGGCCAGATCCCGCAGACAAACACCAACTGAGGAGCTTTCTCGGTCTCGCCACATATTACAGGAGGTTCGTAAAGGATTTTGCCGGAATTGCAAAGTGTCTGCACCAGCTAACTGAGAAGGGTAGACAATTTAAATGGTCAGGTGAGTGCAAAAGAAGCTTTCAACATCTAAAACAGCGACTTTGTGAGGCACCAATACTAGCTTACCCCACCCCTGGCAAGACATTTATTGTGGACGCGGATGCTAATAACGTGGGTGTTAGAGCAGTTCTGTCGCAGATACACGATGGGGAGGAGAAAGTGGTAGCCTATTTTAGCAAAGTTCTGTCGCGACCAGAGAGAAACTACTGTGTAACCAGACGGGAACTCCTTGCTCTGATACTGGCGACAAAACATTTCCATAAATATCTGTATGGACAGAGATTCATCCTGCGTACCGATCACGCCGCTTTAAAATGGTTCAAAAATCCTGAGGGGCAAGTAGCAAGATGGATCGAACGATTGCAGACTTACGACTTCGAAGTACAGCATCGCACAGGAAGACTGCACTGCAATGCGGACGCGCTTTCCCGCTGACCATGTGAGCCCAGTTGCAAACATTGTGCGCGAAAAGAGGAAAAGGATGAAGGTATATCTGTCCAGAGAATAAGAGCCGAACCTGTAGAGGGTTGGAGTGCCGAAGAAATTCGTAATGCACAAAAAGAAGACCTTGACATCGAACCAATCCTTGCATGGAAGGAATCTATGGAGAAACCAAACGCAAGAGACATCTCCGACAGAAGTCCTTCTTTAAAGGCATACTGGGCGCAGTGGGACTCTCTCCATGTGGAAGATGGTGTTTTGCGAAGAAAATGGGAAATCCCGGATAGAAGATCCTTTAAGATTAAGCTTGTAGTTCCACGATCGAAAGTAGAGGAGATCCTACGAGAAATGCATGCTGGAATATCCGGTGGGCACTTGGGAATCAACAAAACACTGGAAAAGGTACGGGAACGCTTTTATTGGCTAAGCGCAAGAAACGATGTAGAGAGCTGGTGTCGAAAGTGCACAACATGCGCGGCTAGCAAGAGACCCAAAGTCAAAACACGAGGTAAAATGCACCAGTACAACGTGAGCGCCCCGTTTGAAAGAATCGCCGTTGACATCACAGGTCCGTTCCCGGAAACTGAAAACGGTAGCCGTTACATCCTTGTGGTCATGGACTACTTCAGCAAGTGGCCGGAGGCTTTTGCGATACCCAATCAAGAAGCTAAGACTGTTGTCGAGCAGATAGTGGACCACTGGGTCTGCAGGTTTGGGGTGCCTATGGAATTGCATTCCGACCAAGGGCGAAACTTCGAGTCGAAGGTATTCCAGGAAGTATGCGCATCCCTCGGGTTAAAGAAAACAAGGACAACACCTCTTCATCCACAGTCTGATGGAATGGTAGAACGATTTAACAAGACCTTGAAGGAACATCTGTCCAAAGTCGTGAACGAGAACCAACGGGATTGGGATCGGCGAATTCCTTTATTTCTTATGGCCTACCGGAATGCGGTTCATAGTACAACTGGATACACTCCATCCGAAATTCTATTTGGACGAACTGCCCGGCTTCCAAGTGAGCTAAAATTCGGATTTCCTACTGAAGACCCAAAATGCGAAGAGGACTACGTGTTAGATCTTAGAGAAAGGATCAACGACATTCACCAGAGAACAAGAAACAACATAAAAATTGCGAGTGACCGCATGAAAACCAGATACGATGCAAGAGCAACAGCACCTTAATTCAATGAGGGAGATCTGGTATGGCTTTATAACCCACATCGCAGAAAGGGAAAATCGCCCAAGCTTCAGCAGGACTGGGAAGGTCCCTACCAAGTAGTTACGCGCATTAATGACGTCGTTTTCCGAATCCAACGAGGACCAAGAGCAAAAATGAAAATTGTCCATTTGGATCGACTGCATCGTTACCACGGAAACAATGATGATGTGCTTGTTCGGGACGAACAAAACTAAGAGGGGGACAATGTGATGTGGCAACAAGTTTAGATATTCGGAGGATACATTTTGTAAATTAACGACATCTGTTGGATTCATTGTGTACAACAACCAACATTAATTTTGAGCGCCTAAAAGTATGCTACATATTTGCAATATGTTTTAACTGAGTACAAAATCGAACTTGAAGTACAAATTCGAGACTCGAATTAGTACCGAAAGCTTAGATTGTGCCAGAACCAGACAGAAGCTTCCAGAAGCTTGTAAACTTGTATAAATACAAGAGTAGATTGCATTGAAAGCTCAGTTTATTTTCGAAAGTGGAATTGTTAACAACTGGAAGTATTAGTAAAAAGTGATTGCATTGCGATTAAATAAAAAGTGTTGAATGATAAAAACGTATTTGAATTGTGAATAAGTGAAATAAGTTAAATTGGTGTTATTTAAACTGAAAGACGTTGTGTTTTATAAAATAAAGAGATTTGTTTTATTATTGTGGAATTTTGATTGAGTTTTATTTGTCGAACCCCAGGCCAAAATTTCACAATATTAAGGGCTGTTTCTAATATTCTCCATCTTTCGACGAGTATTCCAAAGGCATTTTCAATGACTCGGCGAGAGCGTGACAATCGCTTGTTGAAATATAATTTTTCAGCTTCAAGTTGTTTCCCAGGATATGGACGCATTAAATAGGACTTTAATGGAAAAGAAATAACCTTGGTTCCAAAAGACGACTCGGCGAATCACCATCACTTTGGCTGCCATATATATATAACGGGTGATTTTTTTGAGGTTAGGATTTTCATGCATTAGTACTTGACAGATCACGCGGGATTTCAGACATAGTGTCAAAGAGAAAGATGCTCAGTATGCTGTGACATTTCATCATGAATAGACTTACTAACGAGCAACGCTTGCAAATCATTGAATTTTATTACCAAAATCAGTGTTCGGTTCATTCACCGTAACGTTGCGTCCAACAGCATCTTTGAAAAAATACGGTCCAATGATTCCACCAGCGTACAAACCACACCAAACAGTGCATTTTTCGGGATGCATGGGCAGTTCTTGAACGGCTTCTGGTTGCTCTTCACTCCAAATGCGGCAATTTTGCTTATTTACGTAGCCATTCAACCAGAAATGAGCCTCATCGCTGAACAAAATTTGTCGATAAAAAAGCGGATTTTCTGCCAACTTTTCTAGGGCACTGATTTTGGTAATAAAATTCAATGATTTGCAAGCGTTGCTCGTTGGTAAACCTATTTATGATGAAATGTCAAAGCATACTGAGCATCTTTCTCTTTGACACCATGTCTGAAATCCCGCGTGATCTGTCAAATACTAATGCATGAAAATCCTTACCTCAAAAAAATCACCCGTTATATATATAACAATAATTGTTATTATGAATGCATTATTAATCTAAAGAATTGCCAACGATTGATCATATGCTCGTATTATGTGGAATGTGATTGACTCAAAAATCGGTCGTTAAATTCAAATTTTCGAAAAAAAAGTTACCGTAGGCCACACACACAGAAAAAATGTTTCTACCACTTTTGATGGAAGTTTTCACAGCTACAAGATGTTAACAAAAACTTTTTCTCTGAAATAAACGATTTTTTATTAATTTCCAAAAAAAACTCATTTTCATAACCTTTTTCGGTCCTAAAAAACTAAAACTAAATTACTTTAACTGCAGTAACTTTTAACGGAAAATGGTACGGACAAAATTTACATCGCCATTTATGTGAGAAATCGCTTCAGTTCTAAGTTTGTGGAACAATTAAAAAAAAAACGGTTTTTGAGTATTTTAAAAAAAAAAAATTTCAGTGACCTTTTACCCCTCATAACTGACACAACTCATAGAATGCGTCCGGCTATTGAGATCGTATTTACGACTAAAGCTAGTATGAGAAGGTCCTTGTAATTTGTCACTGCAGTGACATTCTGACGTCACTATGACGTAGTTTTCTGTCCTAAAAGTGTCACGTCGTGTGATCGGCATTGTTTTGCATGTCCTGCAGTGACAAAAACAGTGACAGGCACTTTAATTCTCAAAAAAAATAATCTTTTCTAACGTGGCGTCAAAAAAAATTTGTTATTTATTTCATCGCCGCATCTTGACCTTGAGTATTGACGGCACGCTGAACTCGACGCGGCGTTGAAAACACTCTCTTTGTGGCATGGGATATGTATTGCGGTATATTACAACGCGGCGTTGAAACTTGGCGCTAAAACGCAGCGTCAAAACCCGGCTGTTTGACGAGACGATAGAGCTCTGGCTCCTCATCTCATAATTGTCGCATTAGTTTTGCGCAGAAACCTTCATTCTCACGTCGCAACAACCAATTTTTGGACCACAAGGAGAGTATTCTTTGCGGTGGAATTTGGTTGTTGTCAGAGTCATCGTCAGTGGCTGCTTTCCAAAATGTAGGCCGCGAGAATCGCCACCTCTACCATATTTCGTGTGGACATACATAATGTGACTTTTCAATTTTGCTTTAATCACAGTAATTGGAAATGTATATTATTTATTCTTTTTTACTTGCGATTATAGGGACTATAAGGCAAGTTTAGGAATCGTGAATATTAAAAAAAATAGATAACAATGAAACATGACATTACGACCATAGAGAAGTCTAAAAAAGTGATCGAGAAAAAATGTCTGTCTGTCTGTCGGTCTGTCTGTCAGCTTATTTTTTTTGAAAAGGGCTACAACGATTTTGATGAAAATTTTTGAGAATTTTTTGTTTGTATTGGTTATCATTTAATAAGAACCAAATTTACGGGAAAAGTCTATTAACGGTACCTTTTTTATTTTTGGACTTTCTCGGTAACGGCTTTTTGAATTTCTGTCAAATTTAATATTTGAGAAGACCGAGGTACCATAATTAATTCTGCATATCAAAATTTTTGATAACTTTTTTTTCTTATTAAAATTAATTTTTGAATTTTTTTTTGAAATATCAATATTTTTTAAAACTAATCAAAAAAAAATATTTAAAATTTTATAATCACATGTATATTAATAAACTCTAAAAAACTGCATACCAAATTTTCAAAAAACAATTTTTTTTCAAAACACTAAAAATAAAAAACAGGATTTTATCAAAACCGGTAAATTTTTCATAATTTTTTTGTTATTTAAGCCGTGTGATGGCGTACTTCATTTTTACTAAAAACCGTTAAGTATTGGGGTTTTGATATTTTTTTATAAGTTCAAACTTTGTTATTTTTAAAGTAAATGTTACTTGTTTCTGTCAAAGATATTGCTTTCCAATGTTATTAGGCACATAAGAGCAAGTACGTGCGACCCAGTCTTGCCCATTTTTTTAATTAAATTAATTAAGGTAATTGAATCACTTCAGAAACTCACGTCTATATTTAATCAAAACAACCAAGACACAGTGACTTATTTGAATGACGCCGTGTGATCGTCACTGCTGAAAATGATAAATGTTATTGCAGTTTAGGCTCACTGCCAACCATCAGCTGTTTGAGAGTTGTCACGTCGCGTCGTGTGATCGTCATTGTTTTGCATGTCCTTGCAGTGACACAGGGATAACCGTGACACACTTTGACGTTCATTGTATTTTGGTACAACAATGACAGACATGTGTCGTTCGTGTGATTGTTACTGTAGCTAGCCGTGACACGATTACCTTTGTCACGGCATTGGTGGTAGGACCTATTTTGTTGTGACGTCACAGTGTCACTGCAGTGAAAAAACTAAAAGGACCGTCTAATACTAGCTTAAGAACTTTATTAAACACACAATTCGTTCAAGGGCCTCTCGTATGCTTATGGGACGCAATATTGATTTCCTATCCATACGAAAACTACAAGTTCCGTTTGATGACTCAGTTAGATACATTCATGAGCTCCACAGGTATGACCACATTTCTCTATTTCTTACCATGTGAAAAACTTAGTGAACTTTGGATCAAAATGTTGATGCCATAAATTATTTCTTTTTAGTTTTTTTCCTTTGTATGTCAAATCGTCAGTACCAAACAATGGCAAGCTTAATTTACTCTCGGCAAGAATTTACGAATATGTACTTATGCTTTGGTTAAGCGGATGTTTTCAGACGTGAAGCACAGACATTGTACGTAGGTATCTCAATAGAAAATGTTCCAATAATTCACTTTTATCAAGACTTCACATACAGATATGCAACCCTGGAGTATAGAAGGTAAGGGAAGCCACTTAATGGATCAATCATCAGAGAAACGTATTTTGGATATTGTGTGACGTAATTCCTCAATTAGCACTCGAGGAAAGCAAATATCCTTATGCTTATACTAAACCAAAGAAGATTATGTGCATGAAATTAATACCGACAACCCTCACCCGTACCACTCTAGTAGAGTGCAAGAGTAAACATTTAATGATTAGCTATTGGGGACTGAATTTTGTAGAAGGTATTAAACTGAACGTATTCACATTGGAAGAATAGTCTGGTCTCGATGGATGAGATGCTGTTATGGAGAGATGGGGTAAACAATTTTCACAATTTGCCTCACGTAAGTCGTATTTATGCATTATTTTAAAAACAAAAGAAATCTAAACACCGAATATGTTTATTAAAATACTGTTTCAAATGGAAAATCTTGTCTGAAGTGTTAAAGAACCCTTAAGCTGAATTAATGATACGAGTTCCTTTAGCTATATTGTAGATAATTAAGTAAACGAGCAGGATAGGTTCCAGGAACATCAAATGAACAGTATGTGGGTTCCTGCAAGGCCGTGAGAGAATTTGTCATTGCATTACAAGACAATTTAAAGTATTGCCGGTTCGTTGTCCACACCAATCAATATATTTAATGGTTTCCGACTGGGGGTCTGTCTTGCATCCTCTCTAACCTGGCACTGAAACAAGCAAATCCGTGGTCAACAAGAGGGCAGAAGTTAACACGCTGAACAAGACTCCTTGTTTTGGTCATTCAATGGAATAACCAACATTTTGGCCAATTCACTGGTCCATTTCTTGAGATGATTCGGTCACGAAACAAAGTGATGGTTGCCCGCGCAGTATGGCATGTTGCGTCGTTTTTTGGGAACCATTTCGCCTCCAAATTATTTCCGATGACATAAGGAATATAAAAATCACGAATAATTTGCCTGTAGCATTCGCAATTCACGGTTTTCATCGGTTTCGGATTTAAAGGAAAATGGGCCGATGCCGCCTCCGGCATGTAAACCTCGCTAACTAACCAAACAGTGATTTTATCAGGTTTTTTTATTATTTTTTTTTATGTAATGGAGTCTCAAAAGTCTCAAAATTTTCATAAGGACACGATAATTCTGCATGTTGACATACCCGTTAGGCCAGAAATGAGCCTAACGGTTTGAAAATGATTTGACACGACCGACGCAATTGATGGTCCGCTGGTTTTAATTCTTACACCAGTTAGATTCTATATGGACGTAGGTCAAGATATTTCCTCAAAATTTTGCTAGTAGTAGACGGGCGGAACCCGAGATCCTGACAACATGATCGGATCGATAAATTCGGTTCCTCTGTTACATTCACGTCAATACCGGAGATGGCTTCTTGTGCACGCGCGAAACGGCCACGATTTGGATAAATATTATTCAAAGTGCAAATGTGGTCATGAATCGATCCATACTATTGCGTACTAGCTTCTCAAATTAACGATTTTGCTCACTGTAAACTTGACGAAGTGTTCTATAAGTTTGAGGAACAGAGCCCAAATTTTGTAAAAAAAATTTGCACGGTGGCTACGTCTTGGGTCAAAAGTAGCAGCCAATAATAATATGGAGGAAGAAATACGAGAGCGGCTGCTAAGATCCAACAGAACCTACTTTAGTCTGTCGAAGCTCTGTTAAGACTATGGTCTTACCAATACTCACATATGAGACTTTGGTGCTTGCTGATCTCTTATCCGCGTTCGAGAGGAACATCTTATGGCGAATTGACGAGGATGATGCAGTGTCGCTGGTGTCATTGATGTTCATTGCATAGGTGTGATTTGTCCTTTAGTCAATTTTTACTATATTGACAATTATTTTTTCATCATGTGTAGGGAGGAGGGGAGGAAGACAGAATTCATAAAAGGGCTTTACATTAAACATCTCTTGAGCAACGTGTTAATGTTTCAATCCTTTTGTTATTTTATCGCATAAACAATGTTCTCACAGAGTATCCAGCTACATTCTTCGCCACAAAGTATTAAATCGTTGTACTAGCACTGCAAGGAATGCCTTGAATACAACTTTGTAGGAACAGTTAAACCCAGAAATTTTTTTTAAGCTGTACCCCATGAATGTTAAACAGCTTGCAAGGCTCTATTTTTCTTCTGCTTTCTACATATTTTCAATACAAAACTGTGTTACGAATGTGTGTTGGGTACCTCCTTTACCATCCTTCCTAACCCAACGTTTACATTGTGCTTAAATAACATTTTAAATTATTATTTAAATATTAAATTTAGAAAACTGGACTATTTTCAAAAACGCATTCGATTCTAATATTTGATTATTGTTCTTATTTGAATCAAAATAATGCTGATGACCTAAGTACAACATCTTTTTTCTTTCGGGTGCCAAAAACCCGCCCGAAATTCCATGAAATAAATAAAAAAAATTAGTCTTAATCCTACAACAAGTACCCCCTCCACCAATCCAACCAAAATCCCAGTCTTGTCACAAATCATGCTGGACATCTGATGAAAAATAATAACCAACATTCCAACTAACTCCTTTTTCCCATTTTAGCCCATAAATCTCTCTACCAAAGACCGTGCAAATCCTTTCGAAGGCGTACTCGAAAATCACTCTTCTATTGAACATAGTTTTTTTTCGATACGAAAATAGTTTTTTCATCAAAGGTTATCTGAATAAGCCCCATGGGGAGGTAGGGATTTCTATTCCATTCGCCAAACGGTCTAACAGATTCTATAGCAAAGTGTCACCCAATTTTTGAATGTATCCGAACGTGGAGAATATAAGCAAAAAAAAAAAAAAAAAGAACCATCAAGGTTATTATTTCAAAAATCGGCTTTTATGATTTATCAGAGCATAAATCGGTTGTTCCGCGTGGCTGAACAATTCCGGTATGTAGTGGGAGCTTCCATCGCATTTTTGGCAACAAAACAACCGAGAATTGGAAAATGTATCTGAAATTTCAATGAAATAATTTTACTTTGATTCAGTAACTCGCTGTGATGTCATGGAGTTTATTATTGTGCGTTGTATTGATTCATTGGAATTATATTTTTCTTGTATTTTTTTTTCAATTTTTATTTTGAACAAAACGTTTTATTCAAATGAACGAATATTCATCTGAATATAAGATTCTATTTTCTCGTCCTTTTTCGTGACCGTAAACATTGGTCATATGCAAGGGTGGAGGGGGAGGAATGTTATTCCTATTAGAAAGAGGAAATATTTTCGGGAAATTTGGTAGTTTGCAATGAATTTGGGAATCGGTGAATTTGACCGGAAACCTAGTGGATGCATTCCATTGAGACAATTATTTAGCTGGTATATTGCATTCGCCGAAATTCAATGCGGATTTATGAGTGCATTTAGTGGATTGCTTCTTCAGACTTCAGACTTCGGGGGTCAAAAGGGAACTATTGCTCCCACTGCTATCAGTCAGTAGAGACCATGTAGTTCGGTGTTGTGAAAAGCATACTAAAAACGTCTCATTGTATGAAGTGGCTTCTGTAAAAATTTGAAGAACAAAGAAATTCCTTAGAAATTCACCAGAAGCAACTAAGCAGTAACCGTTTTACTATTGATCTGATGCGGCATATCTCACCGAACAGTGGAACAAAATCATTGAATAGCTTTGTTGAGAGCAAGATTTTTGCGATTGATATCACTGGTTTACAGTGACAAAATTATTCGTAATAAATTAAACTGATTTTTACTTGTTTACCTATGCTGAATACAAATTGATAAGCAAAAGTCATTTCTTAGTTCCAGTTTTCAAAATAACTATTATCTCCGAATCGAACGGTTCTTACCTACATGACCTTGATAATGTTTATACTTACCTAGTTGGCTTCAAATGCTTAAGATGTTGGGTTTAAATACTCTGTTCTGTATAATTAAGTGATAAAATTGTTGAAAGTAAAAAAAAATAAATAACGTTTAATATGTCGCGGAAATGTGTGAATAATCCCGACAATTTTTGTTACATTTGTGGTGAGGTTATGTTTAGTACGCAAAGGATCTCTTTAAAGCCTCCCAATACAAAAAGCTTATTTCTACTACTTCAACGAAAATATAAAATACCAAAATAAAACCTTGGGTTCCACATTTCTGTTGTAATCAGTGTGCACAAGACAAAAAGAGTTGACCCAATTTTTTAAAATGGCTGAAAGTTTAGTTTTTTGAAAAGACGTCAGTGGTTTGACAGGAGCCCTTAATATAACATAATAAAAATGATGAATGGAGACTTTTCACAGATAGCTCTAAGTTAGGCTTAAAAGCTGTTTTGTTACATAACAGAAATATTTTATATTCGACTACTATTGGTCACGCAGTCCATATGAAAGAGTCTTATGAAAATATGAAAACCCTTTTGCTGCGGATTAAATCTGATGAACACCAATGGCAAATCTGGGGAGATTTGAAAGTCGTAGCTTTGCTCCTTGGACTACAGCTAGGTTACACGAAATTTTGTTGTTTTATTTGCGAATGGGATAGTCGTTAAAGAAAGGAGCATTATAAAAGAAAGATATGGCCTCATCGTCAGTCACTTCGACCTGGTCAAAAAAATGGTAAAAATGATCCTTTAGTTGGCCCACAAGTGTTCCTTCCACCATTTCATATAAAGTCAGGCCTAATGAAGACATTTGTTAAAGCAATGGACGAAAATGGAGCTGCTTTTCAATACCTTCACCAAAAATGTTCAAGATTAAATGAAGTTAAGATCAAGGAAGGCATGTTCGTCGGTCCTCAAATATAAAATTTACTAAAAGATGATAGCTTTGACTCTCTTCTGGAAGGTAGAGAAAAAAAGCCTGGAATGAATTTCGCCTTGTCGTAAAAAACTTTTTGGGAAATAAGAGGAGTGATAAATATGCAGTGCCCCGTGGCTTAGTTGTTAGTGTGTCGGACTGCTAAGCGAATCAGCCTGATGGGTTCGAATCCAGCTCATAGCTTTCTTTTCCGGGGTACTGCTGAGGAAACTGACAAACCTCCAAGAGTAAAATTTGTCTTGAAAAAGTGCATCTCATGTAGCCGTTCGGACTTGGCGATAAACTGTAGGTCCCTTCCATTCTTGCAGATTAACAACACACACACAGGAATGGTTGAGAGTATAAGTCACTATGCCTTGGCTCCTTAAGTAGCTGTCGCGCCAGTAAATTTATTTATTTATTTATTGAGAACTATGCTGAACTTGTCGAAAATATGTTATCATCATACCAAAAAGTGGGTTGTAACATGTCCTTGAAAATACACTTTTTAAATTCCCATTTGGACTTTTTTTTGGACAATTGTGACGATTTCAGCGATGAACATGGGGAGCGCTTCCATCAGGACATCGCAAGAATGGGAAAACGATATCAGGGCAAGTGGAATGTTACAATGCTGGCGGATTATTGTTGGACTATTTGCCGTGATGCTACAGAAACAGAATATAAAATGGCAGCTAAAAAAACACGTCGAAATTCTATCTTTACTCCGTACACTCGACCACAATACTCCTACACATATTGGTGACTCCGAGCTGAAATATACAAAAAATAAAAGGCACGACTGGGTCGCACGTACTTGCTCCTATGTGCTAATCCTTTTTAAGTGTAGGCGTCTTTTTGACAAAGATTTAATTTTAATGTTTTTTTTTCTTGACGTGCAACTTCCTTAGAATCGTTGTGAGTTGAAGCTCAAACGAACATGCGTCACGACAAAGGGAAAAACACCTAAATATATAGGATTGTTAGCTTTTGCAGTTTTTTAGTGTTTTATCTTTCAACTTGTTGTTTACTGTTTATAATATAATTTGCTAATAGAAAGTTATAAAGGACTTTTTTCAGTTTAATTTTCATTTTGGTATGGAAAAATTTGAACAACTGGCATAAAGATTCGTGGGAATCAGCAGTAATTAAAATAAGATAAACGTATGGTACGGGTAGGTATTAATGGATTTTAATAAGTATATTAGTTACATATAATAATATTGGAAGGAAGGTAGGTACTAAAATTAAGATACACTTCTCAACTACTGCTAAGCGAGTGGGTATAGAGACAATATTAAAAGTTAACACAGTGGTTTTGTTTATTTATAGGCAGGTGTAAACTTTTGTTTTCTCGATTGAAATTTTTGCATTCAGTAGGAATCGAATAGTTTTTTTTAATTATTAATTGTTTTTGTGTGTTTATTATAGGTTTCCTTATTTATATTATTTTGGGGAAAATATTGAACAAATCTTTTTTTTATGAAATCAAAGAAACACTATTCATATTTTTGGAAAAAATGTTGTAATCCATTTTATTTCTGTTGCTGTTTTCTATTTTATAAACTTTACATTTCAAAATTGTTTCAAAATTGACCAGTTTTTTTTCAAAAAAATGTTTTTTTTGAAAAACTTTTCGAAAACTTATTTTAAAATTTTTTTGAGTATGTCAATTTAAAGAAATCTATAGTTTATAGTGTTTATACAAGGAGAAAAAATAAAAAAAAATCTATAGATCTGTTTTAAAAATTATTAAAAATTTGAAAAATTTAATAAGCAATATTTTTTAAATCATAAAACACTATCTGTCAAATAGTTAACGATAAAGTCTGATTTAAAAAAAACCGGTCATATGGGAGGTACCGTTATAAAACTTTTTCTGAAAAATCCATTAAAACTTAAAGATAGATTTTGCATAGAAAACACCATTCAGAAAGTTTTATCAAAATCGTAGGATCCGTTTTCGAGAACAATAAGTTTTTCATTAAAAGTTATATGGCAGATACCGTTAGTTTTAGAGCTAGAATGGCAATTCAAAAAATAGTCGGGTAGAGTACTCAAAAAATACTATATACCAAGTTTGAATCAAATCGGCCCAACCGTTTAGGCTGTAGAAATCGATACGGACAGACAGACAGACAGAGAGACTTTTTGACATCTATTTCATCGTTATGTCATGTTTGATTGTTAGAATTTTTGTTTTTTTTTTTACGAAAGCATAACTTGTCTTATAGTCCCTATAAATCGCAAGTAAAACTACGCATTCTACGATTGACTACAAAATAAGTAAAAATATTAAAGTATTATCTTTTCATCGTTAGCGTGGAATCAGCTAAAGCGATAGTCGATAGTTGATAATCAAAATCGAAAACGTAGCTCCATGTAAAGTGATTATCAAATCGACAATCGTTTCTTTGCCTTGATATTAAGCGACAGCTATTTAGGTGTCGTTTTTATACATTTATGTTTGATTTGGTGTGGTTGATTTCAAATTGGTTTGTTTTTATTATTATTATTATTTAAAATAATAAAATAAGTGTGTTTAAAAAAAAAAAAAAAATTTTCTTTTTAATGCAAATTGGTACAATAAGTGCAATGTTTACATCATTCATTCATTAGTTATAACCTGTATTTACAATAGTCATATTATGATACCCTAACCAAAAGAAAATAAAAATATTATGTTCTTCAACAAAAAAGGAAGACAAAGCATTAATGCAATTATTTTGAGTTTATTAAAAGATTAAATAAAGAAATATTTAGTAAAGTTTTTTGCAGATTTGCGACGAAAGCACAAGAATCATGGCCGTGAATGCAGGATATGGCGGAAGTTTTTTTTTTTTTTTTTTTATAATTAACGCGCGCACAAGGGATTATGTGTTTCCCTTTTAATGTAGAACACACTGCGCGGGCATTACGAAGATAGGGAGGGGAGAGATAGGAGGTGCCGATTAACATTGGTTTTGAATGTTTGCAGATCAAAATGGCAAGGGAAAATCCCGCCGGGTAAACTATTCCAAATTCGTGTCGTTCGGCTAAAAAAAGAATCCCTATATTTCACGGTACGTCCGAAATTAGGCTCAAGGGTGAACTGATGAGCATTCCTTGCGAGACGAGTATTACGGGAGAAACTTTTAAGGGGAGGAATGCAACTGGCTACTTCGAGTGAACATTTTTTGTAAAAGAAACGATAAAATAAAGAAAGACATGAAACATTGCGTCGGTGTTCGAGTGGGGCAATTGTTTCAGCGGCAGTTCTGTTACCTATCAATCTTAACGCTCGATTTTGTATTCTATCAAGCAGGTGAAGCGATGTTAGCGAAGCACCTGCCCAGAGGTGGGAGTTATACTCGAGTTTAGGGCGTATAAACGCTTTATAAATTGTAGCCAGATCAGATGGGGAAAAATACTTCTTACACCGATACGGAAAACATAAGCACTTTGCAGCATTCTTAGCGATCTCAAATATATGGTCGTTCCAACGGAGGTCGTCGTTGACACACATACCGAGTACTGAGAGCTTTTCGGTTTCTTCGATGTAAGTGCCATTCATGGACAATGGCATTGGGGAAATGTTTAGCTTTAACGACAGAAGACAGCATTGAGTTTTCGAAGCATTAAACTCCACACGATTTCTTTTACCCCATTTGACAATGCTGTATAAATCGGAGTTTAATGAGCTTAACATACGGCACCGTTGCAATTGTACGTCCGAAGGCGAAGGACGTGAATTATCGAACGAATATGAAAAGCTGAGGGTAGAGTCGTCAGCAAAACAGTTAAGTGGATTAGAAGTAACAGACAGAAGATCATTTATAAAAATGAGGAAAAGAGTCGGAGACAGAACAGAGCCCTGGGGCACACCAGCATTTATTTTATGGGAATCAGACTTGAATCCGTCCAATACAACTTGTATTGAACGGTCCAGGAGATAGCTTCTAATCCAACGAACAAGAGTATTATCGATCCCAAAAGCACGCATTTTCGATAAGAGAGCTTCATGCCAAACTCTATCAAATGCCTTGGAGATATCAAGAGCAATAATCTTACTTTCACCAAAGCGATGTAAAGATTTGTTCCACTGTTCGGTGAGATATGCCATCAGATCACCAGTGGAACGGTTGCTGCGGAAGCCATACTGACGGTCATGGAGAAGCTTACGATCTTCGAGATATTCCTTAAGCTGACGGTTAATCAGTGTTTCCATGACCTAAGAAAGAAGGGATGTCAGTGCTATGGGTCGGTAGGAGGAGAGGGAGGATGGGTCACCTTTCTTAGGGACAGGCTGGACAAATGCTGTTTTCCATCTTCTAGGAAAGATTCCAGAAGAGTAGGAGCGATGGAAAAGCTTACGCAGTGGCTTTGCCAGTGTGGAAGAACACCTCTTCAGAAGAATCGGGGGTATACCATCCGGGCCAGCGGATTTGTGTATATCGAGATCTTTGAGAACTCTTGCTACTGTACGAGTGCGGAAAAAAATCTGTCCCATGGAAAAATTTACATTCTCAAGTACAGGAGGGGCAACGTTGCTTTGAGGCAGCGTGGAGCTGGCAGCGAAATGGGCGGCGAGCAAGTTTGCCTTATCTGAAGAGTAAACAATTGGTTTGTTATTGTCGATGAGCGTTGGAACCGAAGATGTCGAGGAGTTTTTTATATTTTTTACAAATGACCAAACATTTTACTGCCTTTGGGACACTGCAGAATTTTTTGCCGTAATTTTTGGTCATGCAAAAATTTGGTTCTTTCTATAACGGAGTTGCATGAGTTCTTTGCTTGTTTGTGTTTTTTCCGATTTTCCTCTGTAGGGTTGGCTTTGTAAGATCGGAAACTTACTTCTTTGAGCCTGATAGCTTCTTTACACTCAGAATTAAACCAGGACTTTTCTTTAGGCTTGATGCTTTTTACTCTGTTAGGAATAAAAGCACGCATCCCTAGAAGGATCATATTTGTGATCATTTCAGCACTGGCATCAATGTCACTATCGAGGAAGCATAGTGACCAGTTAAAGTTTCGGAAAAAAATATTCAGGCCGTCCCAGTTGGCTTTCTCGTATTGCCAAACGGTCCTGGTGGGATGTTTTTCTTTAACTGGATGGGTGGGGGATGAGAAATTAGCTGAAATGATACAATGGTCTGAATAGCCAAATGGAGAAGTTACACTAATGGTATATTTATCAGGGTGAGAAGTAAGAAACAAGTCAAGAGTATGGGCGGCTTGCCCAGCAACATCCGGTATACGCGTTGGCACATCGATCAGTTGGGTAAGGTGATGTAACCCGGCAAAGAGCTCGACATACCTTCCTTCGGGTGTTGTCTGACCAGAATAGCGGAGCCAGTTGGAATTGTGTACATTGAAATCGCCCGCAATAACGATTTCAGTGCGAGGACAAAGGGAAACAATTTTCGAGATGGAATCAGACAGTGCATCAAACTCGTTACAAGTCGAATTACTGTCAAGATTTGGACTCCTGTACAATAATAATAAATGAAATGCTTGCGGACAGTGAATTTGAGCCATAAGAAGTTAAAGTCCGTGTTGGAACATTGCCCATATTGGGGAAGGCTCTGGCAAGCAATATCATTCCTAACATAGACCACGAGACCATGATGAGAAAAGAGTAATGGCACCAAACTATACTCATGTAGAGCAAATTCTGATAAATCAGTATTTACTCCAACCTGAGTTTCACTTAATGCCAAAACAGCTGGCCTGTGTTGAACAGTGTAGACGTACACGTGAAAGAAATTCTTTCTTAAACCACGAACATTTGAATACACGACACAAAAATCACTTACCATTTAAAAATACTTACATACAAAACACAACTCTGATTAAGTCGAACTGCGCAATGAAAATCCAAATTAACTTCTGTAATAATCAAACTGTCTTAGGTGTTATGCCCATAAGACAGCCTGTTTACAAAAAAATCAATCTAAACATTCAGCACAATAAGACAAATTCAGATGCCCATTGTATGGTCATACGATGCCTACAGTAGATAAGAAAGAGGCAGTTAAGCACAAGGTCTTGGGACAGATTAGAGGATAATTTGTTATGCGAATGCGTTTTATTTTTTATTTTTTTCTTTCTCAGCGCGAGTGGGCATCTTTATCATTCATCCTACGACGCGAGTGAATATTATTATTTTTTTACAGCACACGCGAGGGGTTTTTTTCCAATTTCTCTAACGAGTGTGTATTATTTATTTTTTTTAAAGCACTCGCGATAACAACGTGCAATAATTATTTGTTTGGCTTTTGTTTAATTATTTGTGCGCGCACCTCGACATCCGTTCTCAACGAGCTTAGGATCGACACCTCACGATAGTTTTGTTTGGGGCCAAAGTGAAGAAAGAGATGTGTTGGAAAATGATTTGATATCAAGAAGGATATCATCATGGTAAGATAAATAAAAAAAATCGCATTATAACTTCTGTATTCTAATGTGATAGTGGCTATTCTCTGGAACCTTTCCTTTTGACACACATATAGAAACACAAATGAAAATTCTCGTGAACTTCACTTCAATCAAGCTCATTCGCAAGCCAGAAGTATTGTGGAACGTTTCATTGGCCGTTTAAAAAGTTTGTAGTTTTTTTATATGAATAGCTTAATTTTGAGGCATTTTACTAGTTTAAGTCTTTGGGGTATTATTCTTGAGGAAAGAAAGTGTAGATATTGCCCGATAAGAGTTTTTGAAGCTTACAAATGTCTGTGCTGCATTACAAAATATATGCTGCGATTTCAACGTATCTATCGAAGAACAAGAAAAATACTAATTCTTAAAAATTCCAAAGCCATACTCCTCAAACTGGAAAAGGAGATGTTAATTCAGAAGCTGGGCGAATACGCAATGAAATCAGGGATCAATTATTTGCTAACAGGCTAGCAAATTTATAAAACTATATGCAAAAATATAAAAAACAAATGCTTTTTTTAAGCTTTTTATTTAATATATGTATGTATATAATGTTTCTAGTTATCATATATGTATATATTTACATGAACACATAATAAATAAATAATTAATAAAATAATAGTAATAGTAATCGCTTTCCTAAAGCTTTTAATATAAACAAAATTATATACATACTTAATCTATTTTGGTCGGGAGTCCATTGCTCTAATATCGTTGGCAGTTTTGAAGATTTCCAATTCTTTTCTGCGGATCTCAAGTTCTTTTTTTTTAAGATCATTTGCTATGGCTAGTTCATTTGTCTGAATTGCGCACAGCTCCCGAATGGCGTCTCTCATTTCAACAAGTGTTGAGTTTGTTGTTATGTTTGAGTTTTCCATTTGTGACGAGAAGAACCTTTCTTTCATATTTATCTGCTTCTTAAAAACTTCGTCATCTCGGTTTGTGTTTTGTGTTTTTTTTTTTTTTTGATGATGAAGGAATATTTGTATTTGTATCTTTTTCATATGAATTTTGTTTAAACGGAGATAACATAATATCTTTTAGTTGTGAAACAATATAAACAAAGTTAAATTTAAATTAATTACAGGTTTGAATAGTAGTAGACATTTACTTATTTACTAATTATTTTTTTATACTATTCATTTACTTATTATTTACTTGAAATATATTTATGATCTTAAGTACTATTTTATTAATCTTAGAATTCAATTATTTAGTTGTGCTTAACAACGCTTATGTGCAATAATGTTGTTTAAGTTAATCCTGAAAATCTGTAATGCTTGAAGACCATCTGATATAGACTGCAAGGGAATTCCAAAGTCTTATGGCGTATACAAAAAACTGTTTTTGAGTAACAGTGTAGTTCGAAGTAGGCGTAACAAAACTTCTGCTTCTATTAGAAGATGAAAATTGAATTCTTTGAAAAAGGTTTTTTAGGTACTTTATTGTCTTTTAGAGTGAATAGAAAAGTTAATGTTTTAAATTCGAGATATTTTTGTAATTCCATTCCAAGGAAGGCTTTAACATAGCCAGAATTGTGTTCTCTTCTACCAAGATTATAAGCGAACTTTACTGTGCTATTGATAGTAACTTTCAGCTTACGTAAGGAGTAACTATCTAAGTCACAAAAAACAGGGTAGGCATACAAAATAATTGGCAACAAAAGTGACTTAACCAGCATTACCGTAGTCTTAAAAGGAAGACAGTTTTCAATTTGATTTAAAGCTTGAAGAGATCCGTAGATCTTGGAAACTGTTTTTACAATATGATTTCCCCAGGTAAGATTTTGGTTAAATGTATTACCTAGATCTTGTACACGAGTGAAGTAGGGTAGCACTAATCCTTCTAAGAAAAGCTGTGGTAAGCTTTGAGTATCAATGTTTGAGCGACCAATTAATATGGCTTGACTTTTATTGGAATTTAACATGAGCTTATTCTTTTTTGACCAAGAGGCTATAAAGGTAAGGTCTTCATTAATTCCCTCCGTGGCATCTTCGACTTGGCCTATCGGAAAGCTTAAGTGTATCTGTACGTCATCAGCATACATTTGGACCTTACAGCATTTTAAGACTGAGGGATGTCATTATTGAAGAGCGTAAATAATAGCAGGCCTACAATTGATCCTTCTGGCACACCAGCTTTAGTTTCAAGGAAATAAGACATTTTTTGGTTGCAGTAAACAGCTTGTGACCGACCTACCAAGTAACTTTCCATGAGTTTTAATGCTGTAGAGTCAAAACCGAAGTAGTTTTTCACCTTAAGAAATTTCATGATGCACTGTATCGAAGGCTTTTGTGAAATCAAGCAACACAAGTGATGTTACATGATTTTCATTCATTTCCATTCGAATGTCATCAACCAAGTTTAAAAGCGGGATAGTACAACTGTGCTTTGGTCTGAAACCAGATTGCCATGGTGATAAAAAGTTAAACTCATTGAGGTATGAATGTACTTGTTTGCTCATAAAATTTTCAAAAACCTTTGAGAGAAAAGGCAGAATCGATATAAGACGATAGGATTTGTTTCCAGAGACATTCCTTTTAAGGACAGGAATGATTATGGAAATCTTCCAGGCAGGCGGATATGTAGAGTAGGTTGAAATATTATTAAAAATGTATGTAATTTCGAAAAGAAACATGTGAATAATAATTTTCAAAAACCTTGGCTGCATTCCAACTAATCCGATCGCATTTAATTTAATTCCAGTAACTGCATTGAAAATTTCATATTCAGAAACTCTTTGGAAGCTAAAATCTCTAGAGATTAATGGTATAAGTGATTCTTCTACAACGAAAGTTATGTCATCCGTAAGTTCTCCTTCATTAGAGGCAATTGAAATGGAAGCAAACTCTCTGTTTAACTCATCTGGACTCGTTTCACAGGCATCTCCATTATCTGTCTTCTTATTGCAAGCTCCCAAAGCTTTAATATTCTTCCAAGTTTTTGAGATATTAAGATCAGGCCTAAGCTTAGAATTAAAAAAACTTGATCTTTGATTTTCTTTTTCATCTCTTATACGCGTTTTCCCTCTGTTTAAGAAGATGTTGGATCTTAGCAGTCATCCATTCTCTATTTTTATTTGGGAGGGTAAAATATTTAAATGGAACATGCTGTTGAAAGAGATAATTTATTTGTTGGGTAAAATAGTCAACCTGTTCACCAATCGATGGCATCACGCGAAGCTCTTGCCAGTCTATTGCCTTAAAGTCTCTATATGTTATTATATTACTTTATTTTGGTCCAGTAAGGCGAAAATCAAAGAAAGTTATAATAAGGTAATGCTTAGAAAAACCAGGAACATCAAGTTGGTCGTAAAAGAGTACACGATTTATATCGGTAGTTAGAAACAAATCTAGTAGTGTTGAATTTGTGCGGCTAAAATATGTCGGTGTTTGATGGTTGAGAGGAGATAATCTTATATCATTTATAAAAAGGTTAACATCACAGTTTCTTTTATCTAACAGGTCTATGTTGAAATCTCCGCATATTATGACACTACTATGTCGTACTGTAATACTTTCAAGCAGACTAGTTACAAGTACAGAGTTAGTTATATTCGGGGGTTTATAGACAACTCCTATTAAGTATTTATCTAGCCCAAGCAACATTTCGACAAAACAGAATTCAAACAAGTCGGCACTACGAAATTTATATAATAACTTTCATTTGATACCTTTCTTAATGTAAATTACTACACCACCCCCCGTTTGTCAATTCTGTCGGTACGATATCCTTTCAATTGTATCATTTGGTTATTCATATTTGAGCAGAGCCAAGATTCCGATACGCAGATAATATCTACTCCCTCGTTTTTAAAAACTAATCTAAACTCGTCAATATGTTTAATTAAACTCTGTGCATTTATTTGGCAAATTGAAAAACCCGCATACGTTTTACAATAAATATTCAACATTACGTTAGTCTTATAAAAAACGCGATTAGTAGCACCATTAGAATTTGAAATATTGCTTTCCATTTCAGTTTGATCTGATTAATCTTCGGTCATATCAAAAGTCAAACATTACTATCTACAAGAAAAAAAAACTATAGAAAAAAATAAATAATAATGAACCAAATAATGTTACCAGTAAATTTACAGATAAATATTTTTGAAAAAGAAAATAAATTGCGAAAAAAGAAAAAAAAAGTTTAAAAGTAAAATTAAAAAAGTATTAAAATAAAATGAAAATGAAAAAAAGGAAGTTTGAGAGAAACTGGATTCATTAGAAGGTTTCAGAGCCTCTGGAATTTTCCATTTGTTGAATGTTGTAAGCGGAAACAACTTCACTCAATTTTTGTAATCTGTCAATTTTTGTGCTGTTTGTTTTCGATGTCATCTTAATGTAAACAACTCCTAGTGTTGAAAAGGCTGTAGAAATACTTTTTTCGTGTTTGAGTTTAATCGCTTGTCGCATAATACTTCGGTTTATTGGAGTGAGGCTTTCATGCAAGTAAATTTTCCGATAATATTCGAAACCGACATCTTGTAGACAAAAATGCCCCGAGTGAGTTTTCCTAAATGTGGACATTGCCTTTAAAACCTTCATCTCAGAGCTGACACGAACTTGATTATCATCACAGAGTCAGATCTTTGTTTAGCTCGGAAAATTCGGTATATTGCAGATGTTTGAAAGCTGAAAGCTCATAGCATGGCAGATGTTGTGAAAGATTCTACCAAGATTTTCCTCCGGCAAAAAACGTATCCCTACCAAAACAGCGTCGGATGCGAGATTGCTTGTGTGTAGTGGCTAAAATTTGTTGCAAGGCCTCCACTTCGGTCTCAATATGTATCAATTTCTCGCATATATTTTTGTTGATTGTTTCAATGCGAGTGGATAGTTTTTCTTCAAGACTTAATATAGATTTTCGAATCAACTCACCTTGTTCAGTGATTTTAATATGAAGACTGGAAAAACATTCTGACGTCATTGTTTTGAGCAATGGTGACGATGTTTCAAGTGATGGTGATGTTGATGTTGTTTTAAGTTGTGGTTGTTTTATAATTTTGCGAAGGAGAGTCCGTCAGCGGTTTCCGTTTTTTTATATTTGACATGGTGTGTGTGATTTAAATTTTAATTAAATTATTAATTGAATGATGTATTTTACGATTTAAAGCAACAAAATATTCATAAAACTTTGAAAAATTTGATTCTGAAGTATTGTAGAATGATTGTAAGCAAATTGACAGCAGTTAAGAAAACAAATATTTGACTAGATTTGTTGTTAGGCTCACATTCAATACTTACTTATAGAAACATGGCCTTCTTTCTTTGTACTTGACTGAATATTTAACATCTCTTTTACAATGCCTGATGGAAGCGGATAAGATCCTGTAAGAGCTGGTCAATAGTGTCATCAAGTTCTTGTTTATTGTCTTCTGTTTACAGATAATTACAAATAAAGTTAAAGTAATCGAATTTTATTTGTAATTACATACCTTTGACAATGCTACCAAAAGCCTAGCCCCTTCACCACCACTTACGGGCGCTCCGTTCCACACATGACATGTACGTAGTCCTGCCATAAGTTCTGTCCCTAACTTTTAAGACGCCAAAAAAAAAATAGTATTGATCTGTTGTTGTTCTCAAAATATATAACGGACAAATGGATACCTTAAGTAACAGTTATGAGTCAGTTGAATTTAATACGCAAAACGATAAACATGGAGTCGGGCAAAAAAGAAAACCGCGTCGCTATTATTGCACTGCACAAATGCAGTCCACTGAGATTTTCGAATTGCTGAGACCACTCAAAATATCGAAAAAAATCATCTATCGCGCTATAAAACGGTATAACGAGATCTCCTCTGTTGATGATAGAGCAAGAAGTGGCCGACCTCGCCAAGATAGGACGCCAGCAGTGATCAAAGCGGTTGCGGAAAGAATCCGAAGAAATCCCCTCCGAAAACAGAAAATTATGGCTCGAGAAATGGAAATACCCACAAGAACGATGTCATGCCTCATAAAACAAGACCTAAGGCTTGGCGCTTAGCGTAGAAGTACTGGACAACGCCTGACTGAGGCTCTGCGCAAGATAAGAGCGACAAGATCAAAGGTGTTGCTTTTAAGACACGCAAACGGAGGACACAAAAATATTCTTTACACAGATGAGAAAATTTTTACATTGGAACAGAAATTTAATCGCCAAAATGACAGGATTTACGTCCATAGCTCCAAGGAAGCTGCTGAAAAGGTTGGAAAAGTTCAAAGAGGCCATCATCCAGCTTCAGTGATGGGTTGGTGGGGAGGGTCGTATGACGGTGTTACAAATTTGCATTTTTGTGAGCAGGGAGTGAAAACACGTGCTTCCAACTATCGAAGTGATGTTTTAGAGAATGTTGTGAAGCCCTTAACTAACACTTTATTTGCGGGCAGGCACTGGATTTTTCAGCAAGACTCTGCGCCGGCTCACAAAGCAAAAACCACCCAACTTTGGCTTAAACACAATTTACCGGGGTTTATCGCCGCTGAAGATTGGCCCTCGGGCAGCCCGGATCTTAATCCGCTGGACTACTGTCTATGGAATGTCTTGGAGGAGAAGGCTTGCTGTAAGCCTCACCGAAATATTGAGTCTCTTAAAGCTGATTTGGTGAAGACAGCAGCTTCGCTACCACTGGAAGTCGTGCGTGCGGCGATAGACGAATGGCCGGATGGTTTAAGAAAGTTTTTCAAGGCTAAGAGTGGCCACTTTGAATAATTTCCTACAAATTTTTAACGTCAATTTAATACAAAATAAATATCGTAAAAAGAGTTTTGATAACTTGTTTATTATTTGAATAAGACGTGTTTGTGTGAGGAACAGAACTTATGGCAGGACTACGTATGTATGTATATATGTATGTATATACTTACATTTTTTGTAAAATATTCCAAAAAATATTTTTTTATCAGGCTCAAAACAAGAATAACAATTCAAAAAATTCAAAAATGACACAGAATTATAAGTGATGCCAAGAAACAAACAAGTTTTGGCAATCGATTTATATGTAGCAAAGAATAGTTGATAAACAAAAACGACTATCAAAAAAGCGACTATCAAGTATCACCTTATTCGATTCCACTCTTTAAAGCGATCAAACAAAATTTTCTCTCAATCGTCGAAAATAAAAAAAGTGCCAAGGTAACTGGAGATCCACATTGAACACTTGCAGTACTTACCTTATGTACTTGGGGCAAGTAGGGTTTATACTCGCATAGCTGTCAACTCTTCCGTTATCATCATTGAACATCACGTTCTTCTTTCACACGATAATACAAAAACAGAGCATCGCTGCATAAACGGTACCTTCATACACACGTCTCTTAAACAAACAAATTTTCTTTTATACAGTTTTAAATTAATTAATTTTAATAAATTTAATGCAATTTAAAGTTACAAATTTTAAAACAAAATGCTAAATTAAGTGCAATATATATTTGTTTATATATTGTTTTTATTGCATGTTTTACACATGAATTAAAATTTTATTTGCTTAAATTAATACATAGTTTTTTTTCTTTATGTATGATTTATAATTTCATATATTTTATACATATATATTTCCTTATTTTTATTCAAACAATTATTATTTCTTATCCTTCTAGAATTGTAAATTTAACACGATAACCACAAATATTTGTTTTTATTTAATTAAAACTATTTGATTTATCTTAAATTTGAGCTAAAATATTACTGAAAATAAAGTACAAGAGCCTTCAGGTAAAGAACATAATCATGGGACAGGTGTTATACCTCCCGCTGAAACCACTCCTGCGGCAGCACTTATTCATGAACAATTTCGTTCAAATTCCTTTGAAGTTGCATCGATTAATCTTCCCACGTTTTGGGAAAAGGCCCCGGCGGCGTGGTTTATAGCAGTCCAGGCACAATTTTTAAAAAGAAAAATAACTAAATATGAAACTAAGTACTATTATGTACTTGCCTCACTCCCAGTCGACGTGATAAATAATATTATTGGTATTTTAAATCATCCTCCCGAAATAAACAAATAGGGGAGTTTAAAAGATATGCTTATACAGCGACATACACTTTCTGAAAAAGGACGTTTAGAACAGTTATTTCCGCGGATAATTTGGAAAGCCATCTCCATCGGCATATGACGTCTACAGCTGGAAACATTTGGTCTATGTGTGAAAATCTTATTAAATCTCTTAGGGAAAAGAAACTTCCCACTCAAATAAGCATTCCACTTGCTGTCACTATCGGGTAACCATTTCAAAATAAATTAGATTTATGTACATAGCTGATAAAATATGGGAAACAACTCAGACCTTGAATATTAATTCAATTCAGCCAGCCAGTAGCAAAACCATACATATCTCACACTCCCTCAACCGTTGAAAGAGATTAATGAAATAAAATCATCCCTCAGAAATTTTGCTTTTCGAGAAAGAGGTCGTTCAACTCACCGAAATGTAGGTTTTTAAAAAGCACGAAGAGAAAATGGTAGCAAAAGTTACCGAAACCATAAAATGTGCTGGAATCATAGGGTTTATGGAGCTAAAGCACGAAACTGCACACAGCCATGTTTTTTCAAAGATAGTTCTAATCTTCTGATTCAAAAAACTAAGTAGCTTGCCGGATATTTTAACAGCGGACATTCGGCCTCAAATTGTTGTCGGCTTTTCATCCGTTGTAAAAAAAACCTATTTTTTTATCGGTACTGGTGCGGAAACATCAGTGATTCCGCACACAATTTTCCAGAAACATATTTAAGTTACTTCAGATCGTTTTCTTACTGCTGCAAATGGATCTACCATATGTACAAACATATGGAACAAAGCTTTTAAATTTGGACTAAGGTCTACGACGTGAATTTCCTTTTCCTTTTACTCTCATTGCGGCAATTATTATTGAGGCTGATTTTCTTCGCCATTTCAATTTCTAAGTTAATATAAAACATCAAACTTTTTTTTTTTTTTTTTATAAGTAAACACGTGCACAGGGGATTGTTTTGCCCTTATTATGTTTAATACACCACGCGAGCATGGAAAGGTTGCGGAAGGAGAGACAGGAGGTGACGATTAACATTGGTTTTGAATTGCATTGATTGAAGTCGTTTCAAAATTTGTCCTTCTCTCAATTGTCGACGATAAATACGGCAACATACTTAAAAAGTTCCCAACTCTGATATGCTATCCGAACCGTACGCTTCCAGTTAAGCGTTGTCCATCACATTGTGACTAAAGGACATATTTTATCATCGGTTCATTCCAAAGCTGGCAGATCTTCTAATCCCTCTATATAATCAAACATTCCTCTACTTATAAGATTCACCAGTAATACTCGTCTCGCAAGGAATGCTCATCAGTTCAGCCTTGAGCAGAATTTTGACGTACCATGAAATATAGAGATTCTTTTTTAACCGAACCACACGAATTTAAAATAGCTTACGCAGCTAGGTTTTCCCTTGCATATTCAATTTGAAAGCATTAAAAACCAATTTTAATGAAACCCTTCTGTCCCTTTCTTCATAATCTTCTTATGCTCAGGAAGGCTGAGGAATTTGATTTCTTGAAAAAGCAGAACGTTTTAGAATAACATGTAAGAACATGCTCGTTGGGGCTCTACCATTTGCCCTGGCATTGAAAGCAGCAGACACAGCTTCGCAACTCGTAAGGCAGCTATTGCATCAAGGAAATTAAGAGAACTTTATCCATTAGATTATAAATAGACCGATAGGTGGCTCTAGGGGACACAGTTGATTTGTATGCTTTGAAGTGGTTGCATTGAGATAAGGAAAAAAAGTATTGAAGAATAAAGAGCAATTTTAATTTTAAAGTGAAATTAAAAAAGTTGTGTTTGATAAATAAAGTAAATCGTTGTGTAGAGAAAAGGGGGAAATTGAGTTTTATTCAACGTACCCCAGTCAAAATTATTACATTGGTGTCGGAAATCGGGAATAAAACTCAGAAAAGTGCAAGATAATTCTACAGCGAAATTAAATATAACAGTGTTAGTATAATGTTAGAAGTGAAATTAAATTTTATTAAACGAACTCCAAGTAAAAATATAGCAATATCAAATATCGAGCTGTTGCTTGGAACTGGAAGAAGAATTTTCATGCTCCCTTAGCTTTACTTTCCTCCAGCCCAAGACAATATTTCAAATAAGAAACAGAGAACAGCTGGAGAATCATTACTAAAACCATTTATATTCATATCAACTCAGATGACACTTGTTGCCAATCTAAACTACAGGCAGAGTTTAAGCCCTGTTGTGATTAACAGCTTCCGAAAGACACATAATATACGACAAGCAACCAGTGTTTCGTCTTCATTTTAAAAGCCCATCAATAGAGAATGTGTTTGACAGAATTTCCGTCCTAACAACCATGAAAATTAACCATAAATTGCTGATTTTACATCCCCGACTTATCATCATACTCCATACAAAGGACTCTTCACTGTGAAGAAGGAAAATTAAAATTATTTTCAATTTTCAGTTCTGAAACAACATCAAGGAAAATTAATTCTACAAACTACATCCAATATGATCAGAATGATGAAACCTTATGCTCTCCTGCTCTTCCCAGAAATGGCTAACAATCTAATATTCCATATATCCATATATCCATCGCTACTTGACTAATGCAGCATTATGCAAAATATGCATGCATATCGAAGGAGCAGTGTCAACAAAAATTATACTTTGTTTCCTTGCGTGTCATTCCTCAAATAAGCATACCAATCAGGATATGTTTCCTTCTAATGCAAGGATCTCGGAATGCATTCCCAATTAAAGCCAATCGATATGCATTTACCAGACGAAGAAAGAAGACGAATTACTTGGCCAAATACTATTTCCAATGATAAACAATTTAACAATTTATTTTAGCAAAGCTAGCTTAGCACATAAATATGTTTTCTTTTGTTTATGGACAAACTAGATGATTGGAATCATTTGATTCGATGACGTTGTTTATTGGGAAGGTTGTTGATATTGATATTATTTGAGTTTCATATATATATATAATATGTTGATTGGTTACATCCTAGGGCTGTTAAATCTCCAAATTCAGGAATCAGAACGAATGACGTATTGACTTAAGATATATATATTGTAAAATGCAAATATTAAGCTCAAAATCAATGTGAGTTTGAACCAAACTTAGTTGAAGATTTAGAGAGAAAGGATGTAAGTTCCAGACATATGTATGAATATATATATATGTATTATTGGAACAAGATAACTTGAATTGAGGTCCAGCTCAAGGATGTAGAAAGTTAGGTTATTAGGAATATTAAGATAAGATATTGTGGAAGAAAAAAACCGGTCCTATGGAAGGTACTGTTTTAAGCCCACCACCTTACACTTTTTTGTTCACCAAATCATAATGCACCCCAACAATTGTACACTGATTTTTTATTCATAAAAAATCT
Source organism: Platycheirus rosarum (assembly GCA_963971375.1). Lineage (NCBI taxonomy): Eukaryota > Metazoa > Arthropoda > Insecta > Diptera > Syrphidae > Platycheirus > Platycheirus rosarum. The sequence continues at coordinate 40,027,289 of OZ020507.1, forward strand.
TGGAACCGTTTCCGAGAAAAATAAGCTTTAACTTAACGGTTATATGACAGGTACCTATCGTTAGTGTTTGAGCTCCAAAAAAATTTAAATAAAGTGCACGACTGGGTCGCACGAACTTGCTCTAATGTGCGATAGTGGTTTTGGGGCTTGAGATTTTTGAAAAAAAATGAGGCAAAAAATCATTTGAAATTTTGTTAATCACTTAAAAATCACTAGTTAAAACGTTTTTTGGAAAAAATGAAGTAAGCCATTTAATTTCTTTTACAGTTTTGAATTTTATGGACACATTTTTTTTAAAATTGGTTGACCAATTTTTTTCAAAAAACTGTTTTTTTTTAAACTTTTCAAAAGCATATTCCAATTTTTTTTGACTATGCCAACATCTAGCAGCTGGTAGTTGTTATCAGAAAATTTTTAATTTTTAACAAACCGTTTTTGAAAAAAAATAAACAAAAATTAAAAAAACTGAAACAAAATTTTTAATTTTTTTGATGAGTTTAAGAGTTTTCTCGGAAAAACTAAATTTGCAATAAAATTTGAAAACTAAATGTTTATCGAGACAAAAAAAATATTAATGTCATGTTTGATTGTTAGATTTTTTTTGCACGAATCCATAACTTGCATTATGGTACCTATAATCGCAAGTAAAAAAAGTTCTCTTTAGAATATCAAATTAACCTTATGTTCTACGGCTCTAACTTGCACTAGGAGTGCAACATATATTGATACATACATTGATTTTTTTTATAAATATTCTTGGAGCCGTTTTCGAGAAAAATAAGCTTTTACATAACGGTTATATGACAGGTCCCGTTAATTTTACAGCTAAAAAAATGAAAAAAGTCCTATGTAGAATGTCAAAAGAATCTTAGGTTCAAAATTTGAATACGATTGGCCCAACCGTTTAGGATGCAGTCCAAAATACATCCGTACAGACAGACGGACAGAATTTTGCCAGTAACTCAAATATGTTTCTCTATCATCGTAATGTCATGTGTGATTGTTATCTCAAAATTTTTAATATGCACGAATGCATAACTTGCATTATAGTACCTATAATCGCAAGTAAAAATACTCACGCATTTTGTAGAGACATGAAACTTGAATAAAAATTCAACTTATATTGATCGCAAGCAGACTGACAGTGACTATATTAAAGCATTATAGTATCAAGCAAGTCTGTCGAGCTTTTAGAGAGAGAGATAAAAACAAAAAGTAAGTCTGTAATAAAATAGCTTTCCTGAACAACAGACATCTTCAGGGCTATGTGAATTGCCTTACTGGGTTCATTTGTTAAAAGAAAACTTTTTTTTTTGTATTATTGTGGGTTATTATAACCTTGTTCCACCCATGTTTCCCATGCGATATATTTTGAGCTGTTTGTGATCACTTAATTAATTATTTTGTTTGAAACTTTGGGAATTTGTTCATAGTTAGAACTTGTTTGTTTGTATCAATCAAAAATCCTATATATTATGTCCCCATTCCTTCATAAACAATGTTTATTAATCCCAACCAATTTTTCACGCAATTCTTTTTCATTAGCGACGGTTTAAATAATGCCTTCGAAATTATCCAAGAATATCCATGCGGAATTCTAGAATTTTCTATCAGTTCTCTAACAAAACAAAAAAGACGAGATAAATGAAACAACAATACACTTTTTGTCTCAAACCGTTATTTCAAGCGTTTTTTCCTAATTCAATTCTTAGGATTTTCTCTTATTTTTCGAATGTTTACCTGAAAGATCAAAATGTCTTTGGATGGTATTTCTGATCATGATCTTATTACTTATTACTGCACTTACAGCAATGATTTTTCACATGAACCTAAACCATCAACTTTTCTGTTCGGAGATTTAGAACAGTTGACAGTTTTGCACTCCAAGATGAAGTCATCGACTTCTATGGCTCTCAAAGCCAAAAATCGATTATTCGTGTCAAAAACAGATACAACCCAGACCTTTGGTAAGATCTGGATTTCTATTCTGTAACTATCGCATCGATAAAATTTATCGACAAACTTTGAAAATTGGAACAAAATTCATTTCATCGTGCGATAATTTTATCGATTGGAATACATCGGAATGAAATACTGGAAGAATACGATAAAATGGTGTTCTGTACCTCTCAAATGCGACAGATTTTTCCTTAAAAAAGTTAAATTTTATTATTTGTTTGTGAACAGGCGATAAGACTAGTGACAGTCACATTCCTGATGGTCACATCTGATCACATTAAATTTTCACTGCGTAAAGTGCTCACCACGAAAATTACAAAATATGGCATCACTTGCAGCTTTCCATTGGAATCCTGGAATTTTGTGTTTTGACATTTAGACATTTTAGGTTAGATTGCCATTTCGTTGATTTTTTTTTTTATTTATTCAAATTAATGTTGAAATATTAATTAAGATACTTGCTGTAAAAGAAAACCTGAATAAAATTTACTGCTGTTACTACTAATTTTTAATGTTTAATTACAAAGAACCAACGAAAATTCACAGATTTCGCCTCGAAACAAGAGAAATTTTTCGATGAGTTACACTGCGAAGAAAACCAAATAAGAAAAAAGAATGAAAATCCTAAAACAAAAATTTGTTCTTTTCCCAAAAGGCAGTCGTTTTCTTTGTTTTACAATTTCATATTTAGCGTTTTCCGTTTCCCCTCGTTATTCAACATGAAAGTGACACCTAAATAGCAATCACAAGAAAAAGTCACAAAAATGTGACTATCACCTATCACAATCACCTTACGCAGACTGAATTTTTTGATTGTGACAATCACTTATCACCTTAGCCGATTCCCGCCCTTCAACAAATGGACTTCAATGAAAAGGAGAGGAAAATAAAAACAAATATCTTTTTGTATGTAATATAAATTAATTTTAATTTTCAAAGGTCTTCAAAGACCCAAAAATCAAATCAAAAGGATTCGTGACAATTTTTTTTATTACTTCCTAATTGTCTTTAAAGGTGTGTCCACAAAAAGAAAAATTTCTAAAGACAATTCAGATTTTTTTTTTTTTTGACGTGATAACGTCTTATAAATCGATGACACGCTACACATACGGAACAACGTTACTCAAAAACCCGTTCCGATTCATGGCTAACGCTTCACAACCGACTCATTGTATATAGACTGCTATAGTACTATCATGACGACCGGTGGACGGTGGCGTTCCAAGCGGCTCTAGGGAAAATTAACTTGGTAAATTGAAAGAGGCGAACGAGTCGAACAAAGAGAATTCTAAGAGAAACTCTGTGAACATGTACTTTACTCTTTGCAGTTTGCAGTTTACATATATACAATGATGCGAGTATAGTTTTTTTTTTGCACAACTGGATTGCTTCACACAAGCAGGGGGACGAGATGGCTAGTTTTAAAAAAGGAATGACAAAAAAGAAGAAAAACGACTTTTGTAAATGAATGGTGTCTGGGAGGTGGGTATATGTTTAAGCTGGTTGATAAGTTTATTTTGAGTTTTATATTTTTTTCATATAAAACATTCGAGGGTAGGTAGATATTTAGGTATGTACCTACATACATCCCTACATAATGTGTGTATTTACGTAGGTATACTTGTTATATTATCTTTGATAAAATGTTCAGCTAAATTCAGGTCGATCGGTCGGTTGTCGGTGTGGTAGATGGTGTGAACGAGGGTGAGGGAGATACTAAAAAGGAAAACTTAATAAGCACATGTGTATGTGTATTTTGTATATCCTGTTCTCGGTGACAGTGAACAACGAAGAGGATCGACAATGATTTTATTTTTTGAATTTTCATTTCATTGGCTTCGTTATCGTTGATGTTGAATTTTATGCACAAGTAGCTTTGTGATTATAGGGACTATGAGTCCCACCGTCATATTTTTTTTAACCATAATTGAATGCACATTGATTTTTTACATACAAAATTCTTGGAGCTGTTTTTGACAAAAATAAGCTTTTACTTGACGGTTATATCGCAAGTATCAGCTAAAAAAGAAATTAAAAAAATCCTATGTCGAATGTCAAAATAAACTTATATTCCAAATTTAAAGACAACTGGCCAAACCGTTTAGTAGACGGACAGAATTTTGCCAAATATGTGTCTCTATCATCGTAATGTTATAGGTATTTGATTGTTATCTCAAATTTTTTTTTCTGCATGAATGCATAACTTGTACTTAGTACCTACCTATAATAATTGCAAGTAAGAATTAAACAATTAGGTGTTACAAATGTAAGAAACCAAAATATTTTGGTTTAACTATAAATTTCTTTCCCGCGAGCTAAGCTGGGTGGGTCAACTAGTTCCTATTATATAAACCTCAAACAAACAAAAGATCTTTGTTACTATAAATCAATAATATATAATCAATCAATAATAATATAAATCAATTTACAAACAATTTTTGATTGAATTTCTGCACATAGTTCATTCAGATAGATACCTACACATACATATCTATGTACCTATATGTATATGTTGGTACCTATCTAAATGGAAAGTAAAATTCAAAACAAAAATCCATCCATTGCAAGGGCCTTTGTATCTTTGTATAAATACAGCAAGAAGTAAGTTTGTGTTTAAATTTCAAGAATGAATGTGTACACTATTTGAAGACGACAACCTTCATAATAGAATAGTAAAAAAATTGAAAATCCTAAAGAATTCGAATCAAAAGTTTGGTCAATGATGTATATATGTACAAATATGACAAATATGTATGTAGGTAGTGCTCATACAAAACTTGAAAATCCTAAAAAACTCAAATCAAAAGTCTTGTCAATGACGTACGCATGTATAAATACTTATGTAAGAACCAGTTCTCATGTTACATATTCCATATAAAAAAACGTAAACAATGAAAATGTTGGATCTTGTATAAATCCTTACAAAAAACTAAGCCTCAGCTAAGCGAAACCATTATATATTAACCTCAAAACTGCCAGCAGTTTATACACATATATACAATGAACAAAACAAGATACTGAATTATTTCATGTTCTCCTTCGGTTTTTTCTTGCCTCACATTGTCACATTGCACATGCGCAGGAAACTAAGCACAAAGCATAACACTAAAAACCATGCTCTTAATTCTCTCTCACTCAAATAAAATGTCCTACACTAGCACTCCAAGCGGCTCTAGGGAAAAAGATTTTTTCTCGTCTCATGATAGTACTATAGGCAATGTATATACAATGAACCCACTTTGACAATTTGTAAAAGTTCAAATAAACACAAATATATAAAGATAATCACAATACTGCTTTTCATACGTACGTCAACGTAAGGATAACGTAACAAAGCGAGTGATATACAAAAAAGTTCGAATTGACTGAACTTTTTCTAGCTTTCTGACATTTTACTCAATGAATACGTTCAAATTGGAACAGTAGGATCTCAATATTTTTTCATTCACGATGACAGAACAGCGCTCTAAAGCTTTATATATACGTAACGGAACGAAGTCGGTTCTAAAGCGTGAATGCGTTTTATTCATTAGGGTGAGGGGCAATTCCGCTGACTAACAACGCCGTCGTCAAGTCTGTCATGCAACTTTTGTGTTGTGCTATGACATGGGTCAACACTCTACTCCCTCCAACGAGCGTGAGGCCGGTTAAACATGCCAGCAACGACTTCGCCGGCAACAAAGAAGCCCGCAACAAAAATTAGTATTTCTGAAATGTTTATGAAATATTTCTCTTCTTTCATTCCGAACGGACAATTTCCTTATCAGTCAAGCATTTTAGTCTAGTCGACAAGTTTTTTTTTCGTGATAATAAAACATGACGCTATGATTTCAGAAATATTTCTAAAATGTATTTTAAAGAAATGTTTCTTTGGTGTGGACACATCTAAATATTGAATTTTTGAAATATCAATGGCAGCTCGACTTATCGACTTCCATTGGAAATTCCAGTCAAGTTAAGAATGAAATTTAAAGTTATCGACAAAGTTACAGAACCGGGGTGGCTGGTTTAACCTTCAATCAATCGAAATCGGTGAATCGAAGATTGTTCAAAATGTACCTGATCGAAATGAATTTTATAAGACTTTCATATGAAGGGCTTTCCAAGTTAGAATCTTGTGTCTAATTACCAAGTTCTTTATCCGTCGATTGAAACGGATTATGTTTCTGTCTCAGAATCTGATGTTTTAGATAGCATTTATTCTTTAAACTCTGCTGATGCTATGTTTTGAGTACATTGAAAAATCTTTTTAAATTCTGCATTGCATTCTAAACATTCAGAGACAGCTGGAAAATAGCCAACGTCATTCCTGTGCCTTAAATTCTTAATGCTTTATCATTTCTTCTCTCACAAGCGTCATTGGTTAGCTGTAAAAAAGGTCTGGTGTCAAAAATTACAAACTATATTAGTAGTTTTAAATAACTATGTATGTATATAACCATTTAAGCTTCGGTTCTGCAAACCATAGCTGTCAAACTGCCTCAATTAAGTTTTTTTTGTCTTGATGATACATATATCCAAGCTTTGAAATAGCCTAGGCAATGAAGATGTTCTTTGTTTGCTGGTTTTCTCAAAGGAGGAGTTGACCATACCACACGGATCTATTTTAGGACCTTTGTTATTCTGCATATATTCAAACGTCTCAAGTGACTGAGTCATATAGAGCAGAATTGGAAGCAGCTACCCAAGGGACCGAGTTAGATGGAGAAGCTTGTTTGTTATGACCCAGAAGTCCACCCAGGACTGTACCGTCAACTAAGTTAAGATAAAGTTACCAGCCTTAGTTTTAAAATAGATCTATCGCTTTCTGCTGAAACTGATACATTTTTTTAGAGTCAGGTCTTAACTTTGGTAAAAATCGTTCATACATATATAAAATACGAAAAAAAACCTAAAATGTCTTGTACTTTTTGAGATAAAAATTAAATTGAAGCATTAAGTGCAGGTTGATAAGATATTATTTTTCACTGCCTTAACCACTGTCAGCTATGTGGCTGAAGTAAGATGTATTATTACTTAGCTCCAATACTTCAACGTCTGTATTTTAGTGCCAGGCACATTTCAACTTAAATGTGATAAACATGTTAAATATGTCAAAATGAATTCAGTAAAATTCATTCAACCAAAACCACTATTCACACCAGTTTTCACACCTTGTGTCTCCATTAGCAATAAGGCAGCCGATTGAAGTTTCAGTAGCACAAAATTAATAATACCCAAAGGCCAAAAGGAATCATGTACACCTTTAAGGGAAGGAGTTTAGTGGCGCCCAATCAAAAACCGGGTGGTGTTTAAGAAATTATTTTATTACAGATTTTTCTCTGCTCAATAGGTAAAACGGCAAAAGGGACATGCTCGGTATCTGGTGGTAAGACAGATGCTGAATTTAAATGTTCAAATAAACAGGAAGCTATCTCATTGTCACCTCTATTTGCATCACCGTCATGCTACATAACGGGTGATTTTTTTGAGGTTAGGATTTTCATGCATTAGTATTTGACAGATCACGCGGGATTTCAGACATGGTGTCAAAGAGAAAGATGCTCAGTATGCTTTGACATTTCATCTTGAATAGACTTACTAACGAGCAACGCTTGCAAATCATTGAATTTTATTACCAAAATCAGTGTTCGGTTCGAAATGTGAAAATCCGCTTTTTTATCGACAAATTTTGTTCAGCGATGTGGCTCATTTCTGGTTGAATGGCTACGTAAATAAGCAAAATTGCCGCATTTGGAGTGAAGAGCAACCAGAAGCCGTTCAAGAACTGCCCATGCATCCCGAATAATGCACTGTTTGGTGTGGTTTGTACGCTGGTGGAATCATTGGACCGTATTTTTTCAAAGATGCTGTTGGACGCAACGTTACGGTGAATGGCGATCGCTATCGTTCGATGCTAACAAACTTTTTGTTGCCAAAAATGGAAGAACTGAACTTGGTTGACATGTGGTTTCAACAAGATGGCGCTACATGCCACACAGCTCGCGATTCTATGGCCATTTTGAGGGAAAACTTCGGAGAACAATTCATCTCAAGAAATGGACCGGTAAGTTGGCCACCAAGATCATGCGATTTGACGCCTTTAGATTATTTTTTGTGGGGCTACGTCAAGTCTTAAGTCTACAGAAATAAGCCAGCAACTATTCCAGCTTTGGAAGACAACATTTCCGAAGAAATTCGGGCTATTCCGGCCGAAATGCTCGAAAAAGTTGCCCAAAATTGGACTTTCCAAATGGACCACCTAAGACGCAGCCGCGGTCAACATTTAAATGAAGTTAGTAAAAAAAGTAAATGTCATGGACCAATCTAACGTTTCAAATAAAGAACCGATGAGATTTTGCAAATTTTATGCGTTTTTTTTTTTAAAAGTTCTCAAGCTCTTAAAAAATCACCCGTTATAAAAAAGAATAGTTCTTTTATACAAGCGTGTACGGTCAAATTAACAGTATAAATATAACTGGCGTTTGTAAAAAAAGATACCGAAGATTGTAAAAATTGAAAATTTTCATGCATCGCTGATTCTTTGCATTCTCTAATATCCTTTTTAAGTGTCATTATGCAGAATCTGCCTCTTCATGGTGTTGCTTTAGCTCCAGCTCAACCGATTTAAGAGAATCTCCGTGACTGACGACTGTTTTATGGCCAAAAAGTCATTTTGTGCAAAAACCAAGTTTTGGTTTTTTTTTTTTAATTTAATGTTTAGGCTCTTGAAAATCTCTACATCGCTCATTTACTTGAAGACAGTCATAACTCAAAAAACCCAGATTAGATTTATATGGTGCTGAATTATTCGTTTTGCATTGCTTTTGTATTATATGTTGTATGAAATGTTCAAATAAACGGTTGGGTCAATCGTCTTCAAATTTAGAATTTAAGGTTATTCTGACATTCTACAAAGGAGTTTTTCAATTTTTTTTAGCTTAAAAATTAACGGTACCTGTTATACAACCGCTATGTAAAAGCTTATTTTTCTCGAAAACGGTTCCAAGAATTTTTATTAAAAAAAAAACCAGTGTACTAATCAACTTTTGGTTAAAAAAAAACTTTATATGGTAGGCTAAAAACGATTCCTCCCCTATGACCGGTTTTTTTTCTTCGACTGTCTCGAAAACTGGTGATCCGACTACTATCAAAAATGATATTCAAGAAGATGTAGGTAGCCTAAGTAATTCAGGATTATGGTTTAAAAAAAAACACTTTTTTTTGTATTTTTTAATAATTTTTAAAAAATGTTTTCCTGAAAAATCAATACATAAAAGTTGTTAAAAAGGTTAAAAAATGTTTAAATAAAACAATACGATTTTGAAAAAAAAAATCACACTTTTTTACATTTCTAACAAAATTAAAATGGTGTTTAAATTATTTCACTCAATACGAACAATCAAAAGTCACAAAAAACGAATAAATGCTTTGATGTTAACTTTAATTTTCTTAAATTTTATTCTACAATGTGACCGCACATATGAGCAAGTACGTGCGATCCAGTCGTGCAATTAATTACTTGAAATTATAGCGATTCATGAATATAAAAAAAATTGAGATAACAATGAAACTTGACATTGCGATCATAGAGAAGTCTAAAAAATGTCTGTCTGTCTGTCTGTCTGTCAGTATGTATAATGAGTTGCGTTTATTTTTAAGCCATATGTATACCCGTTTAGGAAAAGCATATTTTTCTCGAAATCCGTTTTCGGATTTTGATGAACAATTTTGAGAATTTGTTTGTTGGTACTAGCTATTATTTAACCAAATTTACGGAAAAAGTCTATTAACTGTACCTTTCATAGGTTTTTTAAATGTTTGGCTTTCTCGGTAACGGCTTTTTGCATTTCTGTCAATTTTTTTATTTGAGAAGATCTAGGTAGCCAAATTAATTCTGCATATAAACATAGACATTTTTTTTCTAATTAAAATAAATTTTTGATTATTATTTTTTTTGCAAAATGAACTAATTAAAAAAAAAAACTGCATACCAAAATTAAAAAAAAAATATTTCAAAAAACTAAAAGTAAAAAAAACAGGATTTTATCAACAACTTTCGAAATCCTTTTTTCATAAATTCTTAATTATACAAGATGTGTGTGATGGCTTATTTCATTTTCACTAAAAACCTTTAAGTGTTGTGGTTTTGACAGTTTTTTTGCAAGTTTAGATAGTGTTATATTTCTACGCTAATGTTTATTTTATTTTTTATATTTTATTCAACGATGTGACCGCGCATATGAGCAAGTACGTGCGATCCAGTCGTACAATTTATTGATTCATTGATATGCTTTGACTAGTTTTGCCGGAAACATCAATAATAAAATTCTTTTGAGAAAGTCTGGCGGACAAATTAAGTACAATAGACACGAAAATTAAAAGAGAAAAATGCACGGCTACCAGTTCTAGTTTTGATTTGAATATATTTTTTTATATATTTAACGAGTTTTTCAATAGTAGTGGCCTGTAGTACTTAAGCTTGAAGTGTTTTTAAGCTAACATCTGATGGAGTTGTTTTTTGTATATTCAAATTGATTTCAGCCTTGCTTGGTGATGATGATTTCAAATTACGTGTGCTTAGGTAGTTGCAATTTGAAATTTTGTCACTTCTGGTACTTTTGACCCTTTTGAACTCCGATTTATTTGTATAAAACATTCGAAATTTGAAAATATGTTCGGTTCCCTTTTCATTGCTGATTTTGTATTATTTATGAACTTTTATCACTCACGTATGTTGTTTACTTTATAACAACTTGAAGACATTCGATTATTTTTCATATGAGAATTATTTCTTTTCCTTGAATTATATTTTTCACCGTGCACTCCATTTTACTGATCGCCTTCATCAAGAGTCTTAAACCTTTGTGAATAAGAAAGGTCTGCATTGCCACTAGCAGTCTCACCAACATTAGAAAGCCGCTCAACTTCCCGATAGTCACTAATCAATGAACAAATGTCTTCAGATGCTTCCTGAAATGTACTCTCTTCTATCCCCTCACTGGTAAAATGATGAAGAAATGTCCTCTTTTTGTACAATTGCATATATTTGGCTAATATCCTGCACCAAACATTCTGAATGGAAGTATTATTTGTCAAGGCTAGTATTGCTCGATCTATCTGTCCGATAACCCCACCATAGACAACAGTAGGTGGCATTGAATTTAAGCCGACTTTAAAACCAGTAGGAGACCAATCTACAAATTTAAACGATCCCTTGGATTTCAGAATTCTTATGCTGGTGTTGATGTCAGCCGGTGCAACATTACCCCGGTAGAGTAACACGCAGGACATATACTTGCCTCTGACAGGATTACACCGAATAAATTGACTGGATGGCTGAAAGCAGTCAAAAGTCATGTGTTCTGTGCTGAATCTGGTATAGGAGGCATTGTTCATTGCTACCAGAGGTGAATAGCTAACCAAAGGGAAGTGAATGCAGGGATAGGGGACGAGGTTAGTTTGCAATTCAGCAAAGGAAACATTCATAGCGCCCACAAATCTTTGGGAAGCTGTCAGGGCAGAAATTACCTAAAAGGAATTGTCAACATTCGTATATTTTAAATAGTGCTACCTGGGCGATTACTCTATTAAGATTTGTATATGTCGGAGAAAACACTTCTAATTTTGTTTTGCAAATGTCAAAGAGAGCTTCGTTGTCCAAAATAAAAGTACAGTCGCAAAAATCCATCCCATGTGAGTTGCCAATAAGCTGTTATAGGGTTCAACAATAAGCGGGGTTATTCTAAAAAGAAGAGCTTATTAGATACATATGTTCTTAGATTTTTCGAAGTTATTACGATGGCGATGGGAATATTATAAAATCCATTTTAGTCATTTTTCCATAATCATTAGAAATTTCTTCTATGATGCGATTACCTAGGCCCGATCCAGTTCCACCACCAATCGCCCTAAAGACTAAGAACCCTTTCAAATTTGAACAATCCTCAGCAATGCTCCGAAGGGAATCCATTGTAATGTCTATTAGCTCTGCTCCAAGGGTATTATACCCACGTCCGAAATTGCTACCACTGTCCTCTTTGCCTGTTATTAGTGTTTGGGGCTTGAACAGTGCTCCATAGACACCGGTTTTAACTTCGTCTTGAAATATTAGGAAATTATTCATCTAGTTTTTTTTTTTTAATTAAAGCTCTTTAGTTAAACCTATTACTGTTGGTTCTGAATCCACCATTATCACACGTGGTACCAGTTTAGAAGTACTTGTGCAATCGAAGAACGTGTGGAAAGAATCACCCATCGAGTAGTCGTACAAGAAGCCATACTGATCTATCCGGTGTTCCATACAATAGAGCTCCCAACAGGCATTAGCTATTTGAACTCCAGCTTGACCCACATAAACTTGAATTATTTCACCCTGAAACGATACAAAAATATTGTAAGCACATTCTTACGAGAAGTTCATTTTGAAGCCTTTGGTACATTACTGGACATTTTTTGTAGACTGAAAATTTTAAACCGCTGTTTTAAATAATTCATTTTAATAAAAATATTTTCTGTCAATGAGATTGACAAAATATTAGAATCTTTAAAATCAGGTAGAGTAATAATTTAGTACCTAGATGCTGTATAGCCTATATGGTAATTTTTTTTAAGTACATAAGTCAAGAACTCACTTTCATATTTTAGTCGTTAATTTCGGCTCACTTCGGTGAATACAATTAACAGAACTCATGGGCTCAAAACCGTTCGGTATTGGCAAAGGTGATCTTAAAACCTGTGAGATTAGATAGGTATATAAAGTTTTAACCATAGTTATGTTTTATGAGTTGGTCAGAAAAAGAAATCACATTATTAAAAGCAATACCAATAAGGGTTTTGCAATAAGGACTTGACAACTTTTTTTTTAATAAAACGCAAACCATTTGAGATATTTCAAAACCCAATTTTTGATGACTCGCCCACACATTTCGGCCAAAAAGGCCGCTATTTCGCGTTCTACGTTGGCTCAGAGCTCTTCCAACGTCGTCAGCTTGTTGGCATAAGCCAATGATTCAACGTAGCCCCAAAGAAAATTGTCTAGAGGCATTAAATCGCACGAACGAGGCGGCCAATCGACTGGCCCATTTCTTGAGATAACACGCTCATCAAACTTACTAATAACTGTTTTTTCAATAATATTATACTTTTTTTAAAGCGAAATAATCCAAATTCACATTGGGCAAGCTTGTGTTCAAAAAGCTAATGCTTGTTGGGAGTTGTAATGTCTTGAACATGACATAAAGCCTGATGGAAGTCTGTCTGAATGTCCTTGCGATAATACCTGTACAAATTTCTTCGTCTTAAAAACCTCCTGCGATACTAATAGATTCCGAACAAATTGTTATAGGTGAGGATAGTAAAAGCCTTTTATAATTTGTACTTTACGTTACGATTCGTTTTGTATATTAGTCTCCAACAGGCTTTAAGGTTGGAACCAATACTGAGCCAGCGTTTTCAGTACCTGGTGATGGTGATGGTTTGGGGATTACAAACATAGCATTGGTGGTGCGGTCAAATAATATTGTCATTCGAAAGATGTGGTGTCGTCTGATCGACAAACCTTACAGTCGGCGAGCCTTTATTCACCACTACATAGCTAAACAAAAATTGAAAATTCTAAGGAATTGGAATCAAAAGTCTAGTCAATGACGTACGAATGTATAAATACGTATGTATTTAAGAACCAGTTCTTGTATTCCATATAAACAAAATGTAATCAATGAAAATGTTGGATCGTGTATAAATCCCAACAAAAAATAATTCGCCTCAGCTAATAGAAACAAGATACTTCAGTATCTTATTATTTGATATTATGTCCTCCTTCTTTTTTTCCTGTCTAACATTGCACATGCGCAGTAAACTAAGCACAAAGCATAACACTAAAAACCATGCTCATTATTCTCTCTCTCTCTCTCTCTCTCTCTCTCTCTCTCTCTCTCTCTCTCCTCTCTCTCTCTCTCTCTCTCTCTCTCTCTCTCTTTTAAATAAAATGTCCCTACACTAGCGCTCCAAGCGGCTCGTGAAGCTAAGATTTTTTCGCATCTCATGATAGTACTATAAGCAGTTTATATACAATGTTTAAGATAAAATGAAAAAAAATTATATATTTAAAATATGTTTATTTATTTATCAGATTGCATAAATATTAAAATATGATTTATAGCTTTAAATTTCCGCTATCGTATTGATTTTATCAAACAATTTCCATCTTTGTAAAATATCAAACAGGTGAAAAGATATAAGTGAATGTGTAAGACAACCTATACAAAAATGGACAGTTTTTTTTAAGAATACTTATATTCATATTTTAAAAACAAATTATTCAAAAAAAAGTAGCCGTAAACAATCTTATATTATTAAAAAAATATTACAAAATGTGTTCTAAATAAATCAGTCGAGTACTTTTTGAGATCGTGCGTGACAAACAACATAATTGTTACGTCTTTATATAATAGTATAGGTAAGATAAAGGGTGTGCCAAAAGAAGTCATCCATCCGATGTTGTTTCGCTCTCTTTTTTTTCTAAATGAAAAACTTCGATTCTGTTTTTTGAATATGTTTATTTGAACCTTTAGAATTATATTGGTCAAGTCGAGAAGATGATATCGGCTAAATGGGAGCCGTCACAATTGATTGATTGACTTATGGCATTTTTCATCACTTCACAGATTGTCGCACTCGTGTCGAATTTTGTCGAGGGCTTCCAGAGTCTCGGGCTTGAACACGGGACTTCAAAAAAGACCCACAAAAAAAGTCTGAAACGGTTAAATCGGGCGATCTTGCGGGCCAGTGCAAATCGCCAAAACGAGAGATGAGGCGACCCGGGAACGCCGCCTTCAGAATATCGGTTCATGTCGGTTCATGTATCACTCTATGGCTTGTTCAATTGTATTTTACATCTGTCTAGTCCACAAATATCAAAACAGATTTGATATATTGGCAACCATTTGCAAAAATGAGAGCATCTTCCAATAGGGTGATTTTTTTTGGCCCACCCTGTACCTAACCTTAAATTTAATATAATAAAAATAAAAAAAGACAGAGGACAGACCAATATATCAAATTAAATTGAACCTTTAGGTTCAAAATTCAATTTTTAGCGCCTTTCAAAAGTGCAAGATGATGATTAATCATTAACCTTGCTCTTTTCATTTTAATATTAAAATAAAATTCTTTATGATAGTAAAATGATTTTTTTGTTTTGTTTTAAAATAATTTCTTTTTCGTATCGTACTTCTTCATTTTTACAATCCTGAAAAGTGACTTCTAGATGGAATAAAAACAATCTGATGACACAGAAATGAAGCACATTTTTTACTTTGTTTAAATATTAAAAAAAAATCATTTTTGACTTAAATCGAATGTAACCGCGATTTTACCTTTTTCACACAGATTTATAAGATACACATAGCAAAAAAAAACTTCAGCATTGGGCTTATAATTCAATTAACTTATTATTTACATACATAAATTACTTACTTTCTAATAGGGCGCTTCAGTTCGGGACAGACCTGGACCTGAACCAACATGCCTCTCCAGCCAGCTGATATCGTCTTCCACTTGAGCGCGCCACCTAAGACGACATCTTCCTTGACTGCGTCTACCCTCTGGGATGGAATCGAAGATCCTGCGAGCCGGAGCATTATTGTCCATTCGCTCTTCATGACCTTGCCATCTTAAACGTGATATGCGTATTTTTTGACTAGGTCAATGTCGCTGTACAGCTCGTATAGTTCTTGGTTGAACCTTTTAACCTCCTAAGCCCGTTAACGCAGATAGAGCAAAACATATTTCGAAGAATCTTATGCTGGAAACGACTAAGGATATCTTCAGCAGGACTGGGATGATTAGGGTCTTATACAGAGTCTCCTTTGTCTTTCGAGAGAAGGTTTTGCTACTCAATTGCCTTCCTAGCCCATAGAAACAGCGATTGGCAAGAGTAATTCTTCGGACGCGTTTTGTGGGGATGGCAAAACCAGACATGGCTCTGTATAGCTCGTCTCTATAAATGCTATCTTCCCGTCTTTTCTGCTCGTAGAGCTCGCGAGCAGCTCTCGTCCTTATTTGCAGTGCCGCTTTTTATGCCTCTTGTTATGCTGCATGGGCGCCTGCCTGCATTCGGCATCGAACCACAGGTTTCGTGGTGGTGGTCTGGTGAAACCTAGCACATCAGTTGCGGCATCTTTAATGGCTTGTTGGCAGTGTTGACACTGTTCTTCGGCACTTGATGCTGGCGGTAATGGATTTCTTGAGAGGTGACGAGATATACAGCTGCATCAAGGTAGTCATCCGAATCGATGTTACCTGCTCGGAAGGGGTGAACATCCAAATACTGGAGGCGTGACTTGCATCGATCGCAACGTGATCAATCTAGTTGACAGTTTTTTGATCTGGTTGCCGCCAGTTTACCGACAGTCCTACCAAAGATTTCTTCTTTACATATTTTGGCGTTAAAATCGCTTATTATGATCTTAACGTCGTATTTAGGGCATTGCTCATAGGTTTTGGCGAGGAGCTCATAGAAGTCATCCTTGGTGGCGTCATCTTTGTCCTCTGTGGGGGCATGAGCACATATAACGGTAATGTTGGTGAATTTAGCCTTGATACGGATTGTCACAAGTTGCTCACTTACGTGTCGAAAGCCCAAGACTTCTTGCCTAAGTCTACCGCTTATGACGAATCCGCACCCAAATAAACGCTGTGGTCTTCTTGCACAATCACCGTAGTACACGTCACAGTTTTTCATCCTCCTTTTGCTCAGCCCATCCCATCGCACTTCCTGGATGGCAGTAATTCCTACTCTGTAGCAGTCTAGGGCATCCGCTAGTTGTTTGGCTGCGCGTGATCTGTTAAGAGTTCTAACATTCCACGTGTTGATCGGAAGGTCGTTGTCCTTAATTCGTTTTTCCGGGTCGTCAACAGTTAATCCGTCCTTTTCCGAGGCTATTGGTCGCTTCGCAACTTTTTCTTTTTTTCCATAGCAGGGTTGTTAACCCCACGCACTACCCCCAACATTGGATTCCTTGGACAAAAAGAACCGGATAATCCAGTCAGTAACCCGCTTCGGGATATGAGCGCTGCCGTTGGCGCATTAAGGGCGCCACCATCTTACTATTTCAATGCCCTGACTTGCATTGAATTGTCCCTTATCTACAAATATTTCGAAGTAGCTCATTAGGGCATCTGCTTCGTTGACTGTTGACGCCACCGTTGGTCCAATTGGTTGGGCTCATCCGCCGTATGTCCTCTTTTTGAGGGGCTCGTGCAAGCAGAGCATTATAATGTTGCTATTTTTTCTGTGTTCAACACTCGCGCTTATAAGTTGAGCAGGAATGTCCGGATGGGCAGACCAGTACCCGGTTGTTACCACGGGGAGGTAAAATAAGAACAGTTGATGCGTACGAGATAGTTGCAGCATTGTGCATCGCCTGATTGACGCAATTCAGTTGTCAAAAATAAAAAAAATTATAAAAACAACATGTTCATTAAGATGCCAATTTTACAGCCGCTTTATTTACAAGAAAAATTACATTCCCATTCAAGGACATGGAAAAACTGCACCAATGTCTTTAATGATTGATTACTATGGAACTATCAGAGCAGAGCATTCTCACTCAACAAGTGACACAACCTTCAATAGTATAGTGTCCTCTTTCGATATTTCTTACAAATCATTTCATGGGCTATCTTCAAGTAAATCCCCAAAAAGCTCTCTAATATGAAATCCTTGTTTTCCATGGAATTTATTCCTAACAGACTTTTAACATCAGTCTTTTAGCCAAAATCTCCTGATTTATTCTTTACCATGGGGAACCGAGAACAGTTTCACCCCCTTGCACACGAGCTTGGAAAAAAGCTTTTTTATTCCGAAATGAATTCCTATACGATATCCTTCGTCAGCTTTAAGCTTTTGCCTCCTGTGTACACTGTACCTATTTCAAAAATCCTCCAATCCAATCAGTTCTTCCTCAATAGCTCAAGTGTTGTGTACGGTTTGCTCGCGAAAAAACGGTCAATAAAATAAAAAAAAAAAAAAACAGCCTAAATGGAATATCTTTCGCTCGATGTCCTTCAAATAAAAAAATAAAAAAAAAAAAAAGAAATCTGAAAAAAAACACAAATCCTGGATTGCGTATTCTCGATTTGATGTGATCCCTGTTTCGGTCGCTGTTAAGTGAATGTGCTTCTGCAATTTGGTGCGATACGGAAAATGCT
The DNA here is from genome assembly GCA_963971375.1 of Platycheirus rosarum. Lineage (NCBI taxonomy): Eukaryota > Metazoa > Arthropoda > Insecta > Diptera > Syrphidae > Platycheirus > Platycheirus rosarum. The sequence continues at coordinate 40,045,442 of OZ020507.1, forward strand.
TTTTTGTTTTTGTTTTTGTTTTTCAAATGAAAAAAATACCAAATTATGTTGACACTGCCTAGATACTTTGGATAATATCTGCTGGATGCCAGTGAAACACTTGACGGACTCGTGTGTTTCAAATGGATTCACCTCACTGCTGTTCGTCCTTATTTTGTCCAATGCTATTGGTATGTCTTCTGATGGATAAAAAAATGTTCCTTGTTTTTTTTTTGTTGCATGAAATAAATCAAATCCCCCAAAAAAAAAACCACTTTAACTAGATGATGGCAGGCTTTTTCGAGGTTATTGGCTCGGAAGATTGATACACGATACGATAGAAAGATGTGTTTTGAATTGCTAGATTCAAGATGATTGGGCAGTTATGTTTTTTTTGTGTTTTGATAAATTGAGCACCCACAAGTACTTTACTTCTTTTCGTTGTTACTGATGTTGAATAAATCAAGACCAACTCCTTTGGCAGGAGTGCTATTAACTTCAGATGAATGTAGCACCCGAGCTAATTTCTTAAAATTTCATAAGTGGTTCAGTGGTTCTTGGGGAAAACTTTTAGGTTTCCAGTGTACTCTCTAATAACCACTTTGCAGCCTTTCTTCATTAACGTTCATGTTAATTTTTTTTTGTCGACATCTTCAGCCTTTAGATGTTGGCTTTTTTTTTTAAGTTATGATTATGAGGAAGGAAGTTGTTGTTTAATGGTGCAGAATAAAAAAGAAAGTGTTTAAATAACTCTTTTTTGTCTACCCTTTAGAAGTTGAACTTAAGAAAAGTTTGAGTTGGTCATGTTGCCTGTGGGGTTAAGGAAGTTTCAATGATATTTAAGAATTCTTCCTTGCCCAAGGGTCTTGACCAAGTGGAATAATCTGAAAAAAGTACACATCTAGGTCGAACGGAATGGATGGTAGGCATATACAGTGCGATTCGAAAAATGTTGGTCTAACTTTCTTTTTTAGAATTTTGTCAAATTTGTTGCAATAAGAACTTATTTTTAATGAGGTTTTTTTGCCATGCAGTATAAATCGTTTCTTGATACATTTAGAGTGCTTAAATCTTGTACACTCGGTCACGGGAGCAAAATAGTTAATAGACCGAAAAACGGGTTTTTAGGTATTGCCTTATTTTTGGAGATTAAAGAATTTATTGATGCATTGTATTTTAATTTCTTTTCACAAACATTCTGTACATAATAAGTACTTTGTTGTCTTTCTTTTAGCTTTTATTAAAGATGCACAATGGTGAGACATTGGGTCTTGCAATAAAAAAATATCTAAGGCTAAAATTTTGATTTTTAAGCAAAAGCCAGCTTAAGCTAGCTAGAAAAAAAATTCTAGCGGTTTTTTCAGCTTAAGCTTCAATTTGTGTGAATAAAAATAGCCTAAGCTACTTAAGCAAAAGCTACAACAATATCAAGATTACTACACCCCTGTCTAGAAACCGTTGACTAGTATTTAGTCTTTGATCTTTCCCCCAGGAAAGGTGCATTTTTGTTAGATTAAAAGTTGTTATAAAAGTGTAGCATAAGGAATCCTGTAACTCTTCCGTCTATCAAACTTCAAACATTCGTGCAGTTCTTTCGACATGGAAGCATATCAGACAAATATTCTAATACAAATATGCAATACATTCTAATACATTTTACTCAATATTTTCGACGGTTCTTAACCAGATCGTAAACGGCTTTGTAATCAAATATTGGATAAGTGAATTTGTATATTACCTAATATAGGCTATTATAATCTTAAGCATTTTCGTTAAATACGGTTTTCCGTCAAAATTATAATTTATTTTTATTTGGATGGTGAGTACCATTTTTCTAACCGAGCTGACACAGGTATCTCTATCTATATTTATATATCTCTGTACCTATATAACTCTTTATCTCTGTATCTCTATATCTCTATATTTCTTTATCTCTATGGTATAGTAAATCCTGTAACTCTTTCGTCTACCAAATTCACAAATTCGAGTAGTCTTTAAGGTATGAAAGAATAACAAACAATCCTCTAGCAATGTAGTATTTGACATTTAAGACTCTCCCACGGAAAGCGTTAATTTTTCCTGGATGAAAAGTAGCTTATGTTTCAATCCAGCACATTATAGATTCCAGCACCTACTAAATTTCATCCAAATTCGTTAAGTTGTTTAGGTATGGCTGAAAATGCGAAGCTTAAGCTAAAATTTTGCAGCATAAGCTATTAAGTAAAATCTTTTTTTTATTTACGTAAAACAAAGCTAAAGCTGGAGCAGTCTAGCTTAAGCTACTAGCAAAAGCTATGACTAGTTAGCTTTAGCTTCATCTACAAATAGTTTTACTTTTTTTTAATCACAAGAGCCCTCTGATAGGTTTTTTCATGTGGATGTTGGTATGGTATTCCAGGCCCGCATAATAAATTTGTTTAGGTTTTTTATTGATTCTAGGCACTTCTTCGGAACTTTAAATTTTATTACTGACCAGTTCGTTACATTATTTTCAAAAAAGTCTGTGACCGCACATTTTACAATTCAGAGATGTGATATAATATAAATATAAATTAAGCATTTAAAGTAGTTAAATCGAAGGAAAATAGGAAAAAAAATCATAAAAATAAAAAATAAATAAATAAATAATAATGAAAACGAAACAGAGTTAAATAATCAACTAATAAAAAAATGGAAAAAATAATAATTTATATATATAAACCTACAGATAATATTTGCAAAATTTGATTTAGGAACGAAATCAATAAATAACTGTCAATGAATAACAAACATATAATAAAAAAATAAATAAATTAACATGTATATAAATAACTAGATAATACCAAATGAATTAAAAAATAAACAAACAAAAAATTTAAATAAATAAACATGTAAATAAGTAATAAATAAATAAATTAATAAATAAATAAATAATTTAATAGCTATACAAACAAAGAAGTAAATAAATTAAATAAATAAGAAAAAACAAAGGAAACGTAATAAATAATTTTAAAAAAAATATCACAGATTATGTATTGAGCTGTATCTCCGAGATATCACAGCTCTTATTGAAATTAATTGAAAGTTTACGAATTCTTTAAAAAATCGATTCAACATCCGCAGTCCTGTGGAGGTCTAAGGTTGAAGTATGCCAAGGTAGAATAAGCATCATTTTCAAAACTTTGTTTTGTGATACCTGCAACTTCTTTATGTGGCATATAGCTGCTTTAACCCAAACTGGACATCCATATAAAAGAATAGCTTGACAAATTACTTTATGAATGATTATCTTGTGTCATTTGTGAGCAAAGATTTTCGATCAATAAAGGGGTAAAGCATATTAATTGCAATACTCATTTTCCTTATCGTGTTTTGAATATGATAGTTAAAAGTAAGTTTTGTGTCAAGATGAACTTAAATATATTTTACTGATTGCACCCACTCTATCGTGTTACCATTTATTTGCAGCTGACTGTTAGGAAGAAAGCAAGCTTTTATTTTTGTTGTAAAAAAGATGCCTTGCATTTTGCCAACATTCAGCTTAATTTTCCATTTGTAATAATATTTTTCTAGTATTTTAATTGCATTTTTTAGATTTGTCTCAATGTTGAAAACAAATTTATGCAACGAAAACGCTGCACTGTTATCAGCAAAAATTGCTGCTTTACATTGCGGAAGATTAGGAAAGTCAGCAGTGTACATGTTATATAAGGCTGGACCAAGAATCTCCGCATTTAACATGAACTTGAAAACATCTATTTAATAAGAAGCTCTAGACAATTTTAGGCAAATTTAAAGCAAATTCAAATTGTATCGTTTTATGTATTATTCCATTCTGCCAGACAAAATCAAAGGCTTTTTCAATATCAATTAATATCATTTCCGTCGACTGTTTTCGTAAACGATGTTCTACAACATGGTTGCAAAAAACGTTTTGATGTGATGCGCTGTGTTGGCGTCGAAAACCAAATTGATTATCAGGGAAAATTTCCTTTTTTAAAACAATTTTTTAAATTTGTTCCATTAGAATTTTTTCCTAGACTTTGCTTATGTTGCTTAGTAAACTGATTAGCCTATAACTTTCAGCTTTATCTGGAGTCTTTCCAGCTCTAAGCACAAAAACAACCATTGTTTTTTTTTCAAAACGACCAGTTATTTTTAGTTGGATTAGGATCTCGACTGTAGGAAGGCCAATTTAATACTTCGACATTATTTTTTTCGAAGTGATTTTTGTTGAAATATGACACTTGAAAAAAATCCACTCTACTTTTTTTCTAACTCAGCAATCCGCTTTGTTTATTCTCTACGATTTTGTAAATAATAATATAAATTTTTTCTTAACTTCTTGAACAATTCTGAAACGTAGTAAACGTGTTTATATAATAAAATCGTAATTTGGTTGTTCCTAAACTAGGAATTGTTTTTATTCATAACCGAACAGAGAAGTCAACAAGTTATGGGCCAGAGATGAAAGAAGAAAAATATAAAGTATATTTGTTTGACGGCACACATTTTAAAAATTGGAAATTTCGTTTGATGGCGCTATTGGAGGTACATACATGGTCTTGAAGATTTTGTAGTCAAGGATCTCACAGCAATTTTACAGGCAGAAGCCGACGCATCAAAGAAAGCAGCATTAGCAAAAAGGGAGAAAAAATGTAAGTCTCTTATAATCCATCGCATAGCGGACAGCCACCTGGAATATGTAAAAGATAAAAGTACAGCGAAGAAAATTTTTGAAAGTAAGAGTATTGTTTCGCAACTGTTTTTTTTGCGGAAAAGCATACTAACTTTTAAGTGCCCTGAAGGAGGAGACATGGAACATCTGTTTAAGTTCGATAAGCTGATTCGCGATTTGAGATCTACTGGATCGACCTTGGAAAAAGTTGATGTTATTTGCCACCTCTTGCTAACAATGCCCTCCTCGTTTGAGTCTCTGATCACTGTTTTGGAAACTATGGAGGTGGAGAAATTGACTCAAATTGGTTAAAAGCCGGATCCTATATGAAGCCAAAAAGGAAACCAACTCGGACCTTCCACAAAACAACGACTCAATAGCGATGTACACGAAAAACAAAAAAAATGCTATTAGTGTGGAAAACTTGGACACAAACGTTCAGAATGAAAGAGTGGACGAAGGCAATACAACAAGCAACCTGACGCCAAAGTGAAAGTAAACTGAAAACTTTATGTTTGTGGCACATACAGGAATGGGTCTTAAAGCCAAAACTAAAAATTATTTTAGTTTTTATCTTGACTCCGGGGCAACTGATCACATAGTTAACAATGAAAAATGCTTTTCTAAGTGCAAAGTATTAAAGAACAAATCCAAATTTCAGTGGCGAAGAATGGCGTCGACCGAACTTACGAAATCTTCGTGTGTTTGAAACTGCTTCTTATGTTCATATTTCTAGTCAGCTTCGTGCAAAATAAGACTCCAAGTCATATAAATGCATCATGGTTGTGTAGGCAGCAAACGGCTATCGATTGTGAAATCCAGTTTCGAAGAAAATTGTTATAGCAAACGATGTTGTTTTTAATGAAAAGCCAGAAATTTATTCGGAATCAAAACCAATCGATCGGTTGTTTCGGAACGAAAAAATGTTATTGATGTCGATAATTAGGAAGAAAATGACCGCCCCAAGAGAAAACGAAGATTTGGTTCAAGACGATGAAAACCCAAAAGTACCATTTGATGAGGGAAAACAGTCAAGCCACCAGCAAGATTTAAGGAATATGATATGACAACCTTTCTTGCGTACGCTCTAAGTGCAGAGAATTTCATGGATTATGTGCCAACTTGTTTAGAAGACACCAGAAAAAGCACGGATTGGAATGAATGGAAACCAGCGATTGAGGAGGAGTTGGGCTCGTTAAAAGAAGCCAATACAAAGTTATTTAAAAAAGCGCGTTTACGTTTATTCGCCAAAGCCAAAGGATTTTCACAGCTGAAAGATTTTGATAACACGGAATCGTACGCACCAGTAGCGAAAATGACGACAGTTCGAGTATTGCTAGCAGTGGAAAATAAAAATGACTTACATGTTCATTATATGTATGTGAAATCTGCATTTTTAAACGGTAATATTGATAAAGATAGAAGAAGATGCGGCAACCCGAAGGTTATGAAATTGGAGATGAGGTATGTAAATTAAATAAATCCATTTACGGTCTCAAACAGGCTTCACGGATGTGGAATGAGCGATTCCATAGATTTATTACTGGACTTTAGCAAACAGCAAATAAATCTCTACTCCCATGGAGTGTAATTTGCAGTTGATGAAAAGTATCCATATCCATTGGATGTCTGATGTACCTGATGCTGTCATGTCGGCCGAATTTGAGTGCATCGATAAACTTTTTTAGTCGGTACCAAAGCAGTTATACGGAAATACATTGGAATCATCTTAAACGAGTTTTGAGATGCATCAAACATACCATTGACTTTAAGCTGGTATATTCCAAGAGTGACGATATTGATTGTTTACCGTTGAAAGGTTAAACGGATGCAGATTGGGGAAACGATATTAATGACAGAAAATCTATATCAGGGTATGTTTTCAAAGTTTTTAACTGTACGGTGTTCCAGAAAACAACAGTCAGTTTGTCCTCGACGAGAGCTGAATATGTAACCTTATGCAATGCTGCATGTGAAGGTCTTTGGCACAAAGAGTTACTGAGTGAACTGGGTGTAGGAATGGAAGCAGTGCATATATTTGAAGTCAACCAGGCATGCATTAAAATTGCTGAAGCACCCCGGGAACACAAGCGAATGAAACACATCGATATAAAATATAATTTCATCAGAAATGCTGTTCAACTTAAAAAGGTGAATATATCAGTTCATTGAACTTCGAATACAGTTGGCACTACAACATCAAGCTGAGGAGGAGTGTTGAAATATGACACTTGATTTAAATACACTACGTTTTTCTGACTCAGCAATCCACTTTGTGTTTTCTGTAGGATTTTTTCTGTCTGTCTGTCTGTCTGTCTGTCTGTCTGTCTGTCTGTCTGTCTGTCTGTCCGTATCGATTCCTACAGCTTATACGGTCGGGCCGATTTGATTCAAACTTGGTATATAGTATTGTTAGAGTACTCTACCCGACTGATTTCGAATTGCCATTCTAGCTCCAAAACTAACGGTATCTGCCTTATAACTTTTAAATGAAAAACTTATTTTTCTCAAAAGTGGCTCTTACGGTTTTGATAAAACTTTCTGAATGGTGTTTTTTATTCAAAATCTGTCTTTTAGTTTGAATGGATTTTTCAGAAAAAGTTTTATAACGGTACCTCCCATATGACCAGTTTTTTTTAAATCAGACTTTCTCGTTAACTAAATGACGGATTTTGATGAAACTTTCAAAATATATAGTGTTTTATGACTTAAATAATATTGCTTATTAAAATTTTCAAAAACATTTGTTTTTTATTTTTTAATAATTTTGTAAAAAACTTATTTTTTTTTTGAATATTTTGAAAACGAATCTATAGATTTTTTTAAATTTTTTCTCCTAGTATAAACTATAGATTTCTTTAAATTGATATACTCAAAAAAAATTTAAATATGTTTTCGAAAAGTTTTTCCATTTTGAAATAAAAAAATTATAAAATAAAAAAACAGCGAAAGAAATAAGATGGCTTATAACATTTTTTCCAAAAAACGTTATGAATAGTGTTTTTTGATTTCATAAAAATTTGATGAACTAGATGAGACTACACATTGACTTGCAACTTTCAGTAATTCATATCTTGTTGGTTGCATTATTTCTTACTTGTTCCTGTCACTTAAGCTTCTTTTTTTTTAATATTTCATCTGATTTAAGATTCCTATTTCGTTATGTAAATTATTATTCTATTAGTGTGTGATTTTACTTCAGTTTCGAAAGCCCAAACAATTTTCCGCTCTACCAATATACATATATGTATCCATTCCTTTTATATCCATAAGGCAAGATTGGAATAATCAAGATTTAATGTAGCGTCTCTTAGGTTTCTTACAGAAAGGGTTTTTTACCCAATTGGCTTCTTATCCCAAAAATCAACGTTTGGAAAAAGTTTTCCTTAGCTTCACTTCTGTTTTATATTGGGAACGGAACAAAGGTCAATAACTACTGCCGATTTACGTGCGTCTGTTGTGATGTCTGGTTCATTTGTTGAATGTTGCGTGTCTTTTTATTGGCAGGACTTAGGTCAAACTAGGAACCTTACCAACATAAAAGACATATTGAGTTAACACAACTATGGGATCTTAGGCTAAAACAAACATAAAGCTTGCAACATGACATTCCGATAAATTAATATGAACAACTTGGGCTAAGGATAACTGAGAATTTCAAAGAGAGATATTCATAATAAAAATGATTTCAAAACAGTTAAAAAATGTAGTTCTTAATATACAATTTTGAAGATATATAGATATCGAATATGATGAATAGAACAACAGCAAGATTCGATTTTGGCACTTTTTTGTTCATCTTGATTGGTGATTTGCTGTTATTAAAATACCCCAATAGCCTTATCTTAGTAGAATTCTATTAACACAAGGATGCCCATATGTTAAGGTGCCATTAACCATAAATTAAAATGTTCTTTTATCTAGCTTACCTCAAGGCAAAATACAAAGCTAAATGTTGTGTAGGCCAGATTGCAAGCGATTTATAAATAACATATATTACATATATGTATATTGCATGGATGTTAACATGGAACTATTAAATTTAAAAAGCCCTGTGAAATGACGTAAGCAAAACAAAGAAAGGAATTTAAAGTTTTTACAATACCAAGCGTTTTACTCTGCGAAAAGGCTAATATTTTGTTGAAATTTTTATATTCTAGGATTCTTTTTTGATATTCTATGGCAATCTTCCAGTACAAGGCTTCCAAGGAAAGAAATGTGTTCAAATTTATTCTGAACCAAACCAACATACACGCAGAAAAATGGTCGGTTAAAAATAACGTAAAACTCGTGTAAAACTAAGTGAGACTGCTACTATAGCACCTACAAACTCATCCGGTTAAATTTACACGAGTCGACTCGATTAGAAAAAGTTATTTAATTTTACTCACTGATTCGGTTAAAGTGTACTTAGTCTTAATTAACTAACATCCCGGTTATATTGGTCTAAATTTGAACCACATAATCTATTAGCAGCATTACATTTACAAACTTAATTAGTTGCGGCAACTCAATTTCTCGGTTAAAGTTTTTAGAACTAAATCTAGATAAATAATTTACACTTTTTAGGTAACCTATCTCCTCGGTTAAAGTAGCCAATCTACTCGGTTGGAGTAGCCAATCTACTAGGTTGGAAAAACCAATCTGCTCATTTAAATACACATACTTACTCGATTGGAGTAGCCTATCTACTCATTTGAATACACATACTTACTTTGTTGGACTTGCCTATCTACTCGGTTAAAGTAGCCTATTTACTCCGAAGGAGTAGCCTATTTACTAGGTTGGAATAGCTTATTTACTCGATTGGAGTAGCCAAACTACTAGGTTGGAGAAACCTACTACTCGTTTAAATACACATACTCATTCGGTTGGAGTAGTCTATATACTCGTTTGAATACACATACTTAATTCGTTGGAGTAGCCTATGTACTCTGTTAAAGTAGCCTATTTACTCCGCTGGAGTAGCCTTTTTACTCTGTTGAAGTAGCCTATTGACTTGGTTGATATAACCCATCTACTCGTTGGAGTAACGAACCTACTTGTTTAAATACACCTACTTACTCGGTTGAAGTAGCCAATCTACTCTATATAAAGCATAAAAAAAAACATTTTTATTATAAATGACAATACAAAAATATTGGTTTCAGAAATAAAGGTATTGTAAACTTATACGATAAATTATACAATATGTACTAATAATATACATACGTTTTATAAATAAAAAAAGAAACCTATTAAGACTTCAAATGTATTTAGAGTTAAAAGATAATTCAAACGTTTATCTTAAAATTTCTGATTTAATTTTTTACTTAGAATTATAAATTATATAATTTATAATATAAATATCACATTCTTAAACAAATTATTAAGTCATATTTTGCTATAAGCCTTACAAAGGGCTTCTTAAGACTATAAATTGTCTTCCGTTTGAAAGCATAGTTTTAATATTAGGAATAGGATTGGTGCAATAGGCAGGCAACTTCTTCGTCCATTATACGATAGCTTGATTATTTTTTTCACACCAATATGTCAACGCTTTTTTTATGTAGATATATTATTTGTGTAGTTGATAAGTTAGTCTTACCTTAAGCACATTAACCTTTTTTTACTATTGAAAGGGAGAACATTTCAAAAACACTTCAAATTTAAAAAAAAATATTTGAAAGGAGGACAAAATAAGAAAAAAAGACTGCACTGAACCGAACACTTTGAATAACACAAACAGAATGAACTGAGAAGGTGCATACAGAGAAATGATCAGCAACTTCATACACATAAAGTAACACACTACTCGATTCATTTAGCACAATAAAAGGGTTAAATATTATATTTTTTTTTGTAGCGGAGATATGTTATACAATATGAGTATTACTGTCTGGAGAAGATAGAATATGAGGAATGTGAATGAGTATTAGTGTCTGGATAGACATTTACACACTAAATATTTGCTTAAACCAACTGAAACAATTAAAGGCTCCGCAAATTGAAGAAATATCACTCAGTAAAAATAAACGATTAGTTTTCTATTTTTACAGTCACTATTAGGGTTATTCAAGCGACTAGATTGTTTAATATTCGAAATTTTAACCTATTTGTGTGAGTTGCTTAAAACGAGGTACTATTTAATTTAAACAACTTCTTACTGGGCTAAGTTTAAATAATTAGGTCCTTTAATCTTACATAAGAGATGTGCTAAATTGAATAAATGCAATTGTTTATTTTACCCAAGTTTCTTATTTAAAATATTGAATTTCGAACATTTTTGTCATAACGGAGTTTCTCGATTAATATGAACAAGTTTTTCACTTAAAATAACCTTCTTGGGAGGTTATTTTTATAAATTTCATTTAATCAAGTCAACTTTGCTATTTTCAGCAATGACTACGTAGTTTTTAAGTAAGACTACAATATTTTTAACACATTTTTTTTTAACCCACCGAAAAACGCTCTCGGTTAAATTTTTTTCTCAGTGTAACTCAGATCGCAAATGAACAAACCTAAATTTCTGACATTGCAGGTCAAACCGCCAACCTTCTAGACTTGTTTCTTGCCTTAAATATACCTTTCGTGTGCCATAGTTCATCGGACCATTACTGTGTCATTTCCTTTATACTTTGTGTAACAAAGCAAATTCAGTAAAAGAAAAAAACCCTAGCAAACTCTTAAGTCAATTCGAGAAAGTCAACTGGTTCAACTGGCCTCAATAATTTCTTCAGGATATTTAACTGCGGTGACTATGCTTACTCGATAGTAACGTAGATCTTAGCGCAGGTACGGTAGGAATGTGACCTTCATAATATTCAGATTTTGACACAATTATCAAATGGGAAATAAGAAATCACATGGAATTTGATGTGTAGAAAACATCGACAGAATATTTTATGTCTCTCTTCATTCTACCGTTATTTCTACCGTCAATGTTCTCGACAAATAGCCAGCAGTATTCCTCCTCTTTGACAGTTTCGCCGTAATTGTCGCATTTACACCCGAGCCCAGTTTCAGTCAGGCAGAGATTTGTTCTTCAGTCGTACAACTAGAATGTGGAATCTTTTTCCTAACTTTATTTCCCCTTCTCATTATGATGTTCAGAAGTTTAAAACCGACATCGACATCTCCTATCACACCCACGGCAAAAAATCCTAGTATTTTGAAATCCTTCCTAGAAGATGGAAAACAGCATTTGTCCAACCTGTCCCTAAGAAATGTGACCCTTCCTTCCCCTCCTCCTACCGACACGTGGCATTTATGACCCTTTTTCCAAAAGTCATTGAAACGCTGACTAACCGTCAGCTTAAAAAACATTTCGAAGACCAAACGCTTCTCTTGACCGGCAGTATGGTTTTTGCAGCAATGGTTCTGGCTGGGAATGTTCATCAGTCTCCCATTAACCCAATTTCAAACACAGCATTAAATACAGAGATTTTTTTTAGCCGAACAGTTTGGAATAGTTTACCCAGCGGGAGTTTAAAGTAGAAACACATTCACGCTTTACAACCGACTTTGACAATATGAAAAAGTTAAAATATACGGAAATGTTTAAAGTTTATCACAATACTGCTTTTTCTACAAACGCTTCGTTTGGCGTACGCAAGGATAACGTAACGAAGCGAGTGATATACAAAAAAGTTCGAATTGACTGAACTTTTGCTCGCTTTCTGACATTTTACTCAATGAATACGTTCTGTTGTAAATATCATACTCAGTTTTGACAAATCTTTTATTTATCAAGTAGTCTGAACAACTTGTTATTTTGTGTTTTTCATTAGTTGCTATGGTTACCTAAATTGAATTTGAATTATAGCGTAGAAACGTTTTTTGTATAAATATCTTTTTTAGTCTATCTAGTTTGCTCGTTAAATAAACATTCTTTATTTGTTCAATTAAAGTCTAGAGTTTTCTTTATTGTTGTTGTTATAAGTTCAACAGGATAACAGGAATAAGTTATATAAGAAATAACTTCAACAGGTTATGGGCCCAGTTCTACGCAGGAGAAAATATATCTGTGAATCTGCGTAATTTGTGTTTTGCAATTGAATTTTTTTGTTCGGATAATTGCTGGAGATTTTTCTAGAAGAATAAATATAACACTAAGGCGTATTTTTGCAGAATAGACAGAATGGAAAAGGAATCTTGTACAATCGAGAAATTCATTGATTCATCACAATGGATGATGTGGAAATTCCAAGTGCGTGTGAACCTTATGGCATTGGAGCTCTATGACTACGTTGATGGAACATCAATGAAACCAACAGATTTAACCTTGTTGCCTACATGGTCTAAAAAAGATGCTAAGGCACAGAAACTAATAGTGAACTCATGTGGGTCTAAAGTTCTTATTCATTTGTGCAATTACTCAACATCAAAAGAAATGAGATAGAAAAAGATATAAGCTGCATTCTATTTACGAACAAACCAACGATTCAGCGAAACATCTTTTGGAAGAGCAGTACTACGCTTACCAGAAAAACCAAGCACACGATATCGCAACTCATATTTCAACTCTAGAAAATTTGGCACAAAAATTAAAGCTAGCCGGTGTCACCATAGATGACAGCATGCTGATTACGAAGATACTGATGACTTTACCTTCGGAGTACCGACATTTTTCTACAGCATGGGATTCCACAGCAAAGGAAAATAAAACGATTACTAATTTGACGAATCGGCTGATGGTAGAAGAAAGTCGATTAGGAGTTGGCATTATGAATCAAGGCGAAATTGGAACGAGCGAAGCGCTGCTGGCAAAACGAAAAACTGGTTCTCTAAAGAGTCAGAATCAGCAAAGTTTTAAGAAAACACATAAACCGAAGAGACCTGGCAAATGTTTTAAATGCGGATTAACTGGACACTGGAAACGCGATTGCAAAGTACAGACACGATCTGATGGAGACAAGGTTTTTTTCAGCAACATTGTTCAATCTCTGGGTACGTCTGATGCTTGGTTCGTTGATTCAGGAGCCACTAATCATATGTGTAGACGCCGAGATTGGTTTACGACGTATTCTGAACTAGATACACCGGTTGAAGTTCTTCTTGGTGACGGAAAACTGATGCATGCATTCGGAAGAGGAGACTTAAAAGTTTTGTCTTACAATGGGATTCAGTGGATCGAGAAAACAATTAAAAATGTTTTATATGCACCGAAATTGTATGCAAATTTGTTCTCTTTGGCAAAGGCAATGGACAATGGTCACACAAGCTGGTCAGACAAAAATTCATTTAAGCTGCTAGATGGTGAAAGTGTTGTAGCAGTGGGAGCAAGACAAGGTGGGTTGTTTCAAATGATTTTTAAAATCATTGAGTCACCTCACGACAAATCAATGGTCGCAGTTAAGGCTGATACTCTACGCATTTGGCATGAGCGTCTAGGCCATCAAAATTTGCCTCAAGTTCGCAGTTTTTTGAAGAGAAACAACATTGATTTTGTCGACCAAAACTTTGACTGCGATGGCTGTGCATTTGGCAAACTACATCGACTCAGCTTTAGTTTGCGCCCAGATAGATCAAAAAAGTGTGGCGAAATTATCCATGCGGACGTTTGTGGACCAATGGAGGAAAATGGTATACATCATCGCCGATCTATTGCATACACGCCTGAACAAAATGGTTGTGTCGAACGTGAGAACCGAACCATTATGGAATCGGCACGGACAATGATTCACTCGAAGAAATTGGATCCTTAGCTTTGGGCGGAAGCAGTACAGACAGCAGTGTTTGTTTTAAATCGGACAGGAACCAGTACTGTAAAGGACAAGACGCCATACGAACTCTGGTATGGCATGCAAGCTCAATTTCACCATTTCCATATTTTTGGCTCAGAGGTTTACGTTCATATCCCTAAGCAAAAACGCAAGAAATTAGATGCTAAGTCAAGGAAATGTATATTTATTGGCTACGATGAAAACCAGAAAGGATTACGTGTCTTGGACAATGCAAATTGTGTCTCCGTAGTTCGTGATGTAAAGTTTTTGGCAGAAGAAACATCTACAGTCACTTTTATCGAGGAAGATGATGCGATCTGCAAGGAACCGGTAAGTGAAAATGTTTTCAGAGAAGAAAACGAAGACGAGGAAGAAACGAACGAACATCTTGAGGTTCAGCAAGCAGCAAAGAAGGTTCCAAGTCAACTGATTCCGGAAGCAAAAATTGATGAAAGCAATATTTTGAAAACACGTTTGCGTAACCGTCAAGAAAGTGCTTCTATGGCAATGGCCTTACTGTCGATCAGCGAGGAGCCCCAGTCTTATGAAGAAGCTGTTAGTTCAAAGAAAAGCGACGAATGGTTAAAAGCGATGGAGGAAGAGTATGATTCTCTTTTGAAAAACCGGACGTGGACATTGGTTGAAAAGCCAAAGAAACAAAAGGTCATAGACAATAAATGGGTTTTTAAAATAAAGAAGAACTCTGATGATTCAATTGAACGTTTTAAAGCACGGCTAGTTTGTCGTGGATTCAATCAGGAGTATGGCATAGACTATCTGGAAACGTTCAGTCCAGTAATTCGATTTACATCATTGCGAGCGATTTTGGCCATTGCAGCTGAGAAGGGGATGCACATGAAGCAGTTCGATGTTAAAACTGCTTTCCTAAATGGTGATCTTGACGAAGTTGTTTTTATGCAGCAACCAGTTGGTTTTAATGACGACAGTGGACGTGTTTGTAGATTGTAGAAGAGTCTATATGGTTTGAAGCAAGCTTCGCGCTGTTGGAATAATAAATTCAAAGAATTCATTAGACTTTTCGGGCTAAAAACTTGCGAGTCAGATCCATGTGTGTTTGTTAACCATGAGAATGGAAAATCAGTAATTGTGGCAATTTATGTGGACGATGGGATTGTGGTTGGAAATAATAAAGCCAACATTGAAGCAGTAATTGGACATCTTCAAAAACATTTCGATATCAAAGTGATGCCAGTGGGCTGTTTTCTGGGATTTCAAATCGATTAACAGGCCGATGGTTCCATCTTCATGCACCAAACAGCATATGCCAAGAAGATTTTGAAACGATTCCACTTCGAAGGATGCAATTCAGTATCTGTTCCAGCTGATTCCAACCAAATAATGTCGAATTTTGACGAATCCGAACCGAGTGTGTTTCCATACCGACAGCTGGTTGGAAGTCTCATGTATTTGGCCATAGCAACAAGACCAGACATTGGCTATGCAATTGGGTTAGTGAGTCGATATCTAGAAAAGCCGACGGTAGTTCACGAGAATGCTCTTAAACGGATACTAAAATACATTAAAGGTACAGTCAACTACGGAATTAAGTACAACACAAATGGCGATCATCAGTTGTGCGGATTCAGTGATGCAGACTATGCTGGTGACATCGACACACGAAGATCAACGTCAGGTCTAGTTTTCAAGTACAATGCTGGAATTATCAGTTGGAGTAGCACTCGACAGAAATGTGTTTCTCTTTCTACAACGGAATCAGAGTACATAGCAGCATCTGAGGCAATCAAGGAGTTAGTGTGGTTACAACAATTGTTTGCAGAAATAGCACCAGGCAACATTAAAGACATTACAACATTTTACATGGACAACACAAGCGCGATTCGCTTGATAAAGAACCCTGAATTTCATCGTCGCAGCAAACACATTGATGTTAGATATCACTTCATTCGTGAAAAATTTGAGGATGGCTGTTTCAATTTGCAAAATGTATCAAGCAAAGATATGATAGCAGACATCTTAACCAAGGCTTTGCCAAGAGAGCGTTTCCAATTCTTACGGAAATTAATGGGAGTTTGCGAGAATTAATTATGATTAATAATTTTTGTGTAAAGAACCTGTTTTTTATAGTAATCTAGTTTAATTTAATTTTTTTTTAAAAGTTGTCAAAAAGTGGGAGTGTTGTAAATATCATACTCAGTTTTGACAAATATTTTATTTATCAAGTAGTCTGAACAACTTGTTATTTTGTGTTTTTTCATTAGTTGCTATGGTTACCTAAATTGAATTTGAATTATAGCGTAGAAACGTTTTTTGTATAAATATCTTTTTTAGTCTATCTAGTTTGCTCGTTAAATAAACATTCTTTATTTGTTCAATTAAAGTCTAGAGTTTTCTTTATTGTTGTTGTTATAAGTTCAACAGGATAACAGGAATAAGTTATATAAGAAATAACTTCAACACGTTCAAATTGGATTTTTTTTTAATTTTCACAGTAGGTTCTCAATATTTTTACATTCCTGGCTAAACCGAGGGGGGGGGGAGGTAGACCCCCTCATATAGTAAACAATGTTTGTATTTAGTTGTTCTATTAGAATCCGCTATTATTTTACGGCGTCAGAATTCCCCACATAACAGTTGAAGAAGTTAGTACTGCGGTGAAAATTCCAATAAAAATAAAAGCGATTGGACCAGACGGAATAGCATCAGAATTCTGGGAAAAGATGGGAGATATTGGGACTAGATGGGTCATGCTTCTTATCTCCAAACTATATAGTGGTGATCAAATGTTAATCAGTGGAGAGAAATACCTTCTTCAAATCTACAAGAGGAAGGGTGGTACAGAAATTGGCATATTGTGTAGGTTCACGTTAATTTCTTCTCCTTCTCTTATATTAAATACAATTTACATATACAAAACATGGGGAATGAACCACAACTACAAAACTGTTGTACGGCTAAAAAAACTAATCTCTGCATTTCCGGAAGCCCAAGTATTACGGTTGAATGGTTTCAGGGGATGAACGAAACTGGCTATTTCTCTACACTCTGGAGCATTGTTTATAGAAGTAGCGATAAAATAATGAAAGGCATGAAACATTACGTCTGTGCTCAAGATATTTAAATGTTTCTTTTATTGTTCGGTCTATTTAGAAAGCTCAAGTGGGTTATGGGAGCACTTACCCAAATATGGGAATTATGTTCGAGTTTTGCTTCATAGACTGTAGCCAGATCAGACGGGCTGAAAAACGTTTAGCATCTTGAAAGGAAACTTAATCACTTCGTAGCATTCTTGGCGACGTGAAGTACTCGTATGGGGATATTTCAAAAATGGTGGTCTGTAATGCACATACCGATAACTGAGAGGGGTTCGGTTTCTTCAATGCAGGTGCCACTCATCGATAGTCGCTTAAGGATATGTTTGAGTTTTTGAATCATTAAATTCGATGCGACTTCTTATTCTTTACTGGACAGATTAGAATTTAATGCTCTTATCATACGCTGTCGTTGCAATTCCACTTCTGAAGAAGATGGATATGTGTCTGGAAACGAATATGAAAAGCTGATTGTGCTGTCGTCACAAAATAATTTATTGGATTTGTAGTTTCAAATATTAATTGTTGACAAATATAAGGAAAAGATTGGGAGCCCTGGGGCCTTAAGTGGCGCATTATAATATTACCATCAGAGCGCAAGTAGACTTATTGCTGCGAAAGAGCTTTCGATCTTCAAGATATTTCTTAAGCTTAAGTAAATCAATCAAAGTGCAATTGGTCAATAGTTTGAAAGAGAAGAAAATTCACCTATTTTGCGGACAGGCTGGACAAATCCACTGGGAAAGAGACCAGACCCAGATAGAACATTGACGTATATTAAACATAAAAGCGACGTCACCATATATGTACGTCTGTAAGACGTATACTGAAGAGCTAAATGTCTGGCTAATATCTATATAATATATATGTACATAAACATAGAATATATATATATATAATATATTATACGGATTTGATATATTGTAGATAGAACATTGACATATATTAAACATAAAAACGAAGTCGCCAAATACGTTTGTAAGACGTACAGAGGTAAAAAATAAAAAAATTAATTTTTTGTTGGTTTATATTTTTTTTACTTTACATTTTTTTGTGTTTTTTGCATTATATAATTGATTTGCGATTCATTATTTTTGTTAATTATTAATTATTTATATTTATATTCATATTAAATAAAAGTACTTATCTCATGTCGCAATGCAACCCGGGTCCGTTGGTACCAATAGTCTGGATCGCTAATCGCTCGGAAAATCTCATTGTGGAATTCGTAGCAATAAATCGGTATCACTTTTATCTAATGCATGGAATCTTTGTTCTTTAATATACGCATATTATACGTTGACGTTCATTAAATAACTTCAGATCTAAGAATCAAAGTCGTAAGATAATTAAAAAATATTATATGTATATGAGATGTACAATATTCGACCGAGATATATATTTAAAAACACGTAAAATATACGTTTATAAATACGTCATGTAACGCTCCGTGGTTTAGTGGTTATTGTGTCGGACTGCTAAACGAATGAGCCTGGGTTAGGGTCAGCTATGAGCTGGCCACCTTCTTTTCCGGGGTGCTGCCTCTTGCGAAGAACTGACAAAACCTCCAAGAGCAAAATTTGTCTCGAAAAGGTGCATCTCATATAACCGTTGGGACTCGGCGGTAAACTCTAGGTCCCTTCCATTCTTGCAGATTATCAACACACACACAGGAATGGTTGAGAGTATAAGTCACTAGGCCTTGGCCCCTTCAGGAGCTGTCGCGCCAATAAATTTATTTATTTTTTATTTAAATAGGTATGTTGACAGCAATGCATTCATCTTTATCGTTTAAATCAGGATGTTTTGTATAAATACAATAAACGTATATAATTCGATGCCAAATATTTATTGTATAATTTACGTAAATTATACATATATATTTTTTTCACTATTATCAATTAAATAGATCTACAATATCCATTGTGTATAAATTATGAATTTGTTAAAACTCAATTTTTCTTTATTGCAATAGTTTTGAGACTCGTAAAAAGACTGACTATCTTATGACTAACTCAAAACCCTGCAAGCCTGAAATCTGCTATGCTTTGGATATCTTGTAGCTTGTGCAAGATATCGCATTTCATCCTTTCCGTCATCGGTTGTTGACATTAGACTGCTTCGTTTATGGAACCAGCCATGTCAGCATGATTCGTTGTTGACGACGACGACGATGTGTGGCTTGGCGGATGTTAAGCGATCATGTTTACTTTGTTGTTGATGACGACGACGATGTATGGCTTGGCGGATTTAAAGAATTGTGTTAACTACTCCCCCACTAAGATGAAGGCCGTCCTCGGGCTTCTTGAGAGCCTTGAAGACTTCTTGAAGGTCGACGTTTTGGCGCTGCTTCTTCTGACGTTGTTATAGCTTAATGATGGTATAAGAAATTATAATGATTGCAAGTGTCGCGCAGCAAGCTATAAGTGGATGGGTCGTCAATTTTGTCTCCATTTCACCAATGTAACGTAAATTGTCCATGTTCATTCTATGAAGAAATGGTAAGCTCAATATTCTTTATGACCGGTGATATTGAGAAGCGTAGATGTTGCACTACCGGGTTGCTTTTTCTGGATATTATTTCGATTGATAAATTTAAACTCATTGATCCACACAGCATCTTCAAAAGTCAGCAAATACGTCCCGTTGATGTCCGTCTCAAAATTATTAGCCTCCCTTATTCTTGTATTTCTGTTGTTTATTATAACAATGCCATCATCAATAACCAACACGGATTCCCGATGGTCTGGTTGTGTGTTGCAATGAGCCATGCCTCCAGAGTGTAATTGTTGAGCGCATGTCTTGCTCTGTAATTCCTTGCAAAACGTTAAGGTCGTTGCTACGTTGCAGTTCTCAACAGCCAGCACTTGTCTTCCACATTCCGCTAACACATCATCTCCATTGAAGAATAGAATATTGCCGTTATGGGCAACGGGGTAGATTATTACTTTCTTACAAACTAACTTAGGTCTAGGATAATTAATTATGAAATGTAAAATATAATCATTTTGCAAAACCTTTACATTTGACACTTCCATAAGTTCTGTAGCACTTACATTAAAAAAATGTTCGTTTATTATGACTTTTAAGTCATCATCATCTAAAATTACTGGATTTGTGACCCTGAGCTTTGCAAGTGTTATAGAGAACATTAAATTTTGAATTTCTGAAATAAGCATTCTATTTCTTGCTAACAATATTTCATAAACATGGACAGTGTCAATTTCTGATTTTTTCGAATAAGCCAAAATAACGGGTGATTTTTTTGAGGTCAGGATTTTCATGCATTAGTATTTGACAGATCACGCGGGATTTCAGACATGGTGTCAAAGAGAAAGATGCTCAGTATGCTTTGACATTTCATCATGAATAGACTTACTAACGAGCAACGCTTGCAAATCATTGAATTTTATTACCAAAATCAGTGCCCTAGAAAAGTTGGCAGAAAATCCGCTTTTTGATCGACAGCGATGAGGCTCATTTCTGGTTGAATGGCTACGTAAATAAGCAAAATTGCCGCATTTAGAGTGAAGAGCAACCAGAAGCCGTTCAAGAACTGCCCATGCATCCCGAAAAATGCACTGTTTGGTGTGGTTTGTACGCTGGTGGAATCATTGGACCGTATTTTTTCAAAGATGCTGTTGGACGCAACGTTACGGTGAATGAACCGAACACTGATTTTGGTAAAAAAATTCAATAATTTGCAAGCGTTGCTCGTTAGTAAGTCTATTCACGATGAAATGTCAAAGCATACTGAGCATCTTTCTCTTTGACACCATGTCTGAAATCCCGCCTGATTTGTCAAATACTAATGCATGAAAATCCTAACCTCAAAAAAATCACCCGTTATTATTTACGGTGTCCGTTAATCTATTAATTTGCTCCTGAGATTTTGTGTTTATTACAGCTTGTCTATTGTTGGAATCTATCAATTGAGCTTGATTGAATTTAATTTTCTCGAAGTCGTCGAAGTCGGGGGTGCCAGCTATAATTTTCAAATCTGTGCCTAAGAAATTTAAACTCCTTGTGTTTCTATGGTGGATGCTTATACTCATAAAGAGTGTTTCTAAGTGCTTAATGTCCATTTCCAAAATTCTTCTTATATGAGATTGTGGAGGGAACAGCTCAGTGATGTTTTTTGATTCGTTTATTATTTGCCTAAAGGTAGTCAAATTTGTAGTGTGGCGTAAGTATCCGTTGCTATGCCAGACAATGACATCCCCATCTACCTTTTCCTACTACCTTTTCCCCTACGCTAAAATTCCTGTTCTGCCTTGTTTCATTTTCTCTTTGCAACAGTAATTCTTGGGCCTTTTGAACTTTATTTTTAATTCTTTCTCTAAGATCTGTCGGGGACGAGTGTATTATATCAATTGGTCTTTGGTTCGTAACAGAATGGACGGTCCTATTGTATTCTACTGTTGCTAATAGTATTAATTCAACTGTATCTTCGACTTTTCTGTCAAGTTTTAGGCATCTAGCAATTTCTAATAGAGTGTTGTGAAACCTTTCTACTTGACCGTTGGATGTGCTGTGTAAGGGTGGTGCATTTACTATGTCAACATTGAAATAGTTGACCAAAATCGACCTAATTGTCTCGGATTTTAAAGAAGCTTCATTATCACAAAAGATTTGTTTTGTATTTGGGAAGATGTTCAATATCTCTAGGATTGGAACTTTTACATCTATTATTGTACGTGATGGTATTGGCATTACAACCGTAAATTTGGAAAACTTGTCAATGCAAGTTAAGAAATATTTTTTATCCGTGGAAAATATGTCAACGTGAAGCATTTTTCCAGCATGCGAGGGGACTGGTGTCCCGCCAATCATTTGTTTTTTTGGATGCCGATCGTACTTCGACTTTGAACATATTTTACAGTTTGCCACAATCTCATTTGCCTGCTCTGTCATTTTTGGAAAGAAATAGTCACATAGGATTTGCTTAACGTTTTCTTGAACTGCTCTATGTGCTCGGTTGTGCTCAGTAATTATAATTTCCTTTTGTTCATTCGGGTCGAATATATCTAACACAAATTTATTAGTGTGCCAAAACTTAGTTGATGTAAATAATTGTGTTGAATAAAAGCTAGAACTGGCAGGTCACAATAAATTACGTTGACCACATCTATTTTAATCACATTTTTTAAAGTATTTATCAATGTATTCCTTTCTGAAAAATTTATGAAATGTCTAGATTTTTAACCAAATATTATAAATGTACGGGTTTAAGCGATTGGGGCTTCCTCTATAACTATTTGATTTCTCAAGCAGTTTAAAGGTTTATCTGTTGTTTCGATTATATAAGTCAAGGATAATTCGCTGTGAATTGTAGCGGCATCAGAAGACACCTCATTCTCCAATGCATTAATATTTTGTCGCGAAAGTGCATCAGCGACATAATTCTTCTTTCCTGGCTTGTAAAACATTTGAGCATTATGCTCGTCTACAAAAGCTTTCCAGCGCTTAATTTTCGCATTTGTGTTTTTATCTGAAACTGAAAATGAAAGAGGTTGATGGTCCGTAAAAATATTTAGAGTTTTCATTCCATAGAGATAGTTACGTAGATTTTTTAATGACCACACTATGGCCAACAGTTCTCTTTCATTTGTTGCAAATTGCAACTCTTTATCTTTGAGTGTTCTTGAAATCGTTGTTATAGGCTTTTCGTTTTATGATAAAACCGCTCCAAGACCATGTGATGAAGCATACGTCGTAAGATCGAAAGGCTTCGTGTAGTCTGGATATAACAATGTGACGTCTTCTGACGCCAACATTTCTTTTAATTTATTAAACGCTTGGAGTTCTTTCTCTTTTAATTCTATTTGAATTTTTTTTGATTGATTGGCACTTATTTTCCCATTCTCACCTTTTAATAAATTGGTAAGTGGTTTAGCTATTGACGCGAAATCTTTTATGAAACATCTATAATAACTAGCTAGACCCAGAAATGATCTTATTCCAAAGAGTGTAGAAGGTTGTGAGTAATTTTTAATTACCTCCACTTTAGCAGGGCAAGTTTTTATACCATCCCTAGACACTATAAAGCCTAGGTACTCGACATCAGTCTTAAAAAAGTTTGATTTTTCTCGTGAAACCCTCATGTTTGACAATATCGTTGCAATGTTTGGGATAGGATACTTATCGTCTATGGTTTTTTGGTTGAGCTTTCGAAAGCCCATTACCAAACGTTTCTTTTTATTGCCCAACTCATCTGTTCCCTTTTGATCAACTACCCAAATGGGATTATTGTAAGGTGACCTTGACGGTCTAATAATGCCATTCTTCAGAAGATCCTTAATCTCATTATTTACGAAATCTGTCACACCCATAGGATATGGGTAAAATTTTGAGTAAATGGGGTCTTCACTTACTGTACGAATTGTAGCAACGATGTTTGTATTATACGGCAAAGATTCATTTGAATCTGCAAATGTTTTTATGCTATTACGTATCATATTTTTAAAATCTATGTTTACGGATGCTGGAACCATTGTATATAAACTGCAGTCTATATACAAAGGCTGGAACCTTAATGTCCTCTACTTTCGTAAAGTTCACATTTACGCATTTATGCAACAGAATAGTTTCTAACCCTGAATTGAAGCGAATTAAATTATCTTTTAAGCAAATTGTGGCATTAACCTGTATTAACAGGTCAAGACCAATAATTCCGTCAAAAATTGACAGGTTGGGTAAAATAAAAAATGTGCTATTTCTCCTAAAAAATGTACATAGTCATAATCCTCAGCTTCCACTTCATCTGCCTGTAATGCAGCTGTGGCTTCATAGTCACCTTCAGTATTCCGTGGAGGATTTTCCTGTAAATAATTTACTCTTTGGCGACGCTGTCCCGATTGTCTTTGGGAGCTACTTGGCCTTTTATTCCTTTGTTCTTGCCCTTGATCATAGGTATCGTTACTTTTTACTTGCGATTATAGGGACTATAAGGCAAGTTATGCATTCGTAAAAAAAAAAAAAAAAAATTCTAACAATCAAACATGATATTACGATGATAGAGAAGTAAAAAAAAGTGGGTCCGTAAATTCCGTCCGTCTGTCTGTCTGTCTGTCTGTCTGTCTGTCTGTCTGTCTGTCTGTCCGTATCGATATCTACAGCCTAAACGGTTGGGCCGATTTGATTCAAACTTGGTATATAGTATTTTTAGAGTGCTCTACCCGACAGTTTTTGGAATTGGCATTCTAGCTCCAAAACTAACGGTACCTGCCATATAACTTTTATTAAAAAACTTATTTTCTCGAAAACGGCTCCTACGATTTTGATTAAACTTTCAGAATGATGTTTTCTGTGCAAAATCTATCTCTTAATTTTAATGGATTTTTCAGAAAAGGTTTTATAACGGTACCTCCCATATGACCGGTTTTTTAAAATCAGACTTTCTCGTTAACTAATTGACGGATTTTGATGAAATTTTCAAAATATGTAGTGTTTTATGATTTAAATAATTTTGCTTATCAAAATTTTCAAAAACATTTTTTTTTAAATTTTAATAATTTTTTTAAAAAAATATTTTGTTTTTTGAATATTTTGAAAACGGATCTATAGATTTTTTTTTAAATTTTTCTTCTAGTATAAACTATAGATTTCTTAAAATTGACATACTAAAAAAAATTTTAAAATATGTTTTCGAAAAGTTTTTCAAAAAAAACATTTTTTTGAAAAAACTGGTCGAACGATTTTGAAATGAAAAATTCAT
Source organism: Platycheirus rosarum (assembly GCA_963971375.1). Lineage (NCBI taxonomy): Eukaryota > Metazoa > Arthropoda > Insecta > Diptera > Syrphidae > Platycheirus > Platycheirus rosarum. The sequence continues at coordinate 40,070,570 of OZ020507.1, forward strand.
AAAATAGAAAACAGCAAAAGAAATAAGATGGCTTGCAACATTTTTTCCAAAAAACGTTATGAGTAGTGTTTTTTTGAATTCAGAAATTTTTTTCCCCAACATTTTATTTCATATTGCTCGGCTAAGCCCTAGCCAAGCCATTAGTCAAATAAAAGAAAGTGACAACCTACATTACATACATACTTACGTATTTTAAAGTATTTTTCATCATCATAAAAGCACAGAATAAATAAGGAAGCCTTTGATAAACACACAAAAACAACTAACAAATAAAAAAAACTATTCGATTACTACTGAATGCAAAAATTTCAATCGAGAAAACAAAAGTTTACACCTTCCTATAAATAAACAAAACCACTGTGTTAACTTTTAATATTGTCTCTATACCTACTGGCTTAACAGTAGTTGGAACACGTATCTTAATTTTAGTACCTACCTTCCTTCCAACCTTATTATAGGTACCTAAATCCTTTATAAATTCCATTGGTCCCATATTGGGACGTATAAAGGTCCCTTTACCTAGCATTATTGCCATACTGCTGATTCCGACGAATCTTTATGCCAGTTGTTCAAATTTTTCCATACCAAAATGAAAATTTAACTGAAAAAAGTCCTTTGTATCTTTCTATTAGCAAATTATATTATAAACAGTAAGCAGCAAGTGGAAAGATAATACTACACTAAAAAACTGCAAAAGCTAACAATCCTATATATTTATTAGTTTATCCCTTTGTCGTGACGCATGTTCGTTCGAGCTTCACCCCAAAACGATTCTAAGGAAGTTGCACGTCATACAAAAAATATTAAAATAAAATCTTTGTCAAAAAGACGCCTGCACTTAAAAAGGATTAGCACATAAGAGCAAGTACGTGCGATCCAGTCGTGCAATTTATTTTTTTTTGATAGCTAGTAAATTGGCGTAAACGTGATGATGTCGGATCAACATCCATTTTTTCACGACTGCTGGGGACTTTAGAACTGATAAGTTCCAATTGTTTGTCATTTTCATAACTTTGCCTTTTGTTAAAATATGGATTTTTGCCCTGCTTATTAATTTGGCTGCTATAATTAAGGTTATAACTATTATTATTGTTTTGGTAACTGTTCGGCGATCGTTTGAACTCGGACCTTAGATATTTTTCTTCTGAATTTTTCGCATAACACGCCGCAAACAAATACCTTTCACTGTTTGCTTCAACTTCTTGAGCCAAAGCCAAAGCAGTAGGTATATCAGACGGACAGGCCGAAAACAGAATATCACTTAATGGTTTTTTTAACCCAGATATGGAAACCCTGAGGGCGTCTCTTCTGTACTTTTCGTTAAAAGCAATGGCTAATGCACTGTCATAGGACATATTGGTTTTATTTGTAAGGAGGGTAAGCTTTTTTTCAATCTCGTCATAATATTCAAGCACTGTAAGGTTCCCTTGTCGCAATGTACTGAGCTCTTGCTCAATTAAATAAATCGGACGTACATCAGCGTACGTAAAATCTAACCAAGCTATAATAGCTTTAAAATTTAAAACTGTATTAAATGAAGCCAGAAGAGCATCGGCTGGGTCTCTTTTTTTATTTCTTATTATTCCAACTGCCTGGTAATGTCTAGAACTACCATCGTATTTTTCGAAAACTTTGTAAGCGGGGTGAACCGCTTGACGCCAAGAGACATAAGTGCTCTGTTTGCCCTCAAATTCCGGGAGAAATTTAACTATGTCGAGACACTCTTCACACGTTTTACCTTCCACAATTTCAATTTCTTTAAAAAATTCAACTTCGGGTTTGTTTGGTGTCACTGTTAATTTTTTCACTGCCTCACTTAACTTTTGTTCAAAATCTACTCTTTGTGCTTGAAGGGCACCACTGACTGCGGATTCTATTAATACTTTTAAATCTGTAGCATTAATTTTTTTTCTATTGCTTTCCCTATTCGTAAGTAATTAAACTTTTCTAATAGTATTTCGATATTTTCAGGTTCGCTCATTAACCGTTAAGAATATTCAAATGCAGTTTAATTAATTCCAATATTATTAAAAAAGGTCAATCAATAGAAGCACTCAAAAGAAATAAATACAATAACACTTGCAAGCTTTACAAATAAAAATATTCAAAGTATAGACAAATTCTTACATTCTTAGATAAAAGAAAATAATTCTTAATGCTCGAAGTGATGAATGATGATGATTTCCAGTTGGTTGATTCCGGTTGATATTGGTTAGTTCTTCCAAGTTGGGCGCCAGTTATGAATTTATTAAAACTCAATTTTTCTTTATTGTAATAGTTTTGAGACTCGTAAAAAGACTGACTCTCTTATGACTAACTTAAAACCCTGCAAGCCTGAAATCTACAATGCTTTGGGTATCTTGTAGCTTGTGCAAGATATCGCATTTCATCCTTTCCGTCATCGGTTGTTGACATTAGACTGCTTCGTTTATGGAACCAGCCATGTCAGCATGATTCGTTGCTGACGACGACGACGATGTGTGGCTTGGCGGATGTTAAGCGATCATGTTAACTTTGTTGTTGACGACGACGACGATGTGTGGCTTGGCGGATGTTAAGCGATCATGTTTACTTTGTTATTGATGACGACGACGATGTATGGCTTGGCGGATTTAAGGAATTGTGTTAACTTATATAATTTTGTTGATGAATGAATTAATAAATAAATTAAACTCTTAACTTTTTGAATTTTTATTTAAAATATATTAATTTTTTTTGATTTTGTCAAGCCCGAAGATGATTTATAATTAAAGAGCAAAACGCGTCGCTTATTTATATAAAATATAAAAAAATATTTAATGTTGCGACAAAATTAAAAAAAAATTTAATAAATTATAAATAAAAATTAAAACAGGTTTTTAATTTTTTTTAGTACTTCATTCATAAACAAAACTGTATTATTCACGTTTATCATAGACGTATACATGTATTATATATAAATTAGACCTTCTTGATAATGATGACACCTAGTGGCAGGGCTCAGTTTGCCACAAATTTGCCTGCAAGCAAATAAGCATAGGATCCGACAGTTATCATTAGGTTTAATAATTTTTAATCTATACGGGACGAAGTTTCTCATTCCTAAGAGAATAACATTTGTTACTATAAATGCGTAAATTATAACAAAAGGAGTTGAATTTAATGTTTCAAAAATGTAATGCTGTTTCTTGTCATTAAAGTGTTTAGGTTCTATATACATTAACGTCTATTCCTCCAAGGCTTTTGTATAATTCTCACATTTAAGAGTCCTTCTAAAAAAATCTTAGGTTTATTGCATAAAATTAAATATAAATCTTAAAAAAACAATTTACGACTGATTAACTTGAGCGACAACATAACATTTTATGTTTTTTTTTTCATTTAATGGCCATTTTTACAAATAGTACTCTAGTAGCCAGCTGTATCCTTCCCCTAAAAAAAATGTGTACTTGTCGTATACGCTGATTATATAAAAAAAAAAGATTTGTAATAAACCTACTTATTCTAGAAATCTACGTGACATAAACGCTCGGAATATATGTTAGGTATTTAATAGAAACTTATCCAATTCAGGGTCACCACATAGTAGATAAGTTCTGCATGAGATAAACGAAATAATAAGTAATCATGTACCTGGGACAATTAACAAACGCTTAGAAGGTTTTGACCATGAAATAAAAGCTTATATAAAAAGTGTTTTTGAAATGGGATAAAACAAAGATGATTTTCTTAAATAGACAAGAAATTTCCTGAATTCTAAAGAAAAACTTTTGGCGTTGTAAGATAAATATGACTTATGGCATATGAACGCCTCGGCTGGCTCGGACGTAGTCTAATCTGAAGGTCCAATTTTCGATAACTTTTCTAACATTTCTGACCGTATATTGGCAATAACGCGGCGAATGTTGTCCTCCAAGTGGTCAATCGTTTCGGGCTTATAGGAGTAGACTAGTGACCTCACATATCTCTACAGAAAATAGTCAAGCGGCGTTATCGGACGATCTTGAAGGCCAATTCACGGGTCCGTAACATGAAACTATGCGTTTCCTTTCTTTCAATAAATCAATTGTGGCATGAGCTGTGTGACATGTTGCGCTGTCTTGTTGAAACCACAGCTCCTGCACATCATGGTTGTTCAATTGATGAACGAAAAATTCAGTAATCATGGCTCTATAGCGGTCACCATTGACTGTAACGTTCTGGCCAGCATCATTTTTAAAGAAATACGGACCAATAATTCCACTAACCCATAAAGCACACCAAACAGTCAGTTTTTGTAGATGTAACGATGTCTTAACATACACTTGAGATCACTCCAAATACGGCATAGTTTTGTTTATTGACGTATCCATTCAACCAAAAGTGAGCTTCATCGCTAAACAAGATTCGCTTATGAACGGCAATCTTGTTTTGGGCCCATTCACCGAATCTATGCCTTGATAGGTGATCCACGCAAACCACCTTTCCGCAAAATCTTCCATAAAGTGGATGGACACATTTCCAATTCCTGTGCACCATAACGGATAGACTGACTCGGGTCTTCCTCTACGCTACACTGTACAGCAGCAATAACTTCTTCTGTACACACTGTAAGACGTGCCTGTGGATGCGTATCATTTAGAGTAAACGTGGTGCGAAAACGTTCCATAGTTAATCGAATTAAATGCTCTGATGGACGAATATGTTGACCGTGCGCGATACGTATTTCGAACAGAACCATGATTTTTTAAAATAAATTTGCTTTGTTCAGGCGTCAGTCTATTCATGTTGAAATGCCAAGCCAAACTAAAAATAAATCACTTGACAGCTGACAAAATGGCCGCCATTTAAAATAGTGTTACCAATTTAAAGTTCTATACCTCTAAAAAAACCAACCTTTATAAAACTTGTAATGGAACTCTTTGATTTATAAATTAATAACATAATTTAAGTCAGCGAATCAATTGGTATGTATAAACAACATCATAAAATGTATGAACTTGCAAATTGCTTTCAAATAAATTAGTTAATGTCTTCAGCTCACAAAGAAATTTGAATAAGTTTTCCACAGTAATTTCAGTTCACACTTATAGGAGTATTGTAAATTGTATTTCAAAATAAACCTATTCAAATATTTCTTAACTCTACACATAAGTTACTTAGCCAGTCAGCCAATCCTCTTTGATGAAATTTTCCATTTCCATTACTTTTTACAGATTGGCGCCTCTGATTCATGAAAGAAAATAATTGACCATCTAATTGGAAATGAACGCCGTGCACATCGATACCTTTGAGTTCCCAACATAAAGAATCAATTAATCATGGTTCGATAGGGAATACCATTCACTGTGCTGCCCGTCGCTCCAGGCACCTCTTCCTACTCTCCAAAAAAATAAGGCCCAATGATTTCTCCTTTGGTTAAACTACACCCCACAAAAAATGTGGCATTGCTAATTGAGAGATTTTGTGTTCGTTATTTTTAGCTTTTTTGGTTTCCAAGTGCCAAAATCGAGTTTATTAGCAATAGTCCGTAAAATGTTCTCGACAATACCTGGAAATCTTCAGAAATCAAAAAGAACTTTTTGACGACCTACACACCTTCGATAATAATAAAAAAAAAAACATTAAAATAAAGATATTCTTCAAAACCATTTTAACTTTTATTTAATATAACTTTTAAACAACAAAAGAATCCTTTCAATTGCTATCACTTTTCTTCGTCCTTTCTTTGGTTCTTGCAACTCGAATTAATGAAGAAAAATCAGTTTTAATGATAATTAAATTAAATTACAAATTTCTGAAACTTCTTCGTTTCAATACTACTTTCTTCTGTCAAAACCGTAATAAGTTTTTGTGAAACTTTTAATCCTTATAAATTATTAAAAGTTCATTGACGTCAATCATTCTTCACTCTTGCGCTAAAGGTTTTGGATCCATGAAAGAAAAAAATATTTTTTTTAAGCCACGACAAGGAAGATCAGATAAATAGTATTCATGACATTTTTTTCGTCTTCGTGTACATGCAGAGCAATAGAGTTTAAACAGAATAAAGGACTTCATTTAAATTTTGTTAACTGTTCCTTTTAGTAATTTCCAAGAGGAAAACATTGAGTTTGGGATTGTTTCCGATGTGTATTACCACCAAGTTCATAGGCTGGAGATAGAGCTATTTCACGGGGACCAACCCGATTATCAGACTCCTTTAATGGTGTTTAATCGCTTTTATGTTCAATTAACTTGAATATAAAAGCTGGGTTTGAACCTTGAATAGTTTGTACGGTAAAGTGATATTCTATATCGATATATGTGTACATACCCACCGTTGTGAATTTTTGTTTGGGATTTTCATCAACTCTTGTGTCTCAAAAACGGCTTTCAGAAATTTATTAAACTTTTTATTCAAAAAAGATTTCTTTGATTTTCTGCTTGGTTAAAGTAGTAGTTTACACAATTCGGGGATAGTACGATATTTTGCCGCAACGAAGTAATAACAGATTCTTGGAGAGGGACTAAATATAACTTTTTTACAATGGGAGGGTCGCTTAAACTTCCCTTTTAGGCGGTAAGGTTGTTTTTAACGTCAAAAATACTTAAAAAACAGTAAATGGAAAATTTTGTGACAAAAAATATAAGAAAGTAGGTTAGTAAATTTAATTTTTCTCGAAAACTAGAACACATAAATCCATCTGGTTTTTACTGTTTGATTAAGAATTAATTGAAGTAACAAATGCTCGAATTAATTTTAATTAGCATTAATTTAATTTTGAAATCAATTTTATAATTTTGTTCTCAAAATGTCGATTTTTTTCAAAAGCTACTTGTAAAAATTACTTTATTTAAGAACAAGATAATAAAAGAGACTTCTAGCTTTAAAAAAACGTGCAATACTTGATTGTCAGTAGTACCGTTATAAATACACAGCTGGTCAAAAAAATAGGTGTGACTATTTATTTTTTTATATGTTAATTTTTTTTTACATTTTTTTAGTTGCATTATAATTTTGTATGTTTTTTATAAAACTTCAATAACAAAGAAAATAAAAGACTTTAATAGGATCTTGAATTAATAGAACATTTTCATAATAAGTGGGCGAAACTATCGATTGACGCATTTTAGCCTGGTCAATAAAATAGGCGCGTCTTCCTAAAGTATTAAAGATATTATTTTATTGACATTTAATGTTGGTTACTTAAATTTTCGATTACCTAACTCTAATAACCAGAGTATCCATTCTTAGCTTGAACTTTTTGGAGTCGGCGTGGCATTGATTCCACCAATTTTTGGCATGTCTGGTTGGGTATAGAATACCATTCTCTTTGAACGGCTTTCCACAACTGGTTTCCATTTGTGAAATATTGCCCGCCTAACTTTCGCTTGAGTGCATTCCACAAGTTCTCAATGGGATTGAGGTCAGGGGATTGACTTGGCCACGGGATAAGAGATACTTCCTTCTCTTGGAACCAATCTTTTACGAGACCCGCCGTGTGGGTTGGATCGTTATCCTGTTGAAAATGCCATCGGAGGGGCATGTTTTCTTCAGAAAATGGAAGCATGACATTTTCCAAGATATCCCTATACCCATATTTTGTTAATATGGTTTTAATGCGAAATATAGGACTGACACCGTACCAGGAAAAACATCCCCACACCATAATATTGCCACCTCCGTGTTTGATTGTTTTGTGTGTATAGCGGGGATGGTATTCTTTTCCTTTTGGGCGTCTTACATTACGCCCGGAGTTTGAAGAAAACAAATTTATTTTAGTCTCGTCGCTCCACAGGATATTACGCCATTTTTTAAGTCCTGAACATTCCAGTTCACGTATCTAAGAGCAAATTCTTTCTTCACACCTATTTTTTCGACCAGCTGTGTATATAATAAACTAGCTTCTACCGCGACTTCGTCTCTGGGAAGTTTTTCGTCAAATTATAATTTAATTTCATTAAGATTGTGAATACCGTTTTACTAATCGAAGTGGTATTCCTTTATAATTGTATATTTCTATATTTCTATATGTCTATTATATTTCTACATTGTTTTATTTCTATATTTGTATATACCTAAATCTCTATATCTCTATATCCTTATATATCTCTATATCTATGCTTTTCTTTGTCTCTATATCTCTGTATCTCTGCGCTTCTATGTCTCTAAATCTCTATATCTCTATATAGTTAATATATATATATATATAGTAAGGATATATATATATATTACCTCATTATCTCTTATTAGTATAGTAAATCCTGTAACTCTTACGTCTACCAAACTTCACAAATTCATGCTGTCATTGAGGCAGAGAAGTATAACAAACAAATCTCCAGAAATGCAGTATTTCACAATTAAGCACCTCCCAAAAAAACCGTGAAATTTTCCTGGATAAAATGTAGCCTGTGTTTCAATACAGCACATTATCCATCTACATATCAAATTTCATACAAATCCTTAAGCTGTTGAGGCGTTAATAGGGAACAAACATCCAAACATATAAACATTAAAATTTATAATAAAAGTAGGATTATATAAATTTAAATTTAACATCTTAAATGAAGGCAACCCTGGTTAAGTACCATTTTGGGTAAGGCAACCATATACCGTATACACATAAATAATAAATTGAACGACTGGATCGCACGTCATATGTGCGGTCACATTATAGAATAAAATTTAAAAAAATTTGAGTTAACATCAAAGCTTTTTTCGATTTTTGTAACTTTTGATTGTTTGAATAAAGTACGTTAAATTGTATTGAGTGAAATAATTTAAACGCCATTTTATTGCTTTAGGAAATGTAAAAAAGTGTGAATTTTTTTCAAAATCATAGGAGCCGTTTCTAAAAAAACAGTTTTTTTACACTTTCTTTAAGAAAATTAAAAAAAATAATTCAAGAATGCAAACTTAGGCACAAAAATAACGTTCATTTAAATACAAAATTAAAAAAAAAATTACCTACCCGTTTTCAAAATATTGAAAAAAAATTTTAAAAAATTATTAAAAATACAAAAAAAAAAATTTCGAAAAAAAAATTAATGCAAAATTATTTAGGCTACCTACATCTTTTTGAATACATATCAATTTTAATTGTAATCGGATCACCAGTTTTCGAGGGAGTCGAAGAAAAAAAAACCGGTCCTATGGGAGGTACCGTGTTTAGCCCACCATATTAAATTTGTGTTCACCAAGATATAATGCATACCTACAGTACACTGATTTTTTTTTCGAGGAAAATAAGCTTTTACATAACGGTTATATGACAAGTAACGTTAATTTTGGAGCTAAAAAAATGGAAAAAACTCCTCTGTAGAAAGTCAAAATAAACTTAAGTTCAAAATTTGAAGACGATTGGCCCAACCGTTTAGGCTGCAGTCAAAAATACATCCGTACAGACAGACAGACAGATAGACAGACAGGCAGACAGACATACAGGCAGACAGACATACAGACAGACAGACGAACAGAATTTTGCCAGTAACTCAAATATGTTCCTCTATCATCGTAATGTCATGTTTGATTGTTATCTCAAAATTTTTAATCTGCACGAATGCATAATTTGCATTATATTACGGATAATCGCAAGTAAAAATGAAGTGTCTATTTTAAATATCAAAATCACGACTTTTTACAAAATGCATATGAAAGAATATACAGTACTCATAAATAAAATTCAATTATTAAAATTTTTGTCTGTCTGTCTGTCTGTTTTTTCTGGTTAATCTCGAGAACGGCTGCACCGATTTTGACAGAACTTTCGCTGGCAGATTGTTGTTCTAGGGAGTAATTTAGGCTATTTAAATATTGCCCACTAGTTGGCGCTCTGGGCTGGTTTTATTTTTCAAAAATCCTTAAATATGGACTGATTTTGACGAGACTTTTACAGGCAAATAGCTGATATTGCAAGGAGTAAGTAAGGGTTTTTTAATAACCACCAAGTGGCGCTGGAGTCGTTATTTTTGAAAATTCTTATTTATGCTCTGATTTTGACGGCCAGATAGCTGATGTTGTAAGGAGTAACAAAGGCTATTTTAATCACCCCTTAGTGCCGCTGAGGTTCAGAAGCAGATAGCTATTTTTATGTGAAGTAACTTAGTTTATTTTCTTACTAGGTTGCGCCTCGCCAAGCCTGAGTCGTTTTTTGCAAATGTATGGGACACCCGAGCAACGCCGGGTGGGTAAGCTAGTTTGATGTATAATTCGATTAAATACAATATGAGGGTATATTTTCTATGCTTACCTCCATGTTTAAAACTTGCAACCCTACACTTGGTACCAGAGGATAGTAGGCAACCCATGTTTTTTTACTCCTTGGGGTATATGAAGGTAGATATTCCTATACCGGATCTCGTACTACCGGTATCTGCTCGCTTTAAAATTTCGAGGAAAGATCTTGGCCTACACCCATATAAAATCCAATGGGGGCAAGAATTCAAATTACCCGGCGAGATTTTCCCTTGCCATTTTGATCTGCAAACATTCAAAACCAATGTTAATCGACACCTCCTATTTTTCCACTCCCTATCTTCCTAATGCCCACGCAGTGTGCTCTACATTAAAAGGGAAACAAATAGTCCCTTGTGCACGCATTAATTATATAAAAAAAAAATCCTCATGTCATTGGAAACCAATTGGAGGATATTTTTTGTTCTAACAAGATGGCGTTAATAAGGCGCAGTCGCGGAGATCATAGGCCAGAAATTATTTTTAAACAATAAATGCCATGAAATTTGTGAGTTAATTAATCCAAAATTTGGTCATGCCATTGTCCATATTTGCATGTCACAGTTCCCGATACGAATATCCTGCATGGCATCAGCAGCCGCAGTTCCCGAAACATGCTCTCCTTAAATCAAGAGTAAATACTTCAGAAATTCAAAAATAGATTTGACGAAAATTGTTGCATGCCCTTCTCCGAATCACCCTGTAAAATCAATGGATTTAAACATCAAAATGTTTAGAAGAGATGTGTGTTGCTCAATAGCCTCTTCAAAAATTATTAACAAAACGGAAACTCGAATAATGAAAAGCATGGTATATAGCCTAACCAAAAACAGAAATTTCCAGTTTCTCCTTTAGGGGATTGTTAAAGAGTGTTCTACACAGCTCCACCCTCACCCTTGAAAGAAAACTCCAACAGGCGGTTTTAACCGAACCCAGTTCTTAAAGCTCTCATCAAACACCCCCATTCACCCATGTTAGGCTTGATTAAAACACCGATGTATTGATCGATGGGAAATATTTTTTGATGAGAAAGTCAAAAACTAAACACAAATATTGTTCGATGCAGTGTACAACCTACACACACTGGTTTCCAACACACCAAATGCAAACTATTTTGTTCTTTTGTGATGATTTTTTTTTTCTGTTCAATTGAAATGCTAGCAAATATTTCCAAAGGGGCAAACATAACCTTTGGACACACAAAGGATAGAAATGAAATATTTATTTAGAGAAAAAAAATTGAAATTCAAACGGCGTAATCAATTAATTTTTTTTTTTGAATTATTTTTTGAACGCCTAGAGCAGAAACGTCAAATATTGTTTCTTTATTGATAAGGAGGTACATACCTATGTGTGTTTAGTCGGAGTTGTATATGTGGGTGTGGGTGGGAGTCCTTTTGATATTGTTATGGAGCGCCTCTTTATTTATTATTCTGTATTCGATTCATTGATTGGCTTTTTTATTTCAATTTTAAAAAGGAATGATTTTTTGAGTAGAAGTGAGGGGTTGTTTGTGCATTCGTTCTAAGTTCGCCCAAAGCTTTGGTGATGATTGAAACCTCCGGAAAAAAATTGTTTGAATTCTTGCATTCCGTTGAATATGTAATTAATTTAACAACAGTTTTGTTTTTCAGTGAACAGAAAGTTATTATTTAATTTTAATGAAAATTGTTGCTTTTGACTTGAATTATGCACTTGATAATTGTCCTGAGTGAAAATTGATTTCCATAGAAACCAATCAATAAATCAATATTTAAAATATTCAGTAGGATGCTATTGAAAAATCTGCTTATTCTCTGAAATTTATTATCCATGGAGTAATGTACAGTAGAAGAGATTCCACGCAATTTTATTACTTTTATGCTGAGGTCTTGGTAGATAAAATAAAAAAAAATATCGGCGAGACAGCTCCTTAAAGAGCCAAGTCCTTGAGACATATACTCTCAACCATTCCTGTGTGTGTGTTGTTAATCTGTGAGAAGGGAAGGGATCTACAATTTACCGTCGAGTCCGATGCACTTTTTTGAGACAAATTTTACTCTTTGAGGTTTTGTTTGTCAGTTCCTCAAAAAAGGCAGTACCCCGGACTTTTCGCTTAGCAGTCCGACACAATAACCACTAAACCATGGAGCATTTTTATTAAGTAGATATGTAACTATAATATCCAGGATGAATTCCTGGATTTTAAGACTGGCTTCTTAATGTCTCTATAGAAAATTCTTAAATAGTTTGATACGTTTATTGTTTGATTTTGGTTTTTGGTTTTTCATTTACAGTATTCGGTTAGGTTACAAGCTCTGGCATAAGAACTGATTCAGATTTCTTTCTTTCATACAATTTACAAAAGTAGACTTTTTGAATATTAGCATCATGCTCAATCCTGCAATTTAGCTTTTGATCGCAAGCTTCCAGCCTCTGATGCTGAAGATGATTTCCTTACTGAAATCATGGTTCATTTTTGACTGGTATTAAGATCATTAACAGAATAGACGTAACGTAGACATAATGCAATTTTTAATTTGGGCGAATTAGAGCAACACTTCCACACAGCTGACCTGCAATTAATGAAGCTTTTGACAACTAAGTTTAAGGAAAGTCCAGCAAAGTTGTCGGAACTGGCTTTCCTTTCGACATCCAAAAAGCTGCAGATGACTTACAGGGATCCCAGCATTAAATTTTCGAAACATTTTTGTAAGTCCTTTTACCCTATTTGACAATGCTGTGTAAAAAGGAGTGTAAAGAGCCTAATAATTGTACGTCTGAAGGCGGAGGACCACCAAACGAATATGAAAATCTGAGGATATGATATCCTTATCCTTATCCTTATCATATTCTATATTGTTTTGATTTTCTGACTCCTCAGAATTCGAATTGATGTGTCTTTTTTTATGTAATGTTGATTTTAAACAGCAATAAGGCTTAGGTTTAGGTGTTTGTTTGGCTTTCCTAAGATCTACTGCTTCTTTTCGATTAAATCCAGATATTATGTTGTCAGCGATCATAGAATCTTTCCAGGTTTCTCTGATAAGTTTCGAAAACTTCAGATTACTGAGGCGCATATAACCTATGCCCATTTACGATTTCTAAAAGCTTCAAGTTTTTTCCCAAGCTGTTTTTATTGGTCCAAATACGCATTTTTCCAACGGCTGCAACTTGGCAGCTAGATTACTAAGTAGGCGCATCAATATCTCATTATTTTGCAAGGCCTTTTCAACTATTCGGACGCTCTGCAATGACCATCTTATAATAATAATGCTTCTTGATCCTGTAATCCTTATCAATCATGATATTTTCAATAAAAGGCCATCAGACAACCAATTCAAAAAATTAGGATTCCTCCATCCATCACCTTTTTGAAGCTTATCATAAAAGTCGTATAGCACAAAAAGGTTTCAAGTATTTTTCTCAATTTTTGCAGGTGTTTTGGTTTTTTTAAAGTTATCGTCCAATGCCGTTTTATGAATCCCATATACCAGTCTTCGATGGGGATATCGTCCTTAAATTGCGTTTTTATACCGCTGCTTTTAACGTATTCCCCAATCAGTTCCTTAAGCTTACGTTTGTCACATGGTAATCCCATATTTGCTAAAGTAATTAATTTAAGTATTTCATTTTTAGTCGCTGCTTGAAAGGGAGGGTGGTCACCCTGACCCAATTGAATTTAATGATGATTTTCGGCCATTAATTCTCTGAAAGATCACTGATTTAGATAGATACTTTTATTGTTTCATAGATTAAGGCTTTACAATCATTTTACAAAACGCATCTTGCTCAGAGATTTCATATATATATTATATCTTACAACTGAAAAATTTGTAATAAATTAAGAAGGCATTTAAATAAGAAGAACAGTTGAAGAAAAAGTATGACAAAAAACCTTCATTTATCATGTATTATAATTAATTTAATGTAAAAATGACTTGACTAGATAAATAGAACTTAAGACTAATGGATTTGCCACATATATATAATATTAAAAATACTAATATGTAAGTATATAATAATATAAATAAATAAATAATAAATATATAAACTATTAAATAAATATGATTTAGGGATTTTGTATATTTCTTCATCTTGGCGGTATGTCATTTTCTTCCCCAACACATCACTCACAGCGTTTTACACATCGGTTACATTAAAATTAACTTGTGGTTTCTTCTTTGTGTATTTTTTGGGCATTTTAACAGCTAAATATAGAGATAAGCGAAAAACCTTTAGAAAAATGGTCGTTCCCATTTGACTCGAAAAATTTGTTTACATTTTCTCCATATGCTTAAATTACTGGGGTAAATGAAAACACGCAAAAAAATATACTAGGAATGACAAGAGTTCCGTGAATTCACGGCAAATACTTCAATGCACTTTTGTTAATATAAAACGATCATTTTTACTTACGCTTTCAATTTAATCAACTTTTTTCGAACAATCACAAGCACTCCCAAACTTGAATTCCACTTTTCAGAGAGAGCTTCTTTTCACCACTAAAATTCTCAACGAAATCCCAACAACAACTGAAAGATATTAAGGGGTGTTTTTTTTAGACGTGTGGTTTTCAAGAAGAAATAATGTTATGGCCAAAAATTTAGCTTTATTATAAAGATAAGGGTTTGCCATTATGTTTTAAAAATGATGTCGGGCAAGAGGCCGCCGTGGCTGGCTCGAATAAATTCCAGCCGAGATTCCCAACGTTCGACCACTTTTTACAGCAATTATGGCCGTAAGTCAGCAATAACGCGCCAAATATTTTCTTCCAAGGCGTCAATCAAGTGACAGCTGTCAAAAAGACCAACTTCGAAAAAAAGTATTGTCAGATTGAAAACCACACGTTAAAAAAAAACACCCTTTACATGCACCGGTGTCGCGACATTTCATAAACGGCCGTTTACATTTACCCCAACCAACCCTAATTACTTTAACTTTTCAATAATTAAAATATGTTATAAATTAATTGAGTAGCGTTTTTAATTCGATTTGTCGACACCCCTCCTAAAATTATCTGGATTGGAAATGTCACCTTTTTGGGAATATTATGTCTTCGTTAAATTGTTGGAGAATGATTCCAGTATCAACAATGTTTTAAAGGCATCGGTAGGTTTTTGAAAAAGTTCCATCGTTCCATTAT
The DNA here is from genome assembly GCA_963971375.1 of Platycheirus rosarum. Classification (NCBI taxonomy): domain Eukaryota; kingdom Metazoa; phylum Arthropoda; class Insecta; order Diptera; family Syrphidae; genus Platycheirus; species Platycheirus rosarum. Next base: position 40,085,869 of record OZ020507.1, read on the forward strand.
TTCAGAAAATGAACTGTGATCCTATCGTGCTTCTTAAACTCAATTAATGAGAACCTTGAGTAATGTCAAGTAAAGTTCCACTTTTTAATCCTTGGTTAATTTTAACGCCATTTTCTAAAATTGCCCCGCTTGCCTTAAATTCTTTTTGAACTTTAAAGAAGAGCGCTAAATACAATCCATTAGATTCAGAATCAATAAAATACAAATTAATGAATTTTAGCATAATTAATTAAATTCTTATCCTTGGCTTGTAGAAAAGGATTTCTCAATATAATTGTGGAATCCTGCCTATTTTTTTGAAAATCTGCATGGACGACCATTAATTTCTTTTTGGGATGCTGATAAGGGTTTTCTGTCTCCAGAATCGAAAGGTATGCATTAATCCGAAATACCTGTTAACTTTGAAAATGTCAGGAATTAAAAGTTAATTCAGTTAAAATATTAAATTAATGAAATTCCTCTTTCTTCTGATAATCGCATGTTAATCGTTACCGATTTCGCTGGTTCATTTAGTGAATCATAATTTTAATTGGATTTCCATTTTCATTTTAACTGAAGAGGCAATTAAGTTCCCATATATGCTGGATTTATCCACAAATTTACACCATCCATAGAAAATTAAACAAAAAAAAAAAAACAATAATTATGATGTCCTGTCGTTCTGTTTTGTTTGCAACATAAAGTCCCTCGAAATCAATATTTGAAATAGGTTTTTTATCTAGGACAATATCCGAAAACCTAGTTATCTATAGTGATTAAAAATCGAATTGATAGGATAATGTATTCCTGCTTTCATACATAAAACAAACAATTATTGTCCTTCGTAATGAATAGTGCTTTTTCGATTCAAACTCAATTCTCATCCTCATCCTTTGAAAACCTTCAAAAAATATGTAAAAATACCTGGCTCGCCTGAAGCCCCCAGCATGCTATCTACGAAACACTCTACGATATGAAATTTAATTTTGAATATTAAAACAAAAAAAAAATAATAAAAAAGGGTTTAACGAAATTGCAAAGTTTCAAGAGGAACACTTCTTTATTGAAAAAATTTATTGATGAAAGCAAAAAGTAAATGCTGATCCACTCACCGGGTCAGGATTTTTTGTCCTATTTGACTTAACAGGGATCTAGATTGAGTAGGTTGGCATGGAGGTAAAAAATCTCTATATTTGGAGTGTATACTTTTTTTTTAATTTACAATGTAATATAAGAACTCAAAAATGCGTTAGGATCTTTTCAAGTTTCAACCCAACTCAATAACTGCGTTGACTATGTTGAGAGTCTTGTTGAGATACTTCTACATGCCCACATGATACTTGCTTATGATACAACAAAGGAGTGTATCTTTTTCATAACATTTGATTTATTGAAGGACAAGGTGAATATGCTCGACATCAACGCGAAAATATGTTTACGTTTAAACGAAAAGATACTTTTGACAAAATCCTTACATATAAGATAAATGACAGAGTCTAAGATGGTGTATATCTAAGACTCTGTTATCTACCGTCATGCACATGTCGAGCTAATTAAATGCTTAAATTCTAACCTAAACTGTTTGCATGTTTAACATTAAGTGATCCCTCACTCACGGTTGGCAGCAAGATTAATGACAAGAAGACTCTGAGAAGGGATTCCCAGAGTGGTTATGCATATTTAAATACATAGCCTTTCACTCCAAAATGATTTCTCATCCTCATCCATAAATCGAATGCGGAACCATTATGTCTTGCTCCTTAAGCTTAGAACCTTGGAATTATGGATAAGACTGGGATTATTTTATTCCTTGGTTCAATAGGGGATTATGTATGACTTGGCACTTTTTAAGTTCTAAGGAGATTATGATATTTGGTTGAAAAGAAAAACAAAGTATTGAATTCAAGAATTTATAGAAGATTACTTTTTTGGACCACCTAGTATGTGTGTGCCAGGGAAGTCTTTATTGTGTGCATTTGTCCTTTTTCCAACTTGCATTGAATGACTTTGGAAATCAATCGATAATGGATTTTGTTAGTTTTGAAATATCCTTTTTCTATTGGCAGTGCTTTTGGGTTTAAGGAAAAGATTATTTTTGAAGAGCTGTTCAATTTATTCCAGTTAGGAATTTTGTTGTTTTAAAGGATGATTATCTTGGTTAAGACTTGAACTGAAACTCTTATGTTTTTGTTATAATTAAAATATATTTTAAAAAGTCATGACTTTTAGAAAATTGTATATCTGAATACAAACTGGAATAATGATAAGTCGTGGGAAAGCAGCGAGTTGTCTTGTCTGCTTTTTTTCTTAAATATCTTTTTTTTTAGATATAATTTGTGGGTGTACAAGGGATTATTTGTTTCCCTTTTAATGTAGAACACAATGCACGGGCATTAGGAAAATAGAGAGGGGAAGGATAGGAGGTGAATGTTTGCAGAGAAAAATCTCGCCAGGTAAACTATTCTAAATTCGTGTTGTTCGGCTAAAAATAGAACCCCTATATTTCATGGTACGTTCGAAATTGGGTTAAAGGGTGAATTGATGATTATTCCTTGCGAGACGAGTATTAAATTATTATCGCCTTCAAATATGGAACATAAGGTTATTTTGGAATTCTATAGAGGATTTTAAAAAAATTGTTTTTTTAGCTGAAATATTAACGTTACCTGTCCTGTTACCGTTAAGTAACAGCTTATTTTTCTCGGAAACGGGTTTTTATTTTCCGCTGAAATCTATTTTACGTACTTTTTTCAAACAATCAAAAGACAGAAACATCGTATAAAAGCTTTAAAGTTCCTTTAATATTTTCCAAATTTTATACGAAGCTGTGACGCCACAGCCGTGCAATTTATTTGTATTCTATGGAGCAGGTGTAACGATGTTATCGAGCAGGTGTAGCTATCTGATGATATGATGATAAAAGCAAAAAAGAGGATTTAGAGGAAATCATAAATGTTCTGGGATGGAGTTTTAGAGTCGGACAGTGTAAATAAGGAACTGACGTTCGGGTACCAAGCATGAAAATCGCAACGGAAGAATCTGTGCTCTTTCAGCGGAAACGCAAAAAATTATTCTATTGAGTAGTTTGGGATATTGTTGAGTTTGTATAATGGAGAAAAGCATATCGGAATTTCAATAAGTTTTCGAGGACCGTAATATCTACGAAGCCCGTATATAACTATTATATCTAGTTGCGTTGTTATATGCAAAAATGAATTTTTACATAACGTATTGCATTTTCAGTAAACTTTGCACCCTGTAGTCAATATGAAGACAATGTGTGATTTGACAAGGACAATTCGAGTTTTTATTGGTTTAGTGTAAAGTAAACTAAACTGATATGATTACTTTAGGTTTTATTGAAAATCATTACCGAATTCTTAATGGTGGAAACATATTCGATGGGATCATTGTGAAGGACGACCGAAGGGAAGTTAAGGGTGGACTTTGGTTTCTTAGAAATAACAATAAACAAAGATCTGCTTTAAGTAATTATAAGGATATTTTTCTTTAACCAGTTTGTGATGTTTTCCAGATCGGCATTTATTCGGCTTCCACAATCCTCCATAAGGCCGAACGGCCTTATATAGTATAGTTTTTTAATATACAAAGAAAATAGCAAAGGCCCTGTATCTAAACATTAAGATAAAAATAAAAAAAATTCAAAAGTTTTTTTATGAAAAATCAAGCGCGTTAAAAGAAAGGTTATTTTATCTTTGTCAGTGCTTTGTCTTATTTCATCAACAACAACTGTCAAAAGAGACATAGAGATATAGAGATAAAGAGATATAGAGATACAGAGATACAGAGATATAGAGTTATAGAGATATATAGATATAGAGATGTAGAGATATAGAGATATGAAGATATATAAATAAACAGATATAGATATAAAGATATATAGAGACATAGATATAGTGAAGTTCAAGAGATATGCTAAAACATGAAAATGACAATGACAGAAATTGTAAAAGAAAATATTTAAAGACAGAACATCGAAAATGAAGTTCATTTCATAACTAAAATTTAAAATTTTGCTAAAATTAAAATAAACATTTCAAAAAGGTAGAAAAGAAAAATAATAGTAAGAATAACAAAAATAAATTATGCTTACAAAAATTTCAGAAAAAAATAAATCTGGCAATACCTTTAATCTACTCTAGTTGCTGAGCTCTAAGTTCTTAGTTCGAAAATAAATTTTATGTAATGTGTCGTTTTTGACATATATATCTGAGCTTAGTTGTCATTTTGATGGAGTTTTATGTAAACAATTCCTCTAGCGGTAAAAACATAATGTAGAATGTAGTTTTTTATTTTATATTTTATTTTTTATTTTATTTTGAGTTCAAGTGCATTTCGTAAAATAATTTGTTTTAGTGAGGCTTCTACGTAAATAAACAAGTGAAGTGCTTTCTGAAGAAAAACCGAGATCGTTGGTTGTGAATTTGAAAAGTTTTCATTCTTTTCAGTGTCATATTTGTGAATCAAATTTAAGTAAAGTGGCATACACAATATCATTTTTTGCATAATTTTTGCTTAAATAACAGACAAAATAAAAGTGTGTAAATAAAAATGATAAATGATAAAAAAAATATGAGGGAAATGATGAAGACCAAATTTTTTGGTGAGTATGATTGAAATGATGTCAAATGATGTAATTGAAATGAAAATGTATCTATAGTTAACAGTTCGAAATGTGTCATTTTCTGCCCGTTTCATCAGTTTCAATTTGTGTAAAGTTTTAAAATAACGGCATAATTCCAAAAAAATATTGAAAAAAATTACTTCATTGAAATAAAGTGTGTAGCATGAAATGCAACGTTCAGAAATTACCGTTTTAACATCGTTATTATATATAATATATATAACTTTAAGTTGACAACACTATTTTAACTGGCGGACATTTCGTCAGCTGTCAACTGATTTATTTTTAGTTAGGCTTCGCATTTCAACATGACTAGACTGACGCCTGAACAACGCTTCTAAATTTTGAAAATTTATTTTGAAAATCATGGTTCTGTTCGAAATATGTATCGCGTGCTATTAGCAATGAAGCTCAATACGTCAACAAACAAAACTGCCGTATTTGGAGTGATGATAATCCTCAAGTGTATGTTAAGTCATCGTTACATCTACAAAAACTGACTGTTTGGTGTGCTTTATGGGTTAGTGGAATAATTGGTCCGTACTTCTTTAAAAATGATGCTGGTCAGAACGTTACAGTCAATTGTGACTGCTATAGAGCCATGATTACTGACTTTTTATTTCATCAATTGAACCATTCATGATGTGCAAGAGCTGAGGTTTCAACAAGACGGGCATGTCACACAGCTTGTTCCACAATTGATTTATTGAAGGAAACGTTTGGTAACCGCATTGTTTCACGTTACGGACCCGTGTCTGCCTTCTTTTGACAATGGCTTACAAGCTGAACTGTCATCTCATCGACATTTTCGGGTAAGTATTTGTGCTGAACTTTCATCTAATTTACCTTTTCGGATAAGTATGAGTAAAACACAATGATTATAAAAAACCACAATGAATGATATACAAAAGAGACAACGAAAATTGAGAGTGTTGGATGATGGAATTGTTACTCTATGCCCTCGAGTCACAGTGAAAAATACTTGTCTTCTCAACTTTTCGAATTTGCTATCTCTTTTGCACTTATGTGAGTCGTGACTTAACGGTCAACGTGTAAAAGCAGACTTACAACTCTTCATCATTATGATACGGCAGACGGAACGGCACGTCACGTCGCCGCGCCGCTCGCAAAGAATTGCATCCGCGGCAACAAATTCTTTCACTTGTGCCTCAACTAATTTGTATTTGACAGTTGAATTTCGTTTACTTGCAGCGAAAAATGTTATCACATATGTGCTGCCGCTGTACGTCCCCTTGTTCTTGAGTATATCAAGTATATTAATTCATCAATCGACTGCATGCGTTTCAAAAGCAATAATTGAGGATACAAATTGTATGAAACATTTAAAATTTCTGAAATGAGAAACCTATTTGGGGCCAGTTTGCCTACTCTGGCTAATTGCTAATCCGGCATTGGTCTTATAAAACTGTACAACCCTAGATGGTACGTGTCGAATAAATTTTCTTTAAAAACCAAACAGCCGTAAACGATTATTTAAAAATAGCAGATATGAAAGAAGTCAGGTGCAAGGAGTACAAAATTCCTCATATTGACTTTCTACAACAACCTCTAACGATTTTATTTCTCACACGTGTTTCCATCATCTGGATATTTTTTTACCAAAAGCTAGTATCTGTCAGATTAAATTGTATTTATAAATCTACCTTTATCAGCGACTTGGCTTATAAATTATTTATATCTTAAATCCATCAGCACCTTTTTTCTGCCCAAGAAAAAGTTCAATAAATGTATACCATTAAATATCAGGACAGTTGATTGCCAATTTCGCTCTCATAATAGACGCTAAACAGAAAAGATACTCTTAGCCAAGTAATTATTTTCATTTTTTTCACTCATAATACAATCTCTGAAAACATTTGAACTTTCTCGTTCGGGTGAAAAAAAATCCTTCAACTTTTCCCAACCAGATAACTTTAAACCTCACTTTCAGCTGCTACCATGGATAAGAAATTTTGTTGGCATAAAATTCAACAGCAAACGAGAGCAGAGATTAAAATTTATTCATCATCTGTGGCAAGAATAACCATTTATGTCTTTTAAATTTAATTTCCATTAAGTTTCATCTCTTGGGGTTTCATTGAGCAAAAATCAAGGCTCCAAGGAGTTTATATGCAAATAAGAGACACAGGTATATAGAGGTATAGGTTCATAACGTACAGATACCGAACACTTTACATAGCCTCGATTATGTTTTATCTGACACAACACTGCCGCCCTTCTTCTCAGCACACGGTGAATGAACACAGTTGACCTTGTTCTTTGGTTTATCGTTCCAAAAAAAAAAAAAAACTCTTCCAACAACATCGACATGAAGAGCAACCCTTTCCAAGTACATGTGCACATCCTAGGAAGGAAATTTTCAAAATCTATCTTCGTCATTGGATCGGAGAACCGACCGACAACAGGAAGCATGAACTTGCAACTCCCTTCATAGGGAATAACTCAATATTCTGGTGATGTTTGTGACGAGATAGACTGGGAACACAAATGCCCACAAACAAAATATTATGGAGATTAATGCCAAAAAAGATGTAAATACTTTCCGTCAGATAAGCCCACACATCCCATGATCTGCTATTTATCCAACCGAGGCGAAGACTATCTTTTATGGTGTCGAATTTTTTTTTTAAACTTCCTCTATGGGGTAGGTGTTGGTTTCGTGTGAACAAAATGATGATGATGAAGTTTTGGAAAAAGTTTGTTTTGGAAGCTCTGGTTTTAGCCGCAGAAACCGAAACGGATAATGGGATCTTCTAGAAACTTTGTGTAACAAGCACTTTTTGTGGTTTCTTTTGGTTCTATTGTTATGGTCATGCGTCCAGTATTGTTTGATGGAGATGCTTCTAAGTGACTATAAAGATTTTTTAGGATGTCTGACTGCCCAGTCAAAAGGCCTGGAAGTGATTCCTCTCCTGAATCACCTTTCTTTCACAAAATTGCCTTTTGCGGAGAATAGGTAAGTTCTCCAAGAGTAAACCTTGTTGTAAAAAAATCGTCTACTCTTCTTTTTTTTCGGTTCAAAGAAAATTGTTCTGCATCTTAAGTTGGCTGCATAAAAAAAAAACAAAATAAGAAATTGCTTAGAGATGAAGCTACATAAAACGTCTTCTATCTATTTTGTCATTATTCTTTGCTTCCTTAAGCAAACAAAGAAAATTTACTTGGCTCTAAATGAGTTCCTTTTGAATATCTTAAATAAAAGAAAGTTATTTTAGAGAAGTCAATCTGTCTCAATTAGGGTTATATAAATATATGAGAAGCAGATTTGCCTTGAGAAGAGCTCAATTGTAATACAACTTTTAAGTTTCGGAAGTAAGAGAAAAGTTGCGAGGATGAATGAAGTGACACGATCTGATTGATAAAGTAGTCTAGTGATGTCGAGAGCAGAATATAAGAGAGATTGGCTGAAATTGGCTCTAACTTAAAGAGTTTATCGCATGACATATTTAATACTTGAATAAAATAACTATACTCTGTCCAACATAGACTGTCAGTACAGGGAAGATAGAACGTTTGCATCTCAGTTTGACTGTAACACTTGCAAAAGCTCTCACAGCTATGCCGTTGTATGCTAAATAAATCATTTCAACTTGATTTAAAAAAAGTACAGGTACAAGTGGCTATGAGGTTAAATCTGAAAATAATAATTTAAAAAAAAACATAAATTTGTTTTATCTTTTTTCCACACCACCATGAAGTAAGTTAATATAGATGTACTTTTTTAAGAGTATCTCAATAGGCCTGACATTTTTTTAATAAAAATAATAATTTAATAAAATGATAATAATAAAAAACAACAGCATCAAAAAATATAACTTAATTTACTTATAACATTTAACAACATACAATAGAAAAACATTTATATATAGATAAGATAAAATACAATTATATATAAATAATTAATTTCAAAATATTAAACAACAAACCATTTACAATGTATGTAAATAAAACTCAGTAGTAAATATACTTAACCTTATTCAGAATTTGACGAGTAGTTGCTAGTTGCTACTGCTACTTTTATCATACAAAAAAATATTCACTTTAAAACAAACTAAAACATTTGACCTTTTTTCGATCTTTAGAACACATGTAAAGCTTTAATTGTAAAAGCTCATGCATAAAAATATACAAAAATTAGTAGGTAACTGGGTTAAATAACCTATGGTAACTCTGGTTGTATGTTAGTATTTTTCGTAATCACAATCATAAGGTTGGGTTATTGTAAAATTTGTGATTCGCTATCTATTTTCCTTCGACTTCGACTTCGATGCCACGTAATCATTCGCTTTAACAAAAAATTACAAAAGCAATGCAGTGGCAAGCTTGTGGTTTTATTGTGTATTTAAAGGAAATTGTTTTGGTAAAAAGATTGGCAGGAGCCACTATTTTGGAAAAAGCTCTTCCATATAGAGACGTAATTTAGCGTACAGCATTGGTGAATGCAACATAGAGTATTCGTTTATTTTTATAGTTAAAAGAGCAAACGATTTCACATCCATAACTGAGAATGGGTATAATCAGGGTTTTGACGAGCACAGAAGGGATTATGTACAGGGGTGAAATACTGAGACGGTTGATAATAATATAGAGCCAATAGGCTTCGCCAAATGGAATGAATTTGGTTATCCCATGTTAAACAACGATTAAATGTTACACTTCGATTTCCTTGTCGTCTCACCAAATTCAATCGGAATATTATTTATTACTACTGAGGGAAAGCAGAAAAGATCAAGAGGAGTTTTTGATATAACCAGGCATTTAGTTTTTGTTGGTTTAAGTAGAAGTCCATTTACTTCAAATCAAATCATTTAAGATCTTCATCTATGAATTCTATCAAATGTTCAACTAGACCGAGTGGGCAACTTAAATACAGTTGCACGTCAGTCGAACGAAGTCGAGTTCCATTCATAAATGTTTTGATTGTACTTCACGCCGATTATAAAGTTTTTGAAATATCTCAAATGGTTTGTGTTTTATGTCAAAGAAAAAGTTGTCAAGTCCTTATTTGAAAACCCGTTACAAGTTTCTTTTAAACGTGCGTCTTCCATTTATGCTTAGCATCAAGAGTAATGCCGTGCCTTGGTACGTTGCTTCGTTAGAATATTAGATATAAATACCGAGTTAATAAAGATGTCCAACTGTTAACATTCTTGTAAGTGATATTAATATGTGTTGATTTGGACACGTTAAGAATAATTCTCCATTTCTTCGTCTAGTTCTTATTTATGTAGAGTTTTCTGTAGGTTGAGGGTTGAGGGCAACCAAGAATGAGCTATATAAAGTATAATACAAGTTTCATATTTTTCATTTATTTAAAAAAAAAAATAAAACATAAACAATGATACATTAGGATTTAAATCTTTTAGGGCATCAAATATTGCTACTTACTGAAAAAAGAAACAATATTGGTACAATTATGGCCGTATCATCAACAAATCTAAAATTTATGATGTCGTCTACTTGAGGCATATCTCGAGTATAAAGTACGAATAATACTGGGCCAAGAACACTTCCTTGTGGGACACCTGATTTTTTTTTTATATCCCAAATATTCCGTTTTGAATGATGTCGAAAATTTTAGCTCATTTGTAAGCTTTTCTGACAAAGCTCTGTGATCTACTCTCTTATAGGGTTATTTGATTGCGAAACATAGTTTGAAGCAGAAGTAGAATCAAACTTTTTTTTGCAGGATTTTATCGACATCGCAGTTCTGGCTCGATTAAGCTATGCATAAACCAAAGTTGTACAGACTCTACACCTAATTTTTGTTCAACTAGCGAGCAATTGCAGAGACATGGCTCTTAACTTTTCTTATTACTATCACAACCCTACTTCGTACCTAGCAGTAAGTCCATTGTAGTCCTGAAAGTTAAAATTGTAACCATGCTTTTATGTTAAATCTTGTTGCTCAACTAAAAAGCGAATATTTATGGTAAAAAATGGTGGATTTATATGGTTTGTTACTTAAGTTCGTATCTGAACGAAGCAATCATAAAGCTTCGCATTTCATATATCTAAGAAAGTCGATTTCTTATTCGGAGAAGGAAATGTGGTAGATAAATGTCCAGTTTATAAGTCTAATGTTTTTCTGTAATGCTTCATTGTCAATTTCTGAATTAAAAACTAAAAAAACAAGTCGAAATATCGAAATGAAAGGTGCCCCTGCTGGGGCAGGGAGTTTATTATAAAGTAAAACCTTGTACCTATCTTCTTGGCCGATTTTGTTTGAAGACAGCCCCTAAAATGACACACCAGTCACATTTATCAGTTGCTATTATATCCTTTGTTCTAATTTATTTTCCCTCAGGACGGCCCTGTCAAGCTCCCATACATCCTTAAGCTAACCATTTAAAACAAAATCGCTTTTCCCTTAACTCAAAAAAAATATTTAACTTATTAAAAATTATGAAATAAAAAACAAAATAGTAAAAATTTTAGCTCAACAGCCCTGTTAAAATTGCATTTGAATTTCAATAGTAAAATAATAATCATAATTACTAATATTAATGAATGTTAAATTTGTCTGTATTACTTGTTACATATACCTATGTATTTTTTTTTTTTTCAAAAACAACAATTTAAATTAAATACAACTTTTTCTTTTTGTTTTTATGCCTAAGTTACTCCTTAGAACATCAGCAATCTACCAGTGAAAGTCCCGTCAAAATCAGTGCAGCCATTTCTGAGATTAGCTGGAACAAACAGACAAACAGACAGACAACATTTTTTAAAATTGTGTTTTTGTTATAAGTATTATAAGTAGGGTCAATGTGGTTAAATGTAAACTGGGGTAAATGAAAACACGACTCATGTCAAACTCCTGTTAAGTTTCTTTGACACATGCCTTAGTAGAAACATGCCTTTTAGAAAAATAAAAAAACAAGTAAAACATGTAGTTTCCATTGGGTTAGTAGAATTTGCAATTATATTTTGATTCTAAGTTTTGGATGTAGATTCTATGTACAATAAAAAATCTTAAAAATTCATTAAACTTACGTTGATTGTCATGTGTTTACATTTACCCCAGAATATTTTTTTCATATGGGGAAATGTGAACAAGATTCTGGCGGTAAATGTAAACATTTGTTTTTGGTAAAATTATTGTGTTTAATAAAAAAATATAGGTTTTTAATAAATTTAAGATTGACATTATGCCGCGGAATTACATCTTAAAGAAGCCACCACCATCTTCTTCAGTGGATGATGTTGCGAACGCGGTATTTGACGTCCAAAACAAAAAACATGTCGTTCAGGACGGCTCAGGACGCAAATGGAGTGCCAGTATCTGTTATATAAAACAGAATTAAAGGAAGGAAAAACTCCATGGTCAAGTTTAAGCAAGGACGTTGGACTGCCTTTTCATTGGAAGATGAAAATGACATTGTCAAATGCCTTCTTAAACGTTCTTCTTGTGGTTTTCCGTGCGATAAAGAGGAACTTCTCAATTTGATCACTGACTATGTCGTTACAAATTGCATAAAGACTCCATTTAATGAATCAAAGCCTGGACAAGAATGGTGCAGAAACTTTATGACCAGCCACCACGAACTATCTTTGAAAAAACTGGAGCTCATATACGACTTTTACAATAAGTTGAAAAAGGTTGTAACGGAATATGCGATAGATAAAGACAAATCAAATTTTATATTTAATGCTGATGAAAGCGGGTTTTGTAGTGATCCCAATAAACTGAAGGCAATAGGACAGAAGGGAGTGGCAATGAGTAGACTCACTGGAGGTTCAGGACGTCAGTCAACCACTGTTTTAGCCTGTATTTCTATTTGTATTTGATTATTTTCAAAGGCGTGGCAGTACAAGTTCGATGGACAAACGATGAAGCCTACCCTGGAACTTTGTATGGAGCTTCGAAGAACGGTTGGATGGAAGGAGCCTCAGTTCTACCATTGGTTCATAAATGGATTTGTAATTCTTAGACTACAAAACAATGCCCGTGATCAAACTGCCTTACTGCTTTATGATGGACACTTTAGCCATATCAGCGTTCCGAATAGTGGAAGCTTCTATGACCAATAATATTCAACTGCTCCAATTCCCAAGCCGTTCGACAAAGCAGTTTTTGATCAAGTTAAAACGGCTTAGGAAAAGTCCTTGTGAGACTTGATGTAAAGGACGAAATAAAAGTTCAAAACTTATTTCAAAATTGTTTAAAAAGATGTCAGTTTCATCAAAATTTCCCAAGTCATTGCTATGCTCCCATTACCGAAGGAGGCCTTAGAGCACGACGGTACCCGTTTTTTTATTGGGTTTTTTTATGAGGGATTTGTCCCTATGAAGGAAATGCGTTAATGAACAATTATTATTACCTTTTTATAAAACTTTTGTATTTTTTGACTTTTAAAATAAATTTTCTCATTTAAAAAAATATTTCAAATTAATTTTGATCTTTTTTTGGGGTAAAAGTAAACATTCCCTTTTTGTATTTGTCTCACTACCGTGAGTTATATATTAGCTTTTGTATTCATTTCCTCGCATACAGCTTCCATTATCATGTCTAGTCAATGAAATCACAGTTTACCTTTGTACCTGAATTAAAAAAAAAAAAACATCGTGGGGTATTTGTAAACCAAAAACAAAATTTTTAACAATTTCTAAAATAATTGTGTATATTTATATATAAGAATTGTCATTATTTCATATCCCCGCTAAGAGATTTCCGTTTCGTAAGAACATATTAAAATCGTAAGTCAAAAAAAAAAATTTAATTGTTTACAATTACCCACATTACCCTACTGTATATATAATTTCATATGCATCTTGTAAAAGATTTGTATAGATGAAGATAATTTTAATTTTATTTCATAAAGTATTCTGCCTGACAGGAAAGGAATTTTCAAATAAGAAAATATTTTATCTGATGGATCATTTAAACAACACATATAGTAAAAGCAAGCTTCTGCTTTTGCTGCGACTCACTCAGTCGCACATTTATCTCACTTCCTTGACTTTACGGAATGCAATAAATGTCCTCAATATTCATTCAGACATGAAAGAGCGAAAGAAGGATTTGGTGTTCTTGCCAATAAATATGCATTTTATAAATAAATTAATGTCCTAGAAAAGGAAATTTATTGATTAAGGAACTACTTAGTCCTTAGAAAAATAAATCTCTGTGTCTATTAAATATTTTTTTGTTCACTTTGATTTATTGGATTTGTATGCTTGCACGTTTTTGGTTTTTTCCTTTTTTTTAAGTAGTTCAAGGATGCGAAAAGAAAACTTTTTCAACTTAATCCCTTAATTATCCTTGTATCTTTTCTTTTTTGTAGATTTTTCGTTTTTTGTTCAATAATTAATTAAAATGAAATTTATTTCTGAAAGAGTATCTTGTGCGATTGTCCAATGAAGACAATGTCCTGGCGAATAAAAAAGTTTTTTTTTTCGGAAAGCGCTCTTACTCGATATGAATTCGGTAATAGTGTTGTACAGCAGAGAAAAAATAATTGCGTAGCGAATAATGCAAAATTTCGTAAAAGGAAAATAATGCGACATTGGAAGCTGTGGGGTAATCCATGGAGATTGTTTCGCAATGTAACGCACAAGTATCTATAGAGCATAAGTTTATAATGAACAGCAAATGCGAAGTAAATAAGGGTATTTAATGGAATTTAAAACAAACAGTGGGGGAGAAAAGTAATCAACCAATGGTGGAATACAGTTAACTCCCTCGAGTAAGCATTCATTAAAAAAAAACCATAAAATAAGGAACGACGTGGAAAATTGTGTTGGTGTTCGACAGGGGCATATATTTCAGAGTCAGTTTTATTTCCTATCACTTTTGACGCTCTGTTTTGTATTCTATCGAGAAGGTGTGCTTGAGAAGCACCTGCCTAGAGGTGGAAGTTATATTCAAGTCTTGGGCGTAGCCAGATTAGAAGATAAACTTGTTGCGTCGATACAAAAATGAAGAATTTATGAAAAATGTATTTCGAAAATTGTAGGATCGGTTTTGACAAAATCCTGTTTTTTTGTTTTTAGTTTTCTGAAAAAAATTTGTTTTTGAAAATTTGGTATGTAGTTTTTAGAGTTTATTAATATCCGTGTGATTAAAAAATTTAAAATAATTTTTTTTGATTAGTTTTAAAAAATGTTGATTTCTCAAAAAAAAAAATTCAAAAATTAATTTTAATTAGAAAAAAAAGTTATTAAAAATATTGATATGCAGAATAAATGGAACTACCTAGGTCTTCTCAAATATAAAATTTGACAAAAATCCAAAGAGCCGTTACCGAGAAAGCCTAAAAATAAATAAACTGTTACATGAAAGGTACCGTTAGTAGACTTTTCTTATAAGTTTGGTTCTATACAGATGATAGCCAATATGAACCAAAAAAATTTCAAAAATTTTCATCAAAATCGTTGAAGCGATTTTTGAGAAAAATAAGCTTTTCCTAAACGGTCATATGGCAGGTACCATTATTTTTAGCCCTACAAATAAAATTTCAATTTCCCCTCTGGTGAATGCCAAAATAATCAGATATACCAAGTTTGAAGATAATCGCTTAGGCCGTTTAGGCTGCAGCTCGTTATACATACTGACAGACAGACAGACTGACAGGCAGGCCGACATGTTTCATTGTCATCTCAATTTTTTTGTATATTCACGAATCCTAAACTTGCCTTATAATCCTTATAATCGCAAGTAAAAATGAGGCAGAGAGTCCGAGACAGACCGGAGTCCTGTGTCACATCGGCATTTATTTGTCGGGAATAAGACTTGAAACCGATATGAGGATTTGTTTCACTATTCGAAAATATATGCCATAAGTGGATCGATTTGCTGGAAAAGCCATCTTGTCGATCATGAAGAAGTTTTCAGTCTTGAAGAAGTTTCTTGAACCCGGTTAATCAGAGTTGAATTCACACTTCTTCGGGACAGGCTGAACAAATGCTATTTTCCATCTTATAGGAAAGATTTCAAAAAAGAGTGGAAGCGATGAAAAAGCTAGATGGCAACGTTGTTAAGAAGCAACGTAGAGCTAGCTTATTTCCATTTCTCAGTTTTAATAAAATTTTAATAAAATAATTCAAGAAATCTGGTATAATTTAAAGGGCATAATTTTAAAAATCTGATAACTTACCTGATATCATTTAAAAAATTTAAGCTAACTTGATTCTGAGATAGTATTAACAGAGTCCATTAAATTCACAACGAGAAAGCGTTAGATACTTAATTCAGTCCAGATACCAAACATATTGATCGGCGGGCTTCTGATAAACTCTGGATAAATTCTCAGCTGATTTCTGTTGGATTTTTGTTGAACTTCCGCAGACTTTCGGTGAACTTCCGGCAGACTCTCGTTTGACCTTCTTCGTTCTACGATCACTTGAAAGGTAAGTATCGTTGAATTCTATTTTTTTCCAGATTTGGCTGCTGAATCCTTTAGATTGATGTGTTGACTATATCGAGGAATACATCTCCTTAAGGAGCCAAAGCCTAGTGACTTAAACTCTCAACCATTCCTGTGTGTGTGTTGTTAATCTGCAAGAATGGAAAGGACCTACAGTTTACCGCCGAGTCCGAACGGCTACATGAGATGCACTTCTTCGAGACAAATTTTACTCTTGGAGGTTTTGTCAGTTCCTCGCAAGAGGCAGTACCCCGGAAAAAGGTGGTTATGAGCTGAATTCGAACCCACGCTCATTCGCTTAGCAGTCAGACACACTAGCCACTTATCCACGGGGCACTACAAAATGGCAAGGGAAAATATTACCGGGTAAACTATTCCAAATTCGAATTGTTCGGCTAAAAAAGAATCCCTATACTTCACGGTACGTCCGAAATTGGGTTTAAGGGTGAATTGATGAGCATTCCTTGCGAAATGAGTATTACGGGAGAAACTTTTTAAGGGGAGGAACGCAGCTGGATACTTTTTCTGGTATCCGTCTTTAGATTTTTTTTGCCAGTTTTTTGTTGTCCAATGTACTTGTGAGAGTATGGTCTAGATTCTCAATTGATGCATCTATTTCTATTTCATTCAAGTTCAAGTGGTAGCACAATTCATTGTTAGATGTAACTACTAAGCCTTTGAACGTCTAGTTTAACTTGGTTAATGTTGTGTGCCGTAAGTTCATCGTGAAGAAGAATGGTTCGGTTGAGCCGTATGGAGAGTTGCACTGCTATACGGTCAGAATTGTTCTCAAGTGCCATGCTGGTATAGTTACTGATTTCTGGAAGAATATTAACTAATTATATTTTGGTATTCTTGGAAACGTAGGTTTTGGTTGGGAAATTGCTGCTAAGGAATATTGTTCGAAGTTATTCTCCAGCCAGTCGTATATCGTTTGTCCTTCACAGTGTCTAGCGCTGATCGTCTTTCTTCGTGAATATTCTTTGTTTACCTGTAATTAAAAGAATCTATGAGCTAGAAAATTGTTGATTAATCTTGCCAAGTGTTCAGGTAGTCCTAGACTTGAGAGTTTTCGATGTCCAGTAAATAGGCGACTGTCATCTCTTTTTTGTTGAGTCCGCGTGTGTCACGTCGGAGTGCAGTACAAGAAGCGGATGAATGGTGGAGTTTTGTGTCCTTTTCGAAAAAATTAATAAGAGCTTTGAAATTCAATTTTATATTTTTTCAAATTTTATTCGACGCAGTGACCGCATATAGGAGCATTTCTTGTGTTTCCTTCTTATTTTATATTTTATACAAATAAAATAAGAAATCAGATAAGGATCTGGAAAGAAACTGAGACATTTTCAAGACACACTAAGATTGTTCCCCAAATCTTCTAATATAAGATCTTCACCGAACAGAAGACAGCGCAACATTTGTTCGTCATCTTCAACTTATTTGAAGAAAATAGAAAGGTGGTCTAGTAAGCCCTTACAACAATTTAAAAAGGTATCGGCCAGGTTATTTTTCTCAAACCATAACTTGTTTGCACTTCCACATTAACGCATGCAATAAGCAGTTTGTAAGTCTACTCCACCTAATTTGAATTGCTCATATTCTTTGTGACCGACAGCCAACTTCATTTTGTCATTTCATTACCATTCGCGATGTTCCCTTGATCTTCCTTGCAGCCAGAGTTCGAGCTATCTATGTATGTACATTGACAGCTTCTATTTTACCATGATACACAGAAGGACAAGGTATGCTCACTTTGGCTGATTATGGGTGTGACATCACATTCTTCTGATTTTTTTTTCTTAGGGAGTGTAAATATATGTTTTAATTTGCCGATTTTATTCTTTTTTTAAGTTTATTGTTCTTATAATTATAAAAAAAATCGTTTAAACCTTCAATTTAAAAAAAATAATATTCACTTAATAAATAAAAAAGGAAGAATGTGACGTCATAAAATATCAAGATGGCGATTTGTATGCGTCTACTGAGCTTACCTTGAATTTCTGTGTATCATGCTTTTTTACTATTTTTTTTTGGTAAACGGTTTAAAGGATTCGGTTCGAAATTTTCAAAATACTTTTGCGAAAGTACTATTTGTGTACCTTACAGTCGGTAGAATATGGCATTACAAAGCTTTTTTTCACAAAATCTTGAGTTAAAACTTTGATATTTCAGGCATGTGTACAAATGTCATGGGTCACTGCTTTATTTCATTCAAAATCCGATTGAAGTGCTTCGTACCTCTTTTACTTGCAGTAAGGAGAAAGATTATTTTCTATAACCTTAATTGAAATCTAACAGATGTCGACTGCTTCAACAAATTTTACAGATTTTTTTAAGGCGATTACAAGAGCTCACTAATATGCACAAACATTTGAGAATTTTTTGGAAACAAGAATAATATCAACCAGCTAATAGAGATGTTTCAAAATGGCTCCTTTACCGAACAAATTGCTTTTCCACTTGTGAATTACCCATCATGTTGCCATAAAGGAATAAAAAATGTTCAAGAAGAAAGAACACTCTTTCATCTTCAAGTGCGATTCGGTAACATGACAAGTTGGTGTGGTACCTACACGAGCTACAACTGGCATCGAGACGATAACATTCCCTCACATTATTAATATTCCCCCAAAAACATACACCATAAAATAAAATTTCAATTTAACCATAATTCACTTAGTGAAGCCATGTGTGTGCCATATATATATTACATTCCTTTTTGCCAATATCCTGGAGCTTCAACATCGTCGTCTTCATCTTCATCATCATCATCTAGTCCAAAATACCCGAAACCATTATCAAATTGCATGCTGGCCACTACCGCCGTCTAGGTCTCCATCTCGAACACACAAAAAGTTCCAAGAGCACAAAATAAAACCAGGACGAAGGACTTACTGCCATTGCATGCACCTTGGTCTTATTTTAAATGCAGAACATAGACTCCAAGACAGATGACCCCGTTTAATGGTCTTCTCTCTTTAGCTGGTGTGTTGTTTGGTCGGATGTGATGGCCTGCAGGGCACTCACTTATTATCACGAAAAACTCTCCAAAAAAAAAGGACTTTTCCTTTTATCTTTTGTGTCCGTTTTTCACTCGGATTGATTTTCACAGTCTCAACCAAAATAGCAACGCAAATGCAAATTCAAGCTAAAAGTTCGGCAATCGTAAGCGTGCACTTTACTCAAACGTCCCTGTTCGTTTCTTACTTAAAAGGAGATCCAAGGACAAAAGTGTGCCGCACTATCGTATCTAGATTAATAGCAATGTGCATTCACTTGAGTTTTTGTTGTTGTTGCACTTTCTGCAATTATTATTGTCAGGATAATTCAATGGGTGGCACATAAAACTAAAAAAAAAGTAATACAAAAAAAAATCCTGAAAAAAGGGAAACAAGAGAAGAAAATTAAAATAGCAAAAGATTGTTTCAATGGAAAATTTCTGAACTTGGTGATGCTCCAGGTTTGGGAAAATTGTGTTTTTCTTCGGTTCTTTTTTTTAATCCAAAAATGCACTTCAGCTTCGTGGGCTTCAGAGAAAAAGGGCCAAGGTAACACTACTTAACAATATGAGTTTTTCATGGAATGCCCCCTAGGGTATCCATAGCGAACTATTGCCAAAGCTACTGAATGCTATTGTGCACTACTTCGAAGGTGGCTGAAGCAATATCATCACGGCACTGTTTTGTTTTAGCTATGCGGAGGTTGGAATAAATGGTATGCCAAATAGAAGCAGCCAGCATATAGAAGCAAGCAAGAGACTTATTAAAGGTGCTATCTTTTTCTTTTGTGAATTTCAAGTTGGAATCAGTCCTTGGCTAGGTGAAAGATCTAGATTAGGGATTTAAAGTTTCCCCGGAAACTTTTATCATGCGCAAATTTTGTTTGGCAAAGTTTTGTTGAATTTAATGGAGATTTCATCAAGAATTGGCATCCGTGTATATTGTGCTGGGCGTATTTCTGGGTCTTGGTTCTTATTTTATGAAAAAGTTCTTGGAAGTTCTTGAGACACCGGAGCTAATGTATTTCAATGCAGAGAAACTGTTTGGGGGGCTTTTGGTGAAATGTTCATCAACGTTATGATAAGTTGGTTTTAAGAATTCCAAATGGTAGATGACCGCATTGAGTTTGAGTAAATGCAAAATGTTTCTAGGAATTCAAATTCTTGCAACACTAATTGTGGAAGTAGACTCCATTCAGATGGAAGGAGCTAAAAAGTCACATTACAGTATTTTAATGAGAGTTTCATGTGATGTTTCTTGCTTGTGTATGAGGTGAAACCTTAAAAGATTTCAAAGAGGTCTGTCGTCAGTGATTTGGGATGAAGCATCCCTCTGGTGGAAATGTCTTTAGAAAGTTTTATAGTATTACATGCTATGTTCATGAAACAAAGTTGGTTCTTTGTACATTGACAATAGTGCTGAAAATGTAAGCTAGATTGTTAAGTTCTTAGATTGAGCAAATAATACCTTGTATCACAATAAAGTGATATAATCTGGACAAGGTGTAGGATATGAGTACGATATGAAAAAAATTGTATTCAACGCTTTCATTTCGAAATGTAGGGGGCGCAGTTCACAGAATTTGAAATTCACTTAGTGTCAAATCACTGCTAAAGGTTTATTTTTTTTTATTTATATTAAGAACCTGATCCTCAAATTTAGGATATAAGCAGTCGGGATAATTAAAGAAACTGCATGTCTCAGATATGGCAGATTCACTTATGACAAACTTGCAAACTAAATAAGGACAACGAACTTCGTATTTTTATGTAAAAGGTTAGGTCCTTTTACTGAGAACGTCCTGCCAAACAATAAGTTCACAATCTGGACTGCTCCAATGTAGACAAAAAATCTCCATCCAAGGTTAATTGACTTTGCTGTGGAGTTTATTTTTTTTAATTAGCGAGTTTGTAGTTCCCATATGTCAACATTCACAACTAGCCTAGAAATCTCGTTATCAATAAACTGTCAACCAGATTGACTCAATTGCGACAGACGTAAGGCATTGCTGCAGTGTCATAGATGTCTGTCATAGTGTGATAAGTTTATAGTCAGATGCCTACAATCGCAAGAATTCACCCGAGCCTTTCCCAATGGAGTCTCTTACAATATGCAAAGAATTCTCTTGCCGGCAAAATCAAGTATTGAGAGCTAATGGCCTTAAACCGCTTCTGATGTGGTGGGTATTACGTGGTCATCACAACTGAACCCATTGTTTTGAACTGGCAGGTACTATGTACAGAACAGGAAAGGAAGCAGCGGCTTCTCAGAAGCATAAAAAGGAGCATGAGAAGCGCGTTATTGAGGACTAGAAACTGGCAAAAAAAAAACAGTTATCGCACTAAGGCTTATAAAGACAATCATCGTTGCAGAATCTCAGAATATGGAAAGCCATTCCAGTAGACTTTATAACGGGCATGAAGAAACTATTTCCATGGTTAAGATTGAACCGTTATATCTGGTAGATGTGCAACAACAAGTTTGCCCACACAATCTAGAGGAAGTAACTTGAATGTTATACCTTGGCTTGAGACCGATAAAACAGCTAAGGTTGTCCTCGTATAAGATTCTCATCATCTTGATTCTGTTGTATGTTGAAAAAGTTTGGACGTTGTCAAAATGTAGGCAGCTTTGAGAGAAAATTCTTGAGTGGAATTTTTGGTTCCGCATGCATTCACTCTGAGTGCAGAAGTATATAAAACAAGGAACTGTACGGGCTCTTCAGCGACACAGACGTATCCAAAAGAGTAAGGCCCAACGTAATAATTGACTGATTCATATAAACCGATTGGTCACCAATGCCCCGGCTGGGAAAATCTCCCGGACGGACGTACCAATAGAGGAAGACATAGACTTAGGTGGTGCACGCAAGTCGAAAAGAAACTCGGGCCACTTCACTTGTAAAACTGGAGGCATCTAGCTAGTTGCCGAGCTGGAGAGAGAAGGTTTTTGGTTGAAGTATTACTATTAATGAAATGTCTAGGATTAAAATTTAATACATATATAGATACTTTATTTTGAAGAATAGTCGAACAACTATATCACGACGAGACAACTGACCAGTTTCTTTAAATGTTAAAAGAGCACTGTGTGTATGACTGCCTCTGCTGGATATTCATAATAGAAGGTAATAAACTGGTTTAGTTTTCTTGTGTGTATTGGCATTGTGTCTCGTATCTTTGTGGTGGTCCTTGCGTGAATGTATCGTACCATCAGGCTATCTATCCCATATACATGTAAACCAAAATGTTTTCAATTTAGTAGCCAAATGATAGACCTTATCTACAAAAATACAAATGCGTATTTTAAATCATGACCTAAGACCGTAGAGTGTAAGACACACGGAAAAACGCCCGTGCACACCGAGAGACAATATTGAGAAACAAACTTTATTAGATTTCTCTATCAACATATTGTCATGTTTGATTTTTATCTTATTCTGTTAAGATGTGTCCACACCAAAGAAACATTTATTTTAAACATTTTAGAAACATTTCACAAATGTTTCTTTCTTTCTGAAATGTTTTTTTAAATGTTTCTGAAATGTTTATTTAGTTCTGGACGCTTTTCGAAACAATTTTTAAATGTTTATGAAATGTCTCTCTGTTTCCCCTTCCGAACATACATCTTTCTTTATTTTTCAAGAATTTTAGTATAGATGACAGGTTTTTTGTTTTTGTTTGTTTGTGTTTTGTTCATGATTATAAAACGCGACGCTATGATTGCTCCTTTTTTTACAATCCATTTTGAAGTACAAAACTGGATACATAAAATGGGAAACAAATAAACATTTAAGACATGTTTCAGAAATTTCACAAACATTTAAGAAATGTTTCAGAAATTTCACAAACATTTTTGAATTGTTTCTGAAATGTTTTTTAAACAAAAGGGGTAACATTTCAGAAATGTTCTTTTAAACAAATGTTTCTTTGCTGTCAGAAATAATAAAAATGTTAGAAATCGCAGGCAACTATGAATACAAAGGAATGTAGTTCAAAAAGTACGCCTCGGACTAAAGAGATTGATGCACCTGAATCTCCAGCTATCTTACGTTAGCAAGGGAAACAAATTAAATTAAAATTTTAATGTTTGCTTATCATTTCAATAAAACTTTTATGTCAGTTATAATTCCTTGTTAATTGGTGTACTTTATCTTCAAACTCAATAATTTTCGCATGACAAACCTCCAAAGGACAAAATCATCAACCTAACATTAAAATAAGATCAACGATATGACAGACTACCTAGAAGTACCAGCATGTTCACTAGGGCGTATGCACATTATTTTTTTTTTCCCTGGCTGACCAATAAGCAAATTATTACCTCACACTTATTTTGTTCATTTATCCTTATCAAGGATACTGCATAATTTTCATTAGATTTTTTATGGACCTCTTAAGAAAAGGTTTAATCGTCTGATTAGTCCTTTACGGTTTACATTATAACCCTTTTTGTTTTCTTATATTAAACGATTTCAGCTACAGATAATAATCATAAGCAGTCGTAATTAATGTTGACTGTGCTCTTAACTATGCCAATCTCGTCGGGTATTTAATTTATTCGTTCAGGCTTGGAGTCCTATGGTCCTGATTGAACCAAACAACGGGAATTGGCTAAGTGGGTTTTGTTTTCTTTATTCCCACTGGCCAAGTAATTAGGAAAAATCAAGGTGGTAGATGCCAAAGAAAAATCTTATAAATTACTTTCTTTGCCTAAGATTGTTTTTCTTTGTTACGCAAAAAAATGGTATCCAAAGGATGTACATTGTACATATTTAAATTTGGGTGATTGAATTGCGATGTTTAATCAAGCAAATGCAAT